>CM047870.1:36072316-36423790 GCA_026212405.1 Petrea volubilis
CTGCCGGGATTAATGTCTATCCAAGACGTGTTCAGGGTCGCCCTCCTCCCACAGTTGCACGGCACTACAAAGTTCGCCTCATTGTATGTAGTCTTCTTTGCACACTACTAGAAAAAAGGCATTTTAGCCACGGATTTGGCAAAAAAATCCGTGGCCAAGGAGATTAGCCACGGATTGGCCACGGATTAGCCACGGATTTTTTCCGTGGCTAAAAGTGGCGTGGCTAACCTTCGCCACGGCTTTTTAGCCATGGCTGGGCTTAGCCACGGCCAAGCCGTGGGCTAATAGCCACTTTTTCTAGACATGGTCTAGCCGTGGCCACTGGAAAAAAAAAGAAGCTAATTACACCCAAACCCGCGGGCCCAACCCGGACCCGCGCTCCAACCCGGACGTGAAACCCGCGCCCCATCCCCAAGCTTTTTTTTTTGCGCTCAAGGAGATTCGAACACGGGACATCAATGTTATAAATGGAGCATGTAACCGTTGCGCCAAGGGAGTTCTTTGGTATTGATTGATTTTTTTATACTTAAACTATATTGTTACAATATTTTAAACTTAAATTATCTAATAAATTTCATTAGTTTTATCAATTTTTTTAATTTAATTTTAGTAATTTTGATAAATTATTAACCAATTATTTTTTTTCAAAAATAAAGATATTTACCTTTGACTTTATCGTTCAATATTCAACTTTTTTTTTTATGACAAATATTTAATAAACTACTATATCAAAAAACAAAAATTATAACAAAAGTCTATTTATATAATTTATATTTAGATAATAGCAACTTTAATTCGTGATAATTTGTCAATATCTTCGTATATGTGTGGTATTATATAATATATGTCAAGTATATATATCATATATATATATATATCAATATATGTATCTATTTTAAATATGTCCATGTATATATGTATCAATATATATATATATAAATGTCCAAGTATATATATTGATAGATATGTATCTATTTTAAATATGTCCAAGCATATATGTATCAATATATATATAAATGTCCAAGTATATATATGTATCAATATATATATGTATCCAAGTATATATAGATAATTTATATTGAGATAATTAAAATATCAATATACGTATATGTCAATGTGTATCTCATATATATTAATATATTATATGTACATTCTAATCCTCTATATATAGTCTATATGATATAAGTATATATCTATATAGAACATATCTAATATATGTTATAAATGTAGTGTACGTATATATAGATCCAATATATATATATATATATATATATCTAATCATATGTACTATATATGATCAATCATCTATATGAAATAAACATATATTAGTGTATTATATATCTAATATATGTTATATATGTACTTATACATCTAATATATACAGCTAATTATATATAAATACACATATATATAAGTATATCTAATCTTATACGTATGTAATATATCGAATCATTTATTATATATATCAATATATATAATATAATATATATATATATTACTTAAGTATAGCAAAAATTAATTATTAAACAAAAAGTTAAAGTGGTGTAGTGGTTTAATGCTCTAACTTTAACTAACAGGTCAAGAGTTCAAATCATATTTGTTGCAAAAAAAAATAAAAATTTTTAGCCACGGCCTAGTGGCCCTTAGCCACGGCCTGGCCGTGGCTAGACCGTGGCTAAGGGCCACGGCTTAGCCACGGTCTAACCGTGGCCAAATTAGCCATGGCTAGGCCGTGGCCAAGCCGTGGCTAACCATTGGCGGCAAAACTGGCGCCAAATTTAGCCACGGCTTGGCCTTGGCTAAAGCTCAAAATTTTTTTTTCACCGAAAACCGTTGCTAATCCGTGGCTAATAGCCACAGATTAGCCACGGATTTTTCCCGTGGCTAAAATCCGTGGCTATTTGCTCTTTTTCTAGTAGTGGCACTAGAGAATTTCCCAACGGTAATGAGTGTTGAGTCAATTTATTTGGTACAATTTCTGATTCTAGGGTAATGGGTCGTTGGGAGGGAAATTTTCCCTCCAAAACCTGGCCCACACATCTTTAGATGCAAACGTGGACTTAGATATTCCTCCAATATTTGACGTGGCATGCCACGTTTGATTAAAAAATCCAACTCACTAATTTCCGGCGACTAGACCTTACTTCGACATTAAGAGGAATAATTTTCCGAAAAAAATTAAATTACAGGACCACATTGAGAAAAAAAAAATTTGGACAGGACTATTTTTGCCAAAACTTAATAGATACAAGACTAATTTTGCAATTTTGCCAAGTATTTAATTTATTGGTAGTTAATAAAAAATTGAAAGAAAATTTATAGTGAAAATTGCTCAAAGTACATATGAGCTATATATATGCATATATAGAGGCATAGTGGCAATTTCCTTTAAATATTTAGTTTAGGGAAGGGAAATGTTATAATTTCATTTTACGTAAATTACTAATATATGTATATATGTATATATATTATACAGTTAAGACGAATAAAATATAGTTATTTTAACGGAAAAGAGCAAGCTTTATTACTCAAAAATAACATCCGACATAAGAAAGGACACAACATAATCGGGGATATCTTTCTAAGCCTCGTTGTCCGAAAAGAGATGAATTTGTTTTTTGTTTTTTTATTAGCCATTCGGTTCCGATTCAATAGCCAATTAATGTTATGTTTTGGCTTAATTTCTCCCACATTGCTTAGTTAAGGAAGATGGGAAGTTCCTTAATGCTATAAAAGGACTCTTTCCCTTCCTAGTTTAGCATCCCAAAATTTGTATTCTCTTCTCCCAAATTAAAAGAGCAGGCTGCGTGAGTAGTGCTCGGAGACGTAGGCATAATTGGCCGAACTCCGTTATCAATTTTTCGGGTGTGTTCTTTCCTTATCTCTTTTAGTTATTCCGCATTTGATTTGTTTCTTTTCAGTTTTAGTATAGTATTCAATATTTATTTGTCGGGTTTATTTATAGTGTATTGTACTATTCATTTGGGTGTATTTTTCTATTCACGTGTATGGTACTATTCATGTATACACGGATTTAGGTTGTGATAATATACTGTGCAAGTAAGTTCTGTCTAGGAGACTGGGTTTTAAGTGGGACCATTTGTGACCCCTCCAGCCTTTCCTGGAAATTTATTTGGAATGATAATTTTGTCTAAGGAGACTGCTTAGTAGTTTTTCCTGGAAATTATCGAATCAGTACAATTCACTAGTTGTAGCTTGAGTGAAAATTATCCGATTTTCCCAACAAGTGGTATCAGAGCCGAAGGTTCGTCCTAGGTCTGTTTGTAATATTGTTTATATTGAATACTATCATTCGAGTCTGTAATGGCGTCAGAAGTTCCACCAACAAATAGTGTTATATCAAATATGACACAAGGGACATCAGCTTCCTCGTCCTCATGGCCAAGGTTTCCAATGTCAAGTTTGAAGTTGGCGGTTGAGATATTTGACGGTACTGGCCATTTCGGCATGTGGCAAGGCGAGGTCATGAACTCCCTTTTCCAACAGGGTCTTGACATCGCCATTGAAGAAAAGAAACCAGAATACATAGAAGATAAGGATTGGAGTATCATAAATCGGTTAGCATGCAGAACAATTCGATCGTGCCTGTCCAGAGAGCAGAAGTATGCATTCAAGAATGAGACTTCTACACATAAATTGTGGAAGGCGTTGGAGGAGAAATTTCTGAAAAAGAGTGGTCAGAATAAGCTCCTTATGAAGAAGAGGTTGTTCCGGTTTGATTATCAACCAGGTACTACTATGAATAAACACATCACTTTGTTTCAACAATTAGTAGCAGACCTGTTAAATTTAGATGTAAAATTTGAAGATGAAGATTTGGCTTTGATGTTGTTGTCATCTCTTCCCGATGAATTTGAACACTTAGAAACTACTTTACTTCATGGGAAGGAGAATGTATCTTTAGATGCTGTATGTTCTGCATTGTATAGTCATGAATTGAGAAAACAAGATAAAATGAGAAACAAAGTAGCTACAGCAGATGAAGCATTAGTGGCGAGAGGTCGCCAGCAGAGCCAGTCAAAGGGAAGAAGAGGAAGATCAAAGTCGAAGAGCAGAGTTGCCAAAGATGAGTGTGCTTTCTGTCATGAGAAAGGGCACTGGAAGAAAGACTGTCCAAAGTTGAAGAATAAAGGGAAGGCTCAACAAGATGCAAATGTTGCAGAATGCAAAAGTGATGCAGAGTCAGATGTCTCTTTGGTGGTATCACCTTCAACATCCCATCCAGACGAGTGGATCTTGGATTCCGGTTGTACCTACCATATGTCTTCCATCCGGGAGTGGTTCTTTGATTTTGAAGAACGTGATGGTGGAGTTGTTTACATGGGCAATGACAATCCATGTAAAACAGCTGGGATAGGTTCAATCAAGCTGCGGAATCATGATGGATCTACAAGAGTTTTGAAGGATGTACGGTACGTTCCGAATTTGAAGAAGAATCTCATCTCTTTGGGGGCCTTAGAGTCAAAAGGCCTAGTTGTGATGATGCGAGATGGAATTCTCAAAGCAACTTTAGGAGCACTTGTGATGTTGAAAGGCGTGAGAAAAAATAATCTGTATTACTATCAAGGTAGTACAGTAGTTGGGACAGTAGCAACTGCAACATCTAGTAGCAAGAAGGATGCAGAGGCGACAAAGCTGTGGCATATGCGTTTGGGACATGCTGGTGAAAAATCCTTGTAAATTCTTGCTAAGAAAGGATTGTTGAAAGGTACGAAGACTTGCAAATTAGAATTTTGTGAGCATTGTACTCTGGGAAAACAAAGAAGAGTGAAATTTGGCACTGCCATCCATGATACCAATGGTATTTTGGATTATGTGCACTCAGATGTATGGGGACCTGCCAAGACTCCATCTCTTGGAGGTAGACATTATTTTGTCACTTTTGTTGATGATTTTTCCAGAAGAGTATGGGTGTTTACTATGAAGAAGGAGGATGAAGTGCTTGGAGTTTTCCTTAAGTGGAAAGCTCAAGTTGAGAATCAGACTGGAAGAAAGATCAAAGTTCTCCGAACAGACAACGGTGGAGAATACAAGAGTGATCCTTTCCTGGAGGCATGCCAAGAGTTTGGCATAGTTCGGCACTTCACAGTCAGAAAAACACCACAACAGAATGGGGTGTCGGAGCGTATGAACAGAACACTAGTGGAGAAAGTTCGTTGTATGCTGTCTAATGCTGGGTTAGGCAGAAAGTTTTGGGCTGAGGCTGTAATATATGCTCAACATCTCGTAAATCGTTTGCCGTCATCCGCAATAGATTGCAAGACTCCTTTAGAGGTATGGTCCGGGAAACCTACAACAGATTATGATTCTTTGCATGTTTTTGGTTCTACTGCATATTATCATGAATCAACGTTGGATCCACGAGCAAAGAAAGCTTTGTTTATGGGCTTCAATGCTGGAGTTAAAGGATATCGCCTTTGGTGTCTAGAGGCAGAGAAGACCATCATCAGCAGGGATGTTACCTTTGATGAATCTGCCATGTTGCATAAGGTAACTCAAGGAGGAATTGATGATATTCCACAGCAGGTGGAGTGTACGCCGAAGCAGGTGGAGTTTGAACAGATAATGGTGAGCCCAGAAAAAAGCACCATTAGTGACTCTCCCATGGCAGAAGAAGAGTCAGATGAGGAAGAGGTTCCGACCCAAGAACCTCAACAGCAGCCAGATTCAATTGCTGTTAGAAGGACAAGACGAGAAATTCAGAAACCTGCTCGTTTTGTTGACATGGTAGCTTATGCACTTCCAGTTGTTGATGAAGTCCCATCCACCTTTCCAGAAGCCATCCAAAGTTCAGAAAATGGTAGATGGAAAGATGCAATGGAAGAAGAGATGCAATCTCTTGAGAAGAACAAGACATGGAAGTTGACATAGTTACCAAAAGGCAAGAAAGCAATTGGATGCAAATGGGTATTTGCAAAGAAAGAAGGATTTCCTGTCAAGAATGATGTTCGCTATAAGGCAAGATTGGTAGCTAAAGGCTATGCTCAGAAGGAGGGAGTTGATTATAATGAGGTATTTTCTCCTGTTGTTAAACATTCCTCCATTAGAATTTTGTTGGCCTTGGTAGCACAGTTGAATTTGGAGCTAGCTCAACTTGATGTGAAGACCGCGTTTCTACACGATGACTTAAAGGAGGAAATCTATATGTCTCAGCCAGACGGATTCAAAGTTGCTGGTAAAGAAAATTGGGTTTGTAAACTTAACAAATCGTTGTACGGATTGAAGCAATCACCGAGACAATGGTACAAACGATTTGATAAGTTTATGATGGGTCAGAAGTACACAAGAAGCAAATACGATCAATGTGTGTATTTGCGCAGACTTCAAGATGGGTCCTACATCTACCTACTCTTGTACGTTGATGATATGCTGATAGCATCAAAGAGTCAAGTTGAAATTGACAAATTGAAGGCTCAGTTGAGTAAAGAGTTTGAGATGAAGGATTTGGGAGAAGCCAAAAAGATTCTCGGCATGGAGATAAGTCGGGATAGACAGAGAGGCAAGCTTTGGCTGACACAGAAGCAGTATTTGAAGAAGATATTACAACGTTTTGGTATAAATGAAGATACCAAACCTGTAAGTACTCCGCTTGCTCCTCATTTGAAGCTTAGCAGCCAGTTATCTCCAAAGACAGATGAAGAACGAGAATACATGGCGAAAGTCCCATATGCTAATGCAGTTGGAAGCTTGATGTATGCAATGGTGTGTACGAGACCCGATATTTCACAGGCAATTGGTGTTGTGAGTAGATATATGCATGATCCTGGCAAGGTTCATTGGCAAGCTGTGAAATGGATTCTACAGTATATTCAAGGTACTGTAGATGTTGGCTTAGTGTTTGAGCGGGATGAATCGCTGGGTCAATGCGTAGTTGGATATTGTGATTCTGACTATGCAGGTGACTTGGATAAGCGGCGATCTACAACTGGCTACTTGTTCACTTTAGCCAAGGCGCAAATTTGTTGGAAGTCTACTTTGCAGTCAACAGTGGCTTTGTCTACAACAGAGGCAGAGTATATGGCAGTTACAGAAGTTGTGAAGGAGGCAATTTGGCTTCAAGGATTGCTAAAAGACTTGGGAGTTGGTCAGAAACACGTTGAGGTGTATTGTGACAGTCAGAGTGCTATTCACTTAGCAAAGAACCAAGTTTTTCATGCAAGAACGAAGCATATTGATGTTCGCTATCACTTTGTGCGGGAAATTCTCGAAGAAGAGGAGATACTTCTCCAAAAGATTCGGACTACGAAGAGTCCTGCAGATATGATGACCAAGGTGGTGACAAAAGTCAAGTTTAAACATTGTTTAGACTTGGTCAATATCCTGCATATTTGAGTTAGCGCCTGAAGGCGCAAATTGGAAGCACTACAAAGACCGTTTTTTGTTTGATTGAGAAGATTTGCATTTGGTGGGACCAGAAATTGTGCCAAGGTGGAGATTTGTTATGTTTTGGCTTAATTTCTCCCACATTGCTTAGTTAAGGAAGATGGGAAGTTCCTTAATGCTATAAAAGGACTCTTTCCCTTCCTAGTTTAGCATCCCAAAATTTGTATTCTTTTCTCCCAAATTAAAAGAGCAGGCTGCGTGAGTAGTGCTCGGAGACGTAGGCATAATTGGCCGAACTCCGTTATCAATTTTTCGGGTGTGTTCTTTCCTTATCTCTTTTAGTTATTCCGCATTTGATTTGTTTCTTTTCGATTTTAGTATAGTATTCAATATTTATTTGTCGGGTTTATTTATAGTGTATTGTACTATTCATTTGGGTGTATTTTTCTATTCACGTGTATGGTACTATTCATGTATACACGGGTTTAGGTTGTGATAATATACTGTGCAAGTAAGTTCTGTCTAGGAGACTTGGTTTTAGGTGGGACCATTTGTGACCCCTCCAGCCTTTCCTGGGAATTTATTTGGAATGATAATTTTGTCTAAGGAGACTGCTTAGTAGTTTTTCCTGGAAATTATCGAATCAGTACAATTCACTAGTTGTAGCTTGAGTAAAAATTACCCGATTTTCCCAACAAATTAATTCATATTAGGTATAGTATAAGCCTTTGAGGGCGATTCTATTCCTTTCAACCCAATTGCTCTATTCACGACTCTAGGATTCGAGCCATGAGTATTGTTTAAGAGATTTAACGCTTCATTCCACTAGACCAATTGATAATTGATCGATGAATTTACAATTAGGTAGAGTGTGAGCCACATTGTTGCCAGTGGATCTCACCAAGGATACGGACCAGCCATGAATGTAGAATCTGTTATAAAATCTCCTTAATGTCTTGAATGACATTGCAAAGCGTGGAATGAATCAATAATCCTCCTATATTTTTAGTTTAAAGAAACTAATAATGTATGTTATATAGTTAAGAAAGATAAAAAGTATCTAACCTCGTAGTTAATTATGAAAAGTTTTTTTTTTTGGAATTTCTCCATAGTCGGCATGCATTGACTCAATAGTCGTTATACTGAACAAGAATAGAGAATTAAAACCATTTATTTTCTTGATTCAATACATAATTTTAAATGAAATTAATAAAAAAAAAAACAAATATCAATTGCTTTTTCATCTTCGACCTTAAAGATGTCAGTCGAGAATTTATGGCATTATATATCTCATTACTTTTAGTGTAGGAGGACTTTTAGAAATACAAATCAACCTTAAAAGAAGAACATTATTTTAAAGTTTTATAAAATATTAAAATTTATATTTATTTATAAAGCACCAGCACTCTTTAATAAATATTTGATATCTTTAGTATGCCTTTTAATTTATCTTTCCTCTTTTTCTTCTCAAATATTCAAAGTGTATTTTTTCCGCTCTCTCTCTCTCTCTCTCTCTCTCTCTCTCTCTCCCTTTTCCCTTTATTATTCAATTTGATCATATAATTTCTTTTTCCTATTTAATTTTAACTATATAAGTAAATTTTATTTAAATTTTCTATAATTATGAAATTTTATTTTTATTTTATACGCATAATAAATGTGCAATCATGGTTAATATTAAATTATGCATGCGACCGTGCGCGCTACGGCGGCGGAATGGCATCAAGTCGACAATTATAGCAACCGCATGATTTGAAGCAATGGATAAATTGGAAATGTATCCATAACTTTTGTAAAATCCCTGGTCCCTGCAACTCCCAACTCCCAAGCACGTGAAGTATGGGCCACCAAGCATGAAAAAAAATTGACAGCTTTTAATTTTATATCCAACTAAACTATTTCTTGTATTAAAAAAAAACTAAAACATTTCATTTTTATTTTATTTTGTGGACAAAATAACTATGTGATTTTTGGATAAATTTATTGTATTTTTCTAGCATATGACACTTCGTATACTTTGTGAGACAATTGCTACGGCATTGCACTATCACAAAAACCCTGTAGCAGAAGCAATAATAATAATAATAATATAAGTGATCATCAATAATCATTAATTGGCGATGCATACTTGTAACATCTAACTAATATAGTCAAAGAGTCGTTATTAAAAGCAATGATTATGGGTTAATTGAACCGACAAACCCCCGCCCCCCATGTCAAAATTATCAAGCCGGCCTCAATCTTTTATAATTACAATGAACTCCTGCATAACAACAAGATCCAAACGAAAAGTGTAATATCACTTTATTACACTCAACTAAAAATAATAAAATACAAATTTTTGAAAATGATTTTGAATTTCAGCGTTCAGGAATGCTTAAGTGTGTGGGTGTGTATTTGTTAAAATTTCTGCAAATGAGAGTTTGTAAAGCAATGGAACTTGGAGGGGAGGCACTGTAATTGTAAAAGATTGAAAGTGAAGTTGATAATGTGATGTTTAAGAGAGAGAGAGAGTGTGTGTGTGTGTGTGTGTGTGTGTGTGTGTGTGTGTGTGTGTTAAATATTCTACAAATGAGAGTTTCTGAAGCAATGGAACTTGGAGGCGAGGTCCAGTAAGTGTAAAAGATCAAGAGGGAAGTTGGTAATTTAAGTATTTCAAAAGGGATATCAACGTGATTTACCCTACTACTATTTCTCTATAAATTCTCTGTTTTTGATAATTATTTATCTATAAATTCACATTTATAAACTGATCGTCATCTTTAGTGATAATTTAAATATAACTGGCATAATTATTACATGTTTAAATAATATCACTATAATAAAGTAATTTTTTTTATTATTTAATAAACATATTAAGTTCGGGGCCTTTGACCTAATGGATATATACCCCGTTTTAAAAGTGTGGGGAGTGTAATGGCTACAGTTCGAATTTTAGTAGGTGTGTGTATGGATTATAATGTATCATCAAAAAAAAAAAAAAAACTAACATTCTCCACATGATTAACATTGATTCATTCGATTTAGGTTTGGATTAGAATTTCCCCTATTAGGTTTGGATTAGAAATTCCGTATGTTGCTTGTAGTAAGTGGAAAACACATGCTATTCTCTCAGTGTTCATCTGCTCATGTTGTTTATGCCTGATAAGGCTACACTTCTGTTTCTGCAGGAAAATCCTTCTTCACGTGTACTAGGACTTACAATACACTGCACAACATATAACGTAAGGCAAATAATCAATGTTCTTTGTCTGGTTGAGCGAAAAAGATTGAAAATATATTAGGGATATTTTTGGTACATGCTTATAGGATATTTGGATCCCATGAAATATATATTTAAGCGCATTTAATTTCTCGTCGAATTTCTTATGAGTCGATCAATTGTAATTCGGCTTGCATTAGGAATGCTATATAATACGGTATAATAATCTCACCTAGGAAGTGAGTTTTTGGCATTTCAAATTATATATTTCAATTCACTTTTTTATATTGTCCATCTTATCTTTAAAATTGACATGTGAAATTACTAAAAAATGACATTTCATGGGGGCAAAATCGAATTTTTATAACCTTAATACCATATTACACATACAAATCAAACATGCTTCTTTTTAAAGAATTTAAATTAAGAAAATTATCATACTAAAATAAACACACTTATGAATACCAAAATATTAAACCCACTCATTTAAAATATTAAATATTTTATAGATGAAATTTATTATCAAATATGTCCTAAATATATCTAAACAACCAACAAAATAACATGAGATGCATCATCTAGTAGCAGAAAAGGTGTGCATATATTAATTTATTAATTAGACCACGTCCACTTTGAGAATAGATTCACATTCGTCCACTAAAGTTAAATACCTATTCCACCTGTAAAAGAATTGTGACGCGTCTTTTTCATTATATATGTAACACATTTGAAATGGATTTGCAACGAAATACTATTAAAAAAGAGCTACAATAATAATCAATAACAAAATATTTAAGTTCTTTAGTATGACAGACATGTACCATTTTTAGAGGCGTGAGAAGTGTATTGTAATTTTGTAGGATGTGTGAATAGTATGTGTGTATTATCAAAAAAAAAAAAAAACAAAACATTTATTAATGAAACTCACAATTTTGTGATAGATTGTCCCGTCAATGAATAGTGGTACAAGATATTTCACACATATCTATATGGACCATTCCCCAACGATCACATATACATCAGACCCACCAGGCCTGTGACCTGCCACGCGAGTCATCATATCTTTGATGGACACAGTAAGTCAAGGAGAGAACTCACCTCGAGGGTACACCGCAACCCAAGAAAGAACTCTTTGTTTCACTAGCCTCACATCATCAAGGAGTACACATCGAGCATAGAGTGCAATATGTACCCTGGTAGTGTTCCTCCTAACAAACACTATGGTTTAAGTAAAGAAGGCACTTGCACACCTAACCACCTTGGTAGAGCCATGTTATCCCTTTAATATAGGGGACCATCATGTGATAGGTGCTCTTAAGCCCTCCACCTCAATTCTAATCTTCTAACTGAGTAAGATCATTCCCCACTTATACATATTCTTGAGAAATTCTTCATAAAAATAATTATTTTTATATACTGAAACTCTACTCACGTATTCCTCATATTCACATATACTTATTGATTTAAGTATCGGAGGGTTTTCATCGGAGACACTTCCGACTAAACTTCCCTGTGTTTCATCCTAGTGGATCGAGACGCCTACCAGCAATATTGGTCGAGTCAGCTTCCACCTAGGAGCAGATGTGTTCACTAAGATTCGACCCCATCAAATAGATATATACGCTCTTGTAATGGCCCGATGATGACAAATTTAGCAAGGTTATGAAATTGCAAAATAACATGAGAAATAATAATATCTAAGTCTAGTCATGTTAAACATATCAAATAATTAATTTTTACGAATTAAATAAAAGATTAAAAAGTCTGACTTTGTATTATAACAAATGAAGTAATTATTTTTGAATAAAATTAAAGAAGCGTATTAACTTCATAAATACGCATAACTCTAGACGGGATTTCAAGAATCTATTTTTCATACTGACCTGGTGTTATTCCGACCGGGAATCCGATCCCCAACTCGAATATCGATCGACTCGCTCGGACCCAACCGCCCGATACGTACCGCCTTGATTCGCCGTCGATGTTCCCGATCGATTACTTAGTCGACCGGGACCATACTGGCCCCAACGGCTCCCTGCTGGCATTTAATGCCCCGCCAGTCCGGGTATGGGGCAGCCACCTAACCCCATGCCTCATTAATGGCGCGCCAGCTATAGCCTATGGACCCTAACCCCCGGTCTACTGGTCGCCCACGTCGGCCTCCAACAACCCGCAGGGTCTGCGGGGCCCACGGAATTCGGTCTACCTGGACATGGTATAAATACCCCCTCATTTATGGTAAGAGACACGCATTTATTATTACACATACCCATACTCTGCTCGAATTCATACTCAACCGATCCACTGACTTAGGCATCGGAGGGTCTTAGCCGAGACCCCTCTCGGCTAGCTCACGTCGCCATTCCCTTTTTGCAGGCTATATTTCCCCTCGAACAACAGCACACACCGGGCCGACCAGAGAACTCGACCGTAGTCGACCATAACCAAATTCGACCCGCATCATTTGGCGCCGTCTGTGGGAAAACACCACTGCAACTAAGGTAGAAGAGATGGTGACTACTAGAAGAAACCCCTCCGGAGCACGAAGTACGCCAGCCGTGGGCAAGGATCAACATTCGGTCCATGGCATTCCCCCACCTCCCCCACCGGCGATCAACTTTCCGGCTGTCCAAACGGACTTGGCGGGCTCCTCCCGGGCACAGGCGAATGCCCCGCTCGTGACTGCCAATACCGACTACAGGAGCCGGGCACCGCTCCCACCGGTGGGGGCCACCGCGCAAGCTCCCAACACGGAGGAAATGATAACTATTCCCCTCGAGAGTTTGAGGGATTTCGTGGGTCAATGCAACCTGCAAGCATTTGAAAAACTCAAGGAGAGCGTCGTTCGCGCCAACCTCGGGCCCAATAGAGCATCACTGCCGACCGATCGGATAGTTCCGTCCCAGACCTCTGGCCGGGAAACGAGTTTTCGGTCATCCCGGGAAGAAGAGGAAGACGCCGAGTCAAGCCGCCACGATCGGGTTCCCCGTCGCCAGTACCCGGATTCGGGGCGTCCTTACAGGGGCCCCGCTCTGGGGAATTCGAGGGCTGATCCTGCCCTCGGGGAGCTCGAGCAGATGAAGAGCCAGCTCTACCACCTTACTCAAAAGATAGCCGGTCTCGAACGATCGGACGCCAGGACGGAACAATTCGACGGGCAAGGATCCTCCTCTGATCGGTATCACGGCCGGAGGCAAAGGGCCTTTGTCCACCATATAAGAGAAGAGAAGATCGGTCTCCACGACCGAGTACCAGTCAACCTCCCTCACTACAACGGGAGTTCCGACCCAGACGATCACCTGTTACAGTTCGAGAACGCCATCGACGTTTACCGTTTGTCGAACGGAATAATGGCCAAGTTCGTCGCCACCACCCTCTTCGGGGTGGCTCGACAATGGTTCGCGCGACTCGAGCCGGAGTCGATTCATTTCTTCGAGGAGCTGGCCGACCGGTTCTTACACCATTTCGCGGCCAAGAAGGACACCAAGCTCCCCCACACTCACCTTCATGGGATCCGACAACAAGAAGGGGAGTCCCTGCGGGACTTCATGACCCGTTTCAACAACGAGGTCCTGCGGGTCGATGACCCCCGGATCGATTTTGTGAATTTCGCTCTATACATCGCTCTTAGGCATGAAGACTGCGCGAAAGCAATCGTCCTCAAACCACCTCGGTCGATGAGGGAACTACAAACACTGACTTCCAGTTTCATGATATCCGAGGAAATGCACCATATCAAACATGGGGACAAGAAGGATAAGGACCAGAAGGAGAAAAAGGAAAAAGGGGGTAGCAAGAAGGACAGAGACCAACGGGAAAAGAAAGACTCCCCGATCAAGCGGTATTCTGATCTCACCCCTCTGAACTCCACCCGAGGCCATATCTTCTCGGTCGTGGATCGAAAGCTGTTCAAAAAACCGAACAGGATGGCCGAGGGGAAAGGGGCCAAAAAGTCGGGTAAGTATTGCGCCTTCCATAAACAATACGGGCATGTCACGGATAACTGTTATGCCCTCCAGAACGAGATCGAGCACCTCGTTCGAAAGGGCCTTCTCAAGGAATTCGTGGCCACCCACATGGAGGCACCGACCCAGCGAGAGAGGTCCCGATCCCCACGAACCTCTCCAGCAAGCAACAAGGGATCCCCATCCCGGAGAAGTGGGAAGGATCCGGTCAATCACAACCTTCCGACCAGAGGGTTCATCAACACGATCGCCGGCGGTCCGAACGGCGGCGACACCCGATCAAGCCGGAAGCGCTTGATGAGAAAACTGGAGCAGGGAAGATCGAGCTCGTCGGTTCCGGATCAAGCCCACCGTATCAACCACATCGAGTCCAACACTATTGTGTTTAGCGATAGGGATATGGATGTAAATCGCCCATCGGGAGAGGGTGAGTCACCCGATGTCCCGATGGTCGTTACTACCGACGTGTCGAAGTTTGCTGTGGCACGCACTTTAATTGATAATGGAAGCTCAGCCAACGTTCTTTTTTATTCCACTTTGCAAAAAATGAACTTGGGGAAAATAGACATGCAGCCGGTCCACACCCCCCTGGTCGGATTTGGGGGTTCGGAAATCGTTCCGATCGGCATAGTTCGGATGCCAACATCATTAGGTGAGGCACCCCGAAGGCAAACACTTCTCGTAGACTACCTCGTCGTCGACGCACCGTTCGCATATAACTTGATATTGGGACGGCCGGCACTGAATCAATTTCGAGCAATAGTGTCGACCTACCACCTCAAAATCAAGTTCCCCACCCCAGCCGGGGTCGGGGAAGTCAAATGCAACGTGCGGGACGCATGGAGGTGCTACACTGTCTCATTGGAGAAGGAAAAGAAAGTCACGCAAACTTCTCCATCGATCTCTCCGTCGATCAACATCGACCTCGATCCCCCCGAAGGGTCCTCTTCGCGAAAGCGAAAGAACGAGGAGACCAGGATCGAGCCGATCGGGGACCCGAAAATCATCGAGCTGGTACCCGGCAATCCTGAGAAGGTTACCCGGATCGGCTCACACTTAGGGGAGGCAAGGGAGGTTATGCTGATTGACTTTTTGAGAGAGAATGTTGACGTTTTCGCATGGAGCCCCTCGGATTTTCCGGGGATCGACCCGGAGGTGATTGTACATCGCCTGAACGTCGACCCGACCGCCAAACCGATCCAACAAAAGAAGCGGACCTTCGGAGAGGAAAGGAATAAGATAATCGCCGAAGAGGTCAACAAGCTCCTCGAGGCGGGATACATTGTGGAAATTCAGTATCCCGAATGGCTGTGCAATGTTGTCGTGGTACCCAAGTCGCTCGGGAAATGGCGTATGTGCAACGATTTCACCGATCTGAACAAGGCTTGCCCAAAAGATCCCTACCCACTGCCCCGTATCGACCTACTGGTCGATTCGACCGCCGGGTGCGAGATGCTGAGCATATGGACGCCTTCCAAGGGTACTATCAGATTTTCATGGCGCCCGAAGACAGGTCGAAAACATCGTTTGTGGTCGAGCAGGGAGTGTATTGTTTCATGGTCATGCCGTTCGGACTGAAGAACGCAGGAGCTACTTACCAAAGGCTCGTGAACAAAATTTTCAAGGGGCTGATCGGTGAGACCATGGAGGTCTACGTGGATGACATGATCGTCAAGAGCAGCAAGGAGGCCGACCACCTCGACCACCTAAAGGACGCTTTCGCAGTGCTCCGGCAGTACGGCATGAAGTTGAACCCCTCGAAATGCACTTTCGGGGTCCCGGGGGGAAAATTTCTGGGGTACATGGTCAGCCAATGTGGGATCGAGGCGAACCCCGCCAAGATCGAGGCCATCCAGGAAATCGCGGCACCCCAAACCGTCCGGGATGTTCAACGCCTTTGCGGTCGCATCATCGCATTGAACAGGTTCATATCTAGATCGGCCGACCGAAACCTCCCCTTCTTCAAAACACTCCGAGGGGCGACTAGTCGATCGGTCGAGAAAGCTCATCCCCCGATCGAAAAAGGGCCGGTCGGCGGAAAAGAAAAGGGGAAGAGGAAACCCGCCTTCGAATGGCCCGAGGAGTGCGATCGGGCCCTCGCTGAGTTGAGGGCCTATCTGTCCTCCCCTCCTTTGCTCGCAAAGCCGATCGACGGCGAGCCCCTGTACCTTTACATGGCCGTGTCCGACGAAGTGATCAGCTCGGTCATAGTGACCATCGCGGACAGGGTTCACCGGCCAGTGTACTACGTGAGCAAAATTCTGCAAGGGGCGGAGAGGAATTACCTGGAGATCGAAAAATTCGCCCTATCTCTCGTCGTCACGGCTCGAAAACTGCGACACTACTTCCAGTCGCATGCGGTAGTGGTCCTGACGAATCAACCATTGAAACAAGTCTTAGCCAAGCCCGATGTCTCGGGGAGGTTAACTAAGTGGGCCATCGAACTAGGAGAATTCGACATCTCTTTCCAGCCCCGCACGGCCATCCAGGCTCAGGTTTTGGCCGACTTCCTGCTCGAAAGGGTGGGGACTTCGGTCGAATCGGGCGACCCGACCGGCCCGTGGGTCATGCACACTGATGGCTCCTCAACCTCCCAGGAGGGCGGAGCCGGCGTATATTTGAGAAGCCCTGAAGGCCTAGAGCTCGAGTTCGCCATACGTTTGGACTTTAATGTGACTAATAACGAGGCGGAGTACGAAGCGTTGATCGTAGGGATGAAGATCGCCGTCGACCAGGAAATCGATCGCCTTCAAGCGCTGGTCGACTCCCAGCTGGTCGCAAGCCAAGTATCGGGGGCATATGACGCTCGAGAAACGTCCATGGTCAAGTACTTGGATAGGGTGAAGGCACTAAGAAGCCGTTTCAACTCGTTCACCCTCGACCAAGTGCCTCGAGAAGAAAACGAGCGAGCAGACGCCCTCTCGAAGTTCGCAAGTTCCCTAAGGGGGACAAGGAGCCGGTCGGTCACATTCTTGTCCGCAGAAAAGTCAGAGATCGATCAGGAGACGGCCGAGCAGATCCTTCCCGTTGGGTTCCGAGAGCCATCGTGGCAAGACGAGATCAAGGGCTACCTGTCGAACGGGATCCTTCCTAATGACGCTTTGGCAGCTCGAAGGCTCAGGAGCCGTGCGGCTCGTTTCTCGCTCGACCAATCCGATCGGCTCTTCAAAAGGTCCCTTACGGGACCCCCTCTCCGATGTCTCGACCAGCAGGAGGCAAATGAGGTGATGGGCTCTATCCATGGCGGGTGCTGCGGGAACCATTCGGGAGGTCGATCGTTGGCCCAGAAAATCACACGGAGTGGGTTCTTTTGGCCCACTCTGGTCGACGATGCCAAACGTTTCGTCCAAAAGTGCCCGAACTGCCAGTACCATTCAAATTTGAGCCACCGGCCCCCCATGGAAATGGTAAGTGTGGATGTGTCATGGCCCTTCGATCAGTGGGGCATCGATATTGTAGGGCCATTTCCCCAAGCATCCGGTCAAAGGAAGTACGCGATCGTCGCGGTCGAGTATTTCACTAAGTGGGCCGAGGCGGAGGCCGTCGCAAAGATCACGGACGCCTCTGTCCGATCGTTCATATGGAAAAATATCATATGCCGTTTTGGGGTCCCACGGGTGTTGATATCCGATAACGGAACCCAATTCCAAAGCCGGAGGACGATTGAGTGGTGTAAAGAGCACGGAATCGACCAGCATTTCACGTCGGTCGGAAATCCTCAATCGAACGGCCAGGCCGAAGTTACCAATCGAATACTGGTGAAAAACCTAAAGACCGTGCTCGGAGCACATAAGGGTGAATGGGCCGACGAGCTCCCGAGCGTGCTATGGGCATACCGAACGACACCCCGATCGGCCACTGGGCAAACGCCTTATGCCCTGGTCTATGGGTCGGAAGCCGTTATACCTGCCGAGATATTGCACGCGACGGCTCGAGTAGCTCACTTCGATCCCGACATTAACCGTTCAACACGGGAGCACGAAATCGAGGTCATTCAAGAATTGCGCGACCGCGCCTGGGCAAAGATGCAAAATTACAAGGCTGCCGTCGCAAAAGCGTACAATAAAGGAGTGGCCCCTCGATACTTTCAGGTCGGGGATCTCGTTCTCAAAAAGGTTGAGGTCTCGCGAAACGTGGGCAAGCTCGACCCAAATTGGGAGGGGCCATACAAGATCACAAAGGCGTCGAAGAATAACGCCTATCGACTCGAGGATGCATCCGGTCGAGAACTACCCCGGCCATGGGGAGCGGGGAACCTGAGGAAGTTTTTCATTTAAGACCATGCGCCGGCCGGTCGAGCCGACCGCCCAAAATGTAGAGTACTGGTCCTCCCTAAAAGTTTCCGTTCGAACTCTGTTATATCATCTTTGTTTGTTTACCGCTCGATTTCTATTTCTTTATGTAGCATTATTCATTTAACCGGTTGTTTACAACCCTTTTCGAAAATTGTCGATCGAGTTACTGATCGAACAACTTCTTCGCAATCCTTTTTGGGAATTGTTGACCGAACAGTTGCGATTATAAACTTCAAAACAGTATTCAAAACAGAAATCGAAGGGAAAGTATTCAAAACAATCTTCATTAATAAAAAGGAGTTCGAGTACAATGGGAATTGGGGGGGGGGGGGGAGACCTAGTCTATTACATTAATTTGGTCCTCCCGGTCGATGGGGTCCTCGACTCCTTCTTCGCCGCCCGCCTGGTCGGGACCGTGGATAGGATCCTCTCGGTCGGGGCCTTGTACTTCCATGGGGCTCCCGCCGCCCTGGCCATCCACCTCCTCCTCATCGAGTCTCCTCTCGATGTCATCGAGCGCCTGCTTTTGAACAAGTTCCGCTGCGTAAGCGAACTCGTCGTTCTTAAAGCCAGGGGCGGGGGGATCGGCTCCTCCTTCGGCTGCACCGATCGGCTGGCAGGATTCATCCTTGTCGAGCCCGATGGCATCCCGATCGAAACCATCAGGGAGGAGCCCCAAGTGCTCGATCTGGTGAACGGCACGGTCGAAGGCCTCGCTGAGGCGGGGGAACGCCTTGATGGAGCAGACGACGTCAAACACGTCGCTCTGCAGGAATCGCTCCACCGCGGCCCTCGAAAAGGCCCGCTCGCGATCGTCCAGCTTGGCCAGTTCTTCCCGAACGCCAGCTTCGTGGCCCTTGGCATAGCCCCGGTCGAACGAGGCTTTCTCTTCTTGGCGGGCCAGGTCCCGGGCCCGCTCGGCCTCGCTGATATCGGCCACCTTTTGCTCGAGCGACTTCTCGAGGGACTCGTTCAGTGCCCTCTGCTCCTCGAGTTGCTTCTCGGCCAGCTCCCGTTCCGACCGGGCCACAGCAAGAAGAGTCTCTAACTCTTCAACTTGCGCCTTCAGCTGACCGGGCTCGTTCCTCGCCGCGAGCCGGTACATCCTCTTGTACCGATCTTTCCCCTCTTTGTACACTTCCGCCCGTCGAAACACATGATAAAAAGCTTGGGGCGCCATCTGTCGATCGAAAGGGAATAGTTAGCATCGGGGAATAACTGTTCGAAAAATGGACTCGATCAGAAAGATGGTACTTACCTCAATTGCTCCTCGGTCGAACCAGCGGCGGACCTGGTTGAGGCTCTGGCCGAGGAGGAAGCGGTGGTCCTCCTCGAACTGGCACCCTTGCGACAGGTGCTGAATAGGGACCTGGTCCCTCCCCTGGAAGGTACTGATCGATTTGCCCTCCGTTCGGAGAAGCGCCCTGTCCGACGGGCGGTCGAACTTCATGATCCTTTCCTCCTCGTCGGAGTCGGAGGATTCGGACAGGTCTTCCCGATCGGAAACTTGCTTTCCTTTCCCCTTGCCGACGTGATCGGGGCCCCTCTTTCTCTTTGTGCCGGACGCGGGGGCACCTCCCTCTCTTATTACGACCCCCCTCTCGACTGGCCTCGGCGGGGTCACCTCGGTGGGAGACGCGAATGGCGGTCCGCGACCGCTCACCTGTCACCTCGACTTCCGAATCGAACTCCGGGATGGAAGCCGACCTCCGTCTTGGCGGGGTGACGCTGGGGGCGCCCCGGCGAACGGCCTGGGGTACACTCGACGGGGCCCTCGCGCCCCCGGATGATGAGCCCCTCTGGCTCGAAGATCGACCTGCCGCTCGATCCCTCTTCTTCTTTTGTGCGGCAGCTAGTTTGGCAAGCATGGCTCTTTGGGCCTCCATAAGTACCTCTGCGTCTGCAAGAAAAACCGGTCGTTAGAAACCATAACACTGACGATCGAAAAACAGACTCGAATGGAAATTAACGTACCGAGTACTATATCGGGTGGTGATTCGACCGGGGAGATGCCGGTGCGGTACAAAAACTCCTCTTGTAAGAGGTACCCGCTCCACATCACCCCCCGCTCGATCTGGCGGGTACGAAAGAAGGGGTCCTCCCAGGTCGGATTACCAACCCCGCCGAACTCGATCTTCTCGATCTCATCGTTCCATTTTCTCCGAACGGGGAAACCCGAGGAGTGGTAAACGAAGAAAAACTTCGCCTTCCACTTCTCCCCGTACGAAGATTGGCGGGTTTGTATTATTCTCGACCCGGTCCGGGCCATTATGTAAAAGAAGCCGCCTCGATCGCCCGGACCCGATCGAGCGGAATTTTGTACTTTAAAAAATGATGCAAAATTCTCGATTGATGGGGCCTGGCCTAGAGCCCTCATCATTACTATGAAGCTATAAATTATACAATGGGAATTCGGAGAAAGTTGAGCAGGGGGTAAGTCCAAAAAATTATAAATAGCCGCCGCATCGTCCGAGATGGGGAACCGGAACCCGTTCCACAATGCCTCCAAGTGGACGGCGATCGTGTTACGGGGCGGTCGACCCATCTGCGAGCCGACTGGCGGCGCGAAGGCTTGGAAATCCGACGGGATATGGTACTTGTTCACAGCGTTTGCGACCTCGGTCGGAGTCATCGTCGATGGGATATCGTCGTGGCCACGTTCGGTTCTGAACGAACGTGGAGCATCGACGTCCTCATCAACATCCTCCCCTTCATCGGCCGCATAATGCTCGACCTCCCCCTCGGCTCCACTCCCGGTCGGGTCCTGGCCGGAAGAAGTCGAGCCACTGCTCGAAGTACTCCCCTCGGAGCTACCCTCCGAGGAGCCTCCTAATCCGACCTCTCGAATTAAACTACGACTAGCCATTGACGGGCAAACAAGAAAGAAATATCGGGAGAGAAGAGTTACCTAGTGAGAGAGTCGGATCGACCTAAAGTAGGGATTTTCGAACGGCTGGGAAGACAAACGATCGGCACAGCGCAATAATTCTCGTAGAAATGGTGAAGTCAACGCGTGGTCTACCGTTCTTATTTATAGGCGAGTAAAAGCCCGCCTCGGGAACACCAACGGGCGCCATAATTACAGCTGTGACTTTTCAAATTCCCGACGGTTATAACCCGGTCGATTCTACCTCCTCGGTCGAATTTTACAAATCGACCCTCGGAGCGGGGGGGCTAATGACCTGGTGTTATTCCGACCGGGAATCCGATCCCCAACTCGAATATCGATCGACTCGCTCGGACCCAACCGCCCGATACGTACCGCCTTGATTCGCCGTCGATGTTCCCGATCGATTACTTAGTCGACCGGGACCATACCGGCCCCAACGGCTCCCTGCTGGCATTTAATGCCCCGCCAGTCCGGGTATGGGGCAGCCACCTAACCCCATGCCTCATTAATGGCGCGCCAGCTATAGCCTATGGACCCTACCCCCCGGTCTACTGGTCGCCCACGTCGGCCTCCAACAACCCGCAGGGTCTGCGGGGCCCACGGAATTCGGTCTACCTGGACATGGTATAAATACCCCCTCATTTATGGTAAGAGACACGCATTTATTATTACACATACCCATACTCTGCTCGAATTCATACTCAACCGATCCACTGACTTAGGCATCGGAGGGTCTTAGCCAAGACCCCTCTCGGCTAGCTCACGTCGCCATTCCCTTTTTGCAGGCTATATTTCCCCTCGAACAACAGCACACACCGGGCCGACCAGAGAACTCGACCGTAGTCGATCAGAACCAAATTCGACCCGCATCACATACCACTGTAATAAATTACCTCATAATATTGGGAATATATTTCTGGTATTGTTTAAATATGGATGATAGAACAATATTAATGTTACTGGTATAGTGGCATGTATCAATTCACCTCAAGCTTTTGTATATCAAATAGCACCGACAGGGGTGTGGTGTTGGCAATATCACCTATTCACCTCGTGATGAAGAAGCGTTTTACACCGGCAGCCACTTTTTCGGTTGTTCCTCAGTCTTTATTAGTGCATATAAATACATACCGACACAGACATACGCACCTCATCTATATATTCAATGCTTCACCTGATAACTGCAGGAAACGGGGTTAAAAGTATTCTGTCTTTATGGGATAAATAGTAGTAGGTTGGAGCACACTCGATCTGTATATTAAATTAAAAAGATATAAATATATTATGCATTTCAGTATTTATTATATTTTTAATATAAATAATTTTTTTATATAATCGACTTAGCATATTTTATAATATCAATTCAAAAGATCACATACGCACACATACACACTCACCTAACAAAAAAAAAAGACCAGAGGGTTCGAACTCAATACCTCAATAGTACCGAATTCAAATCCCTCATCACTGGTCTGTGGACCAGTAAAAGTATTTATCAAATCGAAAATAGGTAAAAAGTAAAATAATTTAATTAATATAAGATAAAATTAAGTGATTTTAAAAATAATAAAAAATGGAGTTAAGAATGTTCTATAGGAAGAAGGGGAGAGAGAGAGAGATTGAAAAAGTAAAAAGAAAAAAGAAAAAAAAAATGTTCTACAGGATGGAGGGGATAGGGATTGGAAAAGTAAAAAGAAGAAGAAATGTTCGAGAGAGAGAGAGAATAGAAAACAAAATGACAAGCCAAGAAAATTACGAGATCAAAGATAATTACTTCAAAAAGACTTTCAATTTATATAATAGTACAAATATATAAGAAAAATAGTATTTTGGAGAAATAAAATATTAAATTTTAATAAAGGTACATGTAAAATATAATTACATATAGATATGAAGGGCACAATACAAAAGTGATATTAATTAGATCATTTAAATTCAATAACATGTTATATATTAATTTTTTTTTATAAAATACATATAATACGCTATTAAATTTGAACCATTTGATACATGAGTGAAACTCAAACACACGGCACACATAAAAAATTTTCCATTACCAGCTCCTACGGCTCCGTTTTAATTATTTTCAAATATATCTTGCGTTGAGTTTTTCTAAAACCGGCACGTTTCTTTTTGAATTCAATTATTTTCATTTATTTTCCAGATTAGATTGTCAAATTTAAATTCATGTCGTTCATTAAAAATAATGCATTGAACGTGCCTACGAACATGTGGAAGAGTAATCAATAATGTTGCCATCTCGAGCCAATTTTCTCTCAGATAAATATGGCAGATGGCTGATTAATATATAATAAGAAAATAAAGTTTTAGGTAGCTTCCATAAATACTTGTAATTGAATCTTTGCTTCGAAATTTTCAGAGATTTAGTATCATCTTGTGGTAAATTCTTGTATATATCGAGTATGGATCTCGTATATGCGCTCAATAATTAAAATTCAATCCACATAAGTAGTTATAGATTTTTGGGTTAGAATTAAATGTGATTTAATCCTAATCACAGTGTACGTAAACAAACCCAAATACTAGGTACAAAAATTTTCCTCATTTTGCCATCACGAGAGTTATGAGGACTAGTAAGTAGTTGTGCGTAGGGCTAGGGCAGACTTCTTTCACTCATTACTCATTAGTCTAATCAATCCAACGCTCTTATGTGATGTTTATCAACAATCTCAAGTACATAAAAGATTTAAAAAATAAATCACAATCGGCATCATAATTTTTTCGCGCATATGATAGCAATAACTCCTAAAATATTCAAAAGTTTATAGATAAGGCGGTTGCATTAAAATTTGTTGAATAAATTGCTGATAAAGTCTTTGTATTAATGGAAAGATAGGCATTTCTCAACTAAACACTCGAAAGGTTTAAGTCCCACAGATGTGGATTCCGCTAAATAATAGTTTATTTATCTATTTAATGCCATTTACTTTACATTTGGTAATTAGTGATAATTAATATTGTAATTTTTTTTTATTTGAAAGTGTTGTCCGTAAAAAAAAATTTGAAAATATTTATATAGTTAATTAATATATTATAAGTCATTTAATAAGACAAACTATTGTCACAATTTATGAACTAATGACTCATATAAAATACTATTAAATTATAGGGCGAATTACACTGATTACCCTTGAGGTTACACTAATTTTAAAAAAATCCCCTATATTTCAAAAATTACCAAATTTTTTTCAAAGTTATATCCATATTATCACTAGCATCTAACTTTAGGTTGACTTATTTCAATTTTTGAAAATACTCCTTCCCCCTTTTTTGGGTGATTTACACTGATCACCTCTGAGGTTAGGCTAATTTACGAGAAACCCCCTGTGGGTTCAAATATTACCAAAAATCCCTAGTGTTATACCTATATTACAACTAACACCTACTAATAAATAATGTTAATTCAAGTATTGATATGTTATATTTCATAACTACGGCAATAAATATGACATAATATATCCTTTAGAGTGTAGAGTGTAACTCACTATTTATTTTATGTTCTATGTTATAAATTTATACTAAATATACGTAATATGTGCTAAATTTATATTTGAAAAAAATATAATTACATATGTCGCATATATCCATAATGGTAAATGAGAAATATAATCATTGATTGAAATAAAAAATTGAAATTAAATAATACACTTGAAAACTTTATTTATAATTCAGTATAACATAAATTTTGATCTATCTGAGGACTCTAACTCATTTCTCTTAAAATTTACTCTGTATTAGCGATAATATGTCACACTTGATGTGTTGGTAGATACTTTTAATGCATTAAATTTAGAATATTTATTTGAATAAATGATAACATTTTTTTCTCAAATCTATTACATGAAAATTTTATGATAACAATATTATAGAGGGAAAAAAAAAAGAATTAATATTGTTGAAAAATAGTATTAAAAGAATGGCAAATTACTTCACACCATATAATATCATAAGTCAACCTAAGTAGGTGCTAGTTGTAATATGGGTAGAACTTCAGAGGGTTTTTGGTGATTTTTAAAGCACAGGGGTTTCTCGTAAATTAACCTAACCTCAAGGGTGGTCAGTGTAAATCACCTAAAAAAAAAGAAGGGATATTTTCAAAAATTGAAATAACTCAACCTAAGGTTAGGTGCTAGCAGTAATATGGGTATAATCTTAAAGAATTTTTGATAATTTTTAAAATTATAGGAGATTTTTCATAAATTAGCCTAACTTCAGGGGAATGAGTGTAATTCACCCTAAATGATGTGCAACTATGGCCAATAAATTAGTTGCATCCATTTCACTATGAACACGAACATCTCAGCAAATATGAAATTCTTTAGGAACTCGATTTCACCTCATATATGCATTAATAATTTTAATTTTATTATTTTTTGATTTATTTGAAAAAATAATAAAATACCAAAAATAGTATAACAGAATCACACTCCAGTCTCTGTAAAATTCATTTCTATCTCTGGAGAGAGAGAGAGAGAGAGAGAGAGAGAGAGGCTCAACTTGGGTGGACAAATAATCAATATAAACAACTTGGGCTACACAGAAGCATGTGTCTCGAATTTCTTCTGACAAATTTTGAGGCATTGACTTGATTATAATTGGCACCATTTGTTCGGTCGGGAAAGTCAAAATTGAGAATGTGATATTTGCAAATTCGATAACAAAATGGTCTAATTTTATGGAAGTGTAATTTAAAAAATTTCATAAAAGTAAGACAAAATTATAGTTGACTTACTATTGTAATGTTTGGCAGTTCACATAAATGCATGACTGGTCTCTGTCTCCATAGGCTCTATAAAATATCTCCAATTAGACATTATGACGGCATTCAATATAAGAAATTAACTACGTACTGTTTATTGTCTTAAAATATTAACTTTGTAGTTGAATTAATTTGCTAATACTTAATGCTACATATATTATTACTTATCCTGTTGGCTTTTTTATTTTATTTTTTTACATATTACTAACTAGTAACTTAAAATATTTAGTAGTTGAATTAATTGGTTGTTATTATACTAATAGTTATGGATATTGATAAATTACAGATGCAAAGTAGTTAGTTACTAAAACATTTATGATGAGTAATCAGAACCCTAACTTCATAGTTGAAATAATAATATTTTCGTTTGAGTTTATTAACAAATTAGAAACATTAACTTGTTTTTCTTTCTTTCTTTTTTTTAATACTATTAATTCGGGATACTCTATAAATATCAATTGTAAAGCCATACACTCACGAAAAAGGAGGGAGAGAGTAAGATGGTTCGAACCTAAAACTTCAATGGTGTCCAATTTAAACTCCCACCACACTGGGCTATAGCCCCAAAAACATTAATTTGTTAGCAATATTATTGTATCATAAAAAAATAAAAAAGTAGGTCATTGTCACATCTCGTTTACGCTTCAGATATTTCATTCACAATAAGCTATTGAACTTCATCCTATAACTAGGATAAACCTACATTACATAAAAAGGAAAAATATGATTAAAGGATTAGAAAGTTTCAAAATTAACAAAAAAGTAATAATTTTTAAGTATTCAATCAATTTAAAAAATTATAAGGATTTAAAAAACTTATTAAAAGAGATAGTAACTTTGAGATATTTAGATATAAAGGATTGATAAACTTTCTAAATTACTTAAAGGAATTCATTATAATGCAAAAATAAAATTTATATTAATTATCACTATTTTTTGAACAAAAAATACCCATTCCCTATGTAATAGTTTTTTTTACTACTATTTAAAGTATAATTTTTATAACCATTTTTCTCTATTGGTTCTTTCTACTCTTGGTAAGGACCTTTGACAGTTTTCTATTAATAGAAAAAAAAAAAAATTTGACAACTTATATAATTTTTTTTATCATCTAAATAATTTTCTCCAGTTCTGCATCGAGGAATATTCTACGGCTTTATTTTCGATGTCCTACGTGTTCGTTAGTCTTTTTTTTTTTCTTTTTTTTATGAATTTATTATATAGTCTTAGTTAAATATGTAGAATAAATTAATAATAAATTAAACTTCAAATAGTAGTAGTAAAAACCCTATTACAAAGGGAATGGTACTTTTGAGGTCGACAAATAATGACAACCAACATCAATTTGATTTTTACATTATTATTAACTTTATAATAATTTGAAAAGTTTGTAATCCCTTGTCATATTTTAAAGTTATTGTCTCTTCAACAATTTATTATGTTTTTAATCCTTTAATTATAATTTTTTAATTTATTTAGTCTATTTTCTCTAAATATCTAAAAGTTATTACTTCTTTTTTAATTTTAGAACTTCCTAATCCCTTAATCGTAATTTGCCCACATGCACATAAACTTCCAACTCATTGGGCAATCAAGCTATTTTTCTTTTTTTTTTTTTTTTAGTAAGAACGATGCATTACACGATCAACCAATTACATCACAACCTATTACAATCAATATTTCGAAATCAAGAACAGGTTATTAGAATCAATCATCGTCAAATAATAATGATATATAAACCACTATATAGTATGAGTGGTTTAGGTGTTTTTTTCCGTCAATAAAATTGAAGATTCGAACAAGCAGACAATTAAAATAAAGCAATTGCATTTTTTATTTCCCCGTGCATGAATTGTGTAAAGATGAGCAAAATTATACAAATTGGAAGCATTTTGCACCATTGAGAGAAACTTATTTGAACAAGTATGTATGTACACTCAAATAGAAGATTGTGACCGAATTGTATCTACCTTAATTCGCAGCTCAAAACAGCCTGCCTTTAGCTTCCCACAACAAAAGATCTGGCCATTTCTTTGATTTAAACCTACCTAAAAAGAAGCAAAATCTCAAAACAAAGTTGAAAATATTCATAGTTTTTTCGTTACATTTTCGGTATACATGTAAGCCAAGCATGTCCGCTTGTCTTGTTCGTCTTCTTGGGACGAACACTAGCCGTGCTTTGCGGTCCATTCTCCGGCCTGGAACGAAAATGTATTATGAATTTCATGACGACGATTTTGGACCCCATCAAGAACAACAAACGACCACAGCGATGTATCATGCTCGTAGCGAATGAAGAAAACAAGTCTTTGAGAATTCTAAGCCTCTCAGAACATCTTACCATAGTTGACTAGTACAGCGGGCTCAACTTTTGTCTAAGAACAAAATATACAATCTCTAGGCGGGTGGAAGTGGCCGGCGGCATGTAGGGCACTCCATTTTTACATCCATCCATCTTTGCAGACAACCCGAGTGAAAGAAATGATCGCATGGTGTCACCTACAAAGATTATAACAGTCAAAACAACAGTCTTAAGAAGATATGATCTCATGATAACAAGAAGAAGACTAATGCAATACCATGCAATCATTTGAACGTTGGCTAAGGTCGATGGCGGTCATGCAAATAACACAGTCTGTGGCGTGATTCGACCCCTGATGGAATCTCCTATAGTAGCTATATTTCTCCGGTAAAATCTGCATATATAAAGTAAAGAAGGATTTGAATCAGCTGCTACAAGCAACAACCATAATGAGTTAAGCTTTATAGAGAAATATCACACTTCTTGATCTGGTCTATACCAACATAGGTGTGAGCCAATGAATGAGAATAAGTCACATTAACGGTCCACAACTCAGTTGGGTATATACCCAATCAGGGGAGCATGACTCGAGCTCCTATTTGGAAAGAATAAACAGACCTGACGAGGAATGAAACAGCGAGATCCAAAGTAGTGCTGCAGAAGAAGAATAGATGCTTGGAGTCCCGTAAAAAGTGCCAAACAAATACACCAGTTCCTGTTGGGCTCTATTCGCATGAAATTATGTGGACAACCGAATACATATAACGGGATGGCAATCCGGGTGATTGTCATCCCGAGTATATAATGAGGATGCAATGGTTTCCTCGAGTCGCGGACTACGTTGGTGATTATTTGAGGAATCCAGAAAGAGTGAAGGAGAAGAAGAATGAATCGCAAGAACTTATGAAACTCATACATGACAAGAATGCCGCCCAAAAGGATCCCGTCTGCAAAATAATTAATGCAAGAAAATATCAGACATTCAAAAGGAAATTTGATAATCTACATATAAGGTCTATAACCAAAACTTATAAAGCGAAGACAATGATTATGTTGAAGATCGTAGAGTCATAGTTATCCATATACTTGTTCAATGTACTGTTTCAAGTTCCATTTTAATTCCCATTGCATATTTCTCCTCCCTCTCATTTTTTAGCCAAATACAGTAGGTATTATGTTCAAAATTCCTATAATAGTATTGATCCTAAATCTAATAACATTTTCAATTATCAAATATAACGTCTTTCTCCCAATCTATTTTTCATCTCTCCTCGTTCACCACTGCCTTTTAGCCCCCTTTTTTTTTTTTTTTTTGACAGCAACAAAGAACATCATTGAATAATACTTTCACATGATTATACAGGCATAGAGGTGGAGGTTTCTGAAGCAACAATTCACAATTGTGGTAAACAATAAACCCCTATGCATAACGATGAATTTAGGACCACATGCGTCTCGATCAGCCAGGAGTGTGCAGAGAATGATCGAGACGCATGTGGTCCTAAATTCATCGATCCTAATTTCTTCTGTAAGTGTTTCTCTGCACACTCCTGGCTGATCGAGACGTATGTGGTCCTATCGAGACGCTTGTGGTCCTAAATTCATCGATCCTAATTTCTTCTGTAAATGTTTCTCTGCACACCCCTAATTTCTTCCATGAGTTTCTTTCCTCCATTTGTGGGTGCACACATGGTGTGTATGCTTTCAGCTACACATATGGTCCTTAGTTTCTGCTTCCTTATTCTTTCTTCTACATTATTTTCTACCTTCAACAAAAGAGGCAAACTCTTTCAGTTTGAACTTCCCACTTTGTTACATAACATTACTGACTCACTTGAAAGTCATTATCTCGCTGTTTATCCCACAATTTTGTTTCAAAAGTTCAACGAATAGAAACACTTAGTAATAAATTGTCAGGAAACACATCCACGAAGTCTACATGAATAAATGAAGGCTTTTCTTATATGCCGCAATAGGAAGACCAAACAGCATAAACCAACTTCCGAGAACAGATAAACCCAGAAAATGATTTTCAGACAGCATTATGATATCTTACATAACAAAAGATACTTACAGAAACGACTGTAAAGAACTGAAAGCTCGCGTCTCATTGCTTCCCAATTCTCCCCATTATTGTTCATAGGCCTATTTGCCTTCCATATTGCAAGAAGGTACCTCATTTCAAATATTGAGAATACCACAAACTTGAAAAATGCAGCAGTCGCAAAAGCATTAAACAGGGATTCTGTGAAAAGGGAAGCATAAGCTTTTACTTCATAAAAAATTCAACAATAAGAAAGTATTATAATAAAAATAGACGAAGAGCAGACAGAGTAAGAATGAAAGAGGAATTGGCAGTCTGTCTTCTCATACTGTGTTTGCCAGAAGCAACACCCACAACTACAAGGACAAAGCTAACACATAAGATCACAAAAGGTCAAAGATTGGCGAAGGACAATCTCAAACAAGAAGTATGGGCTAGAATTGAACTGAAAGCTCTCTCCGAAATAAACATTAGACACAAAAACAAATCACCTGCAGAAGTTGAAAACTATCAAATTCATATAAAACCGACTCCAAGGAAAACATACCAACTAGAATTCCAGCAGTAAGATGTAGTAGACAAAGATAAGCATCCATTATAGCCTGATGCCCAATCATTAGAAGCGAAACCTTTGCAGCCCCCTGAGAAAAATTTAGGAAGTATTGTTTTAACTGGCTCAAAGAAATATAGAGACACTAATTATTTACTATTTGTAAGTAACAACTCCTATCATCAAGTATGAGTCACAGGGAATCTTACAGATTGAGTGTTACTGTGTTCCATTTGTCGGATTAACAATAGAACTTGGACAAAAGAGATCTAACGCATGAAGAAGTTAAAGAGTCCAACCAGAAAAGGTAATAACAACATGATCCCTTTTCCTTAAATTATTCTGAGGTAACAATATTATGGAATCTTAAGAATAACATAAATGGTAAAGGATACAAAGGTGACCATCAAAGTGTAGTTAACTGCTTTGTTGTAGTAGACCTCAATGTTGACTGAAGTTGCATTTAAAAGCATGGGTGAAAAGCAATCTACATCATCATCTACTGAAGGGCTTTCCATCAGTCCGTCTAAGTAATACCTATCTTGATCTCCATCTAGGGAAAAGTACAAGTCAGAAAGATAAAATTGTATGCGAAGAAGACAATAAGAAACCAATGAATGACATTAATGCAAAACTGAAGCCATCAGGAATTAGAAACATCAAAATGCATGTCATTATTTGAAATTTAACATTACAACGCACGCGCAAACAATTATCATCCAGCAACTCTTTACAACACCCTCTAAATTGTTAAAACAACAATTGTGATTTCCCACAGATATCAGACAACTTAACATTTATGGAAATGCATTTCCACATGCACATATGACACTTTACAGGTCTATTCCAACTTCCACTGGAGTTTTACATGAACATTGAAGAAATTAGAGTTTTGTGTATCTTCACACTATTGCCATCAAGGAGTGATTGAGAGGTAGAAGTGTCACATTATTACAAAGTAATGAGAGGCTAGTTTTGCAGAGATTGCAAATGCATCCTTGTTTGCAGACATTCCGAAAGAGGAAATAAGAACAATGAATTTGAGACAGGAACACATTAGAACAGAGTCCCACAACACTTTTTCAAACCACAACATGCACATCTTTAATTTGGCATCGAAATGCGATGGAAAAGGATTACGCTAAGTAAGGAGCTGAGTAAAGAGCCTTCTAGCATAAATTATCGAGGAAGAACAACCATATTAGCGACAATCAGAGAGAAAGAGAGAGAGAGAGAGAGGCACCAAGGAAATCATTGAACCTCTTAAGTGTTCATTTTTCATTTTTTTTCCCTTTTTAATGGAACTCTAGGGTGTTGGCAGTACAAGAAAACATTTAACTATAAGTCGGATTTCTTAACCGCAATTTTTATTTACTTTACTGATCAAAGTTGTACAATCTAGAATATGCCAGTACAAATATGTGCAAAAACAGATAAAAACCAAGACTGGAATCGAAAAAATGAATAGCTCCACCAAAACACCAGATTCCTGCTTCCCATACATATATGTGCTTCATTTAAGATTTATCAATACGCAGCTACTCCAAATGTTCCCAGATAAAAGACACCATATTTATACTGAGTTGTCTCCCATAGGCATTAAATGACATGTTGATAGAAACAAATCATTACTGTCACATCTGAAAATCAAATAGAAACATGTTCTGTCTAACCTTCAGGAGAAAAACTCACTTCTAAATTAGAGGTTTAGGCACAACTAGGAATTTAAAACTAGTACACTATTTATGCTTCATATGATCATTTTCGTGACACTATTATCGCCAGAAAGTCATCTCATTGCATAAAAATTTCTATGATCAGAAGTGTTTCAAACAATTTTGTCTTTGGCCCATGGCTTTATAGGCACATCTATTACCTATCTGCCCTATGAAACGTTGTCATGTTGGGTTCAAGCCCAAATCTTATTCATATGTTATGTCAAAGTGTAACAAATATATTTGTTATTTCTTTCTATATATAGTTGGAATAGATTGGCTCAGCTAGCAACAGCAAGGCTCAGGACAAAGAGGAGTTCGATAAGGCTTGAGAATTATGACAAATATACTCCAATGTTTCTCCTAGGGTGGTCAGATGAGTTGAGCCAGCTCATGAGCTTAGTGAGCCAGCTCGAGTAAAGCTCGAACTTTTTAATGAACCAGGCTCGAGCTCAAATATAGTTGTGCAAAAGCTCCTTAGCCGGCTCACTAGCTTTTTATTTTTTACTTCTTATTTTTCATTAATAATATATAACTTTTATTAAAATTAAAGTGAAACTAATTGATAATTTTACAATATATTCATAATATTTATTTAAAATGATATTAATATTACTGAAGATAATTTCAAAAATAATTAAATTTAATTAACTAATTTTTGGGGGGGTTAAATGGGCTGAGCTCGAGTTATGTTTTTGGCTCAAGCCGAAGCTTGAGCTAAATTTGAAACCCGTCAAGCTCAAGCTCAAAATTTTTCAAAGCTTGCCTCATTTACACCTAGTTTGTCCATATCACAAAGAGGGGATTATTATTCACAAATATGAACAACAAAATCTTTTGACCAAGTTGGTCATATTCATGAAGATAGATGAGAAAGAAGAAAAATAAAATGATATTTTGACCAAATTAATAGTTTTTATGAAGATAGATGAGGAGAAGAAAAATAAAATCATCATCTAGAGATGCCGACAACATTCTAGAGATAGTACTTCATAACCTTTATAAAATTTAGTACCATTTTTTCTCGAAGAGACGCGTGAAATTTGTGCAGAAATTTCAATGTTGCAATGTTTCTCCATTTCATAAATAGGAGCTGCAATAAGATGAAAATGCAGCAACTTTAGAAAAGGAGTTCAAATTAACTTCAAGTTATATGGGAAAACATAATTATAACAGGAAGTACAATGTTTTCTCTTCCAGATTTTTTCTCGGGGAGACTCCTGAAACACCTGGGAGGAGAAAACTCCAAGCTGCACAAAGAAGGACAAACAGTAAAAAGTTAGAGAGGACTGTGAAAATCTTGACATGAGCCCTTGTAATCAGTATCAATTTTTACAACAAAAGCATCTAAAAGTCACAACTTAGCATCAATCAAACACAGCCTGCGAGATTAGTTTCAAATTGTCATGCCCATCCCCACAACTTTAACCCTTCAGACTTTCTTCCATGTTCACATTCATCTCCAATATTGACTTTGGTGAGATTGGATGGATCCATATGTCCATTTAAGAGATTCATGTTAGTGGATATATTGGTACCAGTTTCCACAAATTTGTAAACCCGGGATTGTCATGGAAAAATCAAATTCCAAAGATTCTTAAACAATAAGAAAAATTGAAGCCCAAAAGAGAAAAAAAAAATCCAATGGCATGGTTTCCTTATAATTAATACCACAAAAGAACAATTCAATATAATCTGGATTATGGGAAGAATAGACTCTAAAAACCCTATAACAAACCAATATGTTTCTTTCTGATTTCTTTTGGTTGGAGTTTGAGGAGCGGGTGGGGCGAGCAAAGTGGGTGATTAAAAATCAGATGATGTGGAATTATTATTTTGGCAAGTTATGATTATCTACATTTGCAAGAAAAGAAAGAAAACACTCGAGTTTCCATTAAACTATATATAATATTACTTCCAGTAGAGACCGAACCAGGATCTTCCAATTGTAATTTCAATTTGACATTGGTTAGATGTTACACTTGATGACCTTCATCATTTTCAGAAAATTAACAGCAGAACTGGTTTCTAATGTTTATCTCCAATGACACCACAAATTGCATCATAACTTGGCATCATCTGGCAACCTATGACAGATCAATATTCTTCAATTCAAGTTTCCCAAGATACAATGATATCAAGATAGAAAAACATAGCAGGTTAAAGTTAGGGGGCAGAAAGACAGAAAGTAGGACAGAGAATTCTTAATTCTAAAGACAAATATCTTTTCATGGGCTAAAATGCTGGGGAATGATGGTATTTAGCATTAATAATCAGAATGCAGCAGTTTTTGTCATCCAGAATTTATTATCAGAACCTGATAGACTCCCACTGCCAGAGAAAAATTGTGAATATTGTTCCCTACAGCAAAAGCTAAAAAATTTCAAACTAAAACTTTATTTTCTTGCTGCCTTCACCAAAACCCCAAGTTACAAGCTCTTATCCTGTACGATTGAAGTATGATATATTCTGTCAATGGTAGCCCTATAAAAACTACCCCGCAAAAGCAGTAAAACTCGGAAAGTGTGTCACCTCAGAAGCAAGCATTGCCTCAGTCGTTCAACATTTTACAAATTACTGCAGTCTTGGATCAGGAATTATACAAAATTGCTCTAGTGATGGGAGATTCTGGTACTAACGAACAAAAACTGTATAACTATGTTAAAAAAAAATGTGAAACAAAATTAGAGAGAAATTTCCATGCACGTCCTCAAGTACACTATATCGAGCTAAATTTCTGTTAATTGCTAAATCAATTGAGATTCTGGTTAATCCAACCCTCTAGGAAAATATCTAGCCATGTTATACTAAATCACACTCATTCCACCACCAACTCGTTCCGCCCTCCAGAAAAAGAGAAAGAAAGTAACATGTTAAAAAGTGAAAAAACAGCTTTAACCATGTACCATAAACTAAAGCAACATATGAGAAATCTTAGACCTCCTATGTCAAACCAGTGGAAAGGTTAAAAAGTTAATTTGCCAGAGGAAGTAACATTGATTACCAAGTGATATGGGTTGGATAATAAGTAATCATCTTCCGGCCCAAACTCACCCTCTTTTCCACTGCAGAAATATCCAAAGATAGCATTAGTAGATAGGCCGATCACTAATCAAAAGTATCATCATCAAGAAACAGAAAAAGGGAACATCTGTATCGGTATTTGGTCCACAAGCAAAGCATATTTAGGCCATGAAATCTCACATATGATAACAAATTGCCACAGTACGCCATCAAATAAAATATGATTTGGATGAATATGGAATTAAAAAATGTAAATTTGTAATATAAAGAGCTAGCTTGTAGATTCTTTTTTTCAGTATTGGTACATTCCAGCAGAAGACCGTCAATCGAACTTATATAACAGTTAGTATAGTAAACCACATATATGATGAGAGCAGGACTGAATAGAAACAGAAAAAAAAAATTACAAAAATTAAATAAAGAGTGATGCAGCAATAGAGGGAAACTACCTGTTAGCTACCATTCTTAGTTGTCTGAAAGGCCATATATACACACCCTCTACCCTGATTTGAGCACCGCGAACATCTTGCTCATTATCGAACACATCATGGAAAATTATGATCCCCTAGTTTATTGCATCATGATTGTGAAAACTATAATAAGAAAATGTAATGACAACAAAAACAATCACAAAGAGAAACGAAAGTATAGTTTTTGAGACTGTCCATTTCATTTCATATCTCCATCGTCAAGTTAAAGAATAATCACACTACCTGAACATAATGTACACCAGTTATTTTAGTTGGTGTGCTGATCAACTCTAGTATGGAATTTCCATTTGACTTCCTAAAATCAGGAAACTTGGAAGTGCTATTTGTGGAATGTACAAATTTCCAATTCCCTGCACCGCACATATATATATACAAATTTATTTAATCAATGTCAGATAAATGAGGAGAACGCATAGAGTGCTTGCAACCAAAAAATATTACAAAATTAGGCAAGAACATTCCTGACTAACAGAATTCAGCATGCTTATTAGGCCAACCAAATATAAACTCAAAAGCAGAAATTCATTTGTCTCGGTTAACAACAAACTAATGCAACTATTGCTACTGTAATCACATAATGGAGTTCAAGAGATTAGGTGCAATGAGCATGGTTCTTGAGAAATAGAACAGAAAGCGAATGGCACTTATTAATCATGTTTTTTATTCTTTCCTTAACATGGCCCTAATTTATCAATTACAATACAAAAATCTATGTTATTCGCATTTGCTTCTATGGCCAGTTAAACAGAAACCATAACTCGTCAGCAGGACATATCATGTATGGTTCTGCAATCTACGGACCAAATACTCTCTGTTTTATCATTGAGAATTCTGTCTAATGGAGAATCCCTCAATGCAATATCTGAGTTATACCCTGTGAATACCAGCATAAATGCTAAATATTTATAGAGTTGGATTTTAATACTCAAAATAGAAGAAAATCAGACTGTCAAAAACATTTCTAAAAAATTTGACATTCCATATGCCGATTGTCATGTTTAGCTGGCAAGACAATTCAATCCAAATATGCATCAAGTGAAACAAACTCCTTCTCATCATGGTAGGTTTTGAGAGGGAAATCTTCTCATAATCTTCTCATCATGGCAATAAATTAATATCGTGTTTCATTGAAGGATGTCATAAGTCTAAATAAGTGTGGATCTATTCAACATAAAATAATTCATGGGAGTGACTGATCATTAAATAATCTCACAAATAGACAGCTAACGAACCTCTATATGTCCCTGTTATATTCCAGGAAGAAAATGGACCCAGTTCATTCTCTTCCTTGCTTAAAGGAAGCCACTGCAACAAGTAAAAGACCACAAGATTAAGATAAGAGAAGAGGGAGGGAAAAGGAGAGTGAATTACAGGCTTAACATATTATTGCTAGTGTACTGTTTTATTTCCAGTATACGTTATACATGCTATAGGTCCAATATCTACAATGATGATGTCAGCCCAACAAAACTGAGCCTTTTTTCAGTTAAACACAGCAAATGTAGCTTTAACTTATTCTAGATTTTCGTAATCAATCAAGCCAAACAGCATCACTTCAGTATTTTAGTTATTTTTATAGGCCTGTGAAGTTCTACATACGCAAGAAAAGGGGCCAAACTGAAGCTCGTGGAACCTTCAGTTCTTGGGTGAGAAGCCTAGGATAGTATTTTGTCTCCTATTGCAGAACAAGCAAGTATATAACATCCTTTCTTGCAAGTTACAAAAATAAATTAGCGATCAAATCTTGAACACTGAAAGCAATTAATATTCCACTTCCATGGACTTTTTTCTCCACCATCTTTGCATTCTTCAAATACTAAACCATACTCTCTACTTGCAGATCCAAGACAAAACAACTTATAATTATTACATTTCAGGGATCAAATCAGTTCAGGGGCATCAAATTTTAGCAACCGATTAGGTTTTCCAGGATGGTCCAAAACTGGGACAACCTACAAACATTTTATGTGAGTTAAATGACTACGGAGCTCATTTCTAGAAAACAGAATACTTGAGGTACCACATGGAAGTTGAAAATAATTGGTGTCAGTTACCCAAAGGAGGATGGCTTCCAGCATGTCCTCATTCAGTTAGGGATTCTCAAGTGTCTGTTTTCTAGATTTAGAGTCTTAGACACATATAAAACATGGTTTATCTATTATTTTTTTGACTAAGCTTCCAAACGTATCGGTTTGAGTTCCAATCAAGGGCTTGCATGATTTAAGGTATAACTGATGTGTTTGAAACAAAATGTATCGGTCAGAATGCCCATATAGAATTTACTGAACCAGTAATCAACTGATACAGACTTGCCTCTACTTTCAGCAAGGGCAGTTTTTAACAAAAGATGAAAATAAAGTTTCTTTTATATCAATCCCACAACATGCTTCTCAGCTATAATTAGTACATGCCTATCAATAAAAAATAAAAGATTGTACTAAAATCTAACTTAACTTGCTCTACGACTACCCTCCATGTCTGATATTACCAAAATTAGTTTCAAATCATAATGTGATACACAAAATTCAATGATAACCAACAATGCAAGAGATATTGGTAGGATATGCTAATATCACATTACTAAATATTGCCTACAACCACGTGCAGATCCCAACAAAACATTCTTCAGCTGCTTCCTAACAGTACAACACCGAGGGTTACTAGATTCCATACTATCCATACCCTCAACCAGCCACTTAAATGTTCAAGCAGAAAAGGACAGATTTGATCAATCATTAGTTATCATTTGTCCTAACAAAAGCGACATTCTTTTTCTTAAATCATGAAGATGGGCAGAACTGCAACATTGATTTAAAACAATGAAACATGAACAAATTTGCAACTCTTAAGTGTCACTCTATCAGTTATAACCACATAAATAGCTGTCGTTGAAATTTATTGACTTCTTTTACTAAGACATCATCCAACAAGCTAAATCTGAACTCCAGAATATATTCAGCAAGTAAAGGTTATTAACTAGAGTCAGAAACTAGACCTCCTTACTCAAAGCTGCAATACATATAACAAAGTCATGTCTTATCAGCTTAGTGAGTGACAAAAATAAGCCCTAAGCATTGAAACGAGAATATAGACAGCATAATTCAATTAAGAACCAGCAATGGCACAATTGAACAAACAATATAATAGATAAGGTTAAAAGGGTAAAAGAAAAACTCTCACCTCATCACCCCAAGACCGAGACCTCTGCCTTAAGGGTCTCAAACCATTTACCGGCCATATCACAGCAAAAATAAACCATAACCCATAAAAAATTCGAAGCAAGATACTCCTAAAATTCCAACTTTTCATCGGACCCATTTCCAAGCTCAATCCAAATTCTTGTCCCCCAAGTGATTCTCGATATTTCCGGACAAAGAAACGAAGCCCATCACGCTTCGAGAGGAAAACAAGAATTAACTTAAAATTCGTATCTTTTTTAGACAAATGACTGGTGGGTTTTTTGCTTAAAGTTGAGGCAAACAATGTTAACTAACAAAACTCAACAAGAGAAGTTGAAACGCACCGATCAATATGCACAGAAAGCGAGAGCTTAACAACCCGAATAATCGCTCATTTGATACCCAAGAAAAAGAAAATAAATAGATATACTATACTACTTCATGGTTTTCAAACAAGATGGCCGTCACTGGTCAATTCTTGAACCAGAAACAACACATCTAATCATTTCTTTAGTCAACAACTCAACACAAGGCAATAAACGAGGCTCTTTCCAGAATTGGGGCGATTTGGGAGCTCTGAGACGGTGCCGTTTGTTGGAGTTTTTTCTGCCTTTTCTTTGTTGGGTAAAATACTAGTCAAGAGAGAGAAATGGAAGAAGACTATTCGGTGTGGAGGAAATAGCAGTGCAAGAGGCTGCAAGAAATGATATGTGACAGTCCAACATAAAGATGTAGAATTTAATTTTGATTATTAGACGTGATTTTATCGGATGAACTTTTATTTTAAAATTATAAATACAGTCTCAAATTGTATGATTTTTTTATAAATATTAATAAAAATAACTATAATGTATCTTTCTTACCGTTATAATATGCAATTTAGCCATCATAAGAAGCTTATGATCGAGTTAAATATATCTTTCAATTAATTTTATTATTTTATTAATTTTGATGAAGTAATTTCATTTTTATACCACTATAATTATTATTATTCTTCATCGCTATAATTCGATACCATTTTATTTTATTTTATTTTATTTTAAATCTTGGTATCTCATTCAATTTAAGTTTCGTGTGTTACGAGTCAATTGAAACTAGTCTTCTGTCTTTATATCTTACTCGATTTAAAATCTTGAATCTCCGGCCAATTGAATTTGGGTCATTGTTTTCATGTCTGGTTCAATCACTTTCACTTGAAAATCTCTCCAACAAAGTGAGTGAGAGAAAACCTAAAACATTGCTTGTGTATAAAATTGAATGTTGGGCATTTTGTTCATTGAAGGTTGAAAAAACATGTGCAACTATTACAAATTCGGCATTTTATTCTGTCAATAGACAATATTTTAAACTAATAATCAAAATATTACAAATTTTAAAAATTAAAAAAAAAAAGGAAAAAGAGAAAAAAAAATAACAGTTGCCGCTCCGCAACCAAACCCAATACCCCACTCTTGTCCCACCCCCCGCCGCCGCCGCCTCCGCAGTCCCCTATTTCCCCTCACACGGCGCCACCCCACCGCCGCCGGCCAGTGGGCCACCTTCGTTACTCAAGCCCCGCGGTTCTGGTAAGTTATTTTGCTTTTACTTTTTTCTTTTTTGTGACGGGGGTCTTTGTTGGTGAGATTGATGGGGAGGGTAGTGATGAGGCAAAAAAGACCCAATCGCTAAGGGACAGAGATGGGTGAATCTTGGAAATTGATGGGTTGGGTACGTGGATGGCTTCTCAGGGGTTGGTTGTTGGCAAAGTTTGCCTTTGGTTGAGGTGCTTTTCCTTTCTTCTTTCTGTAGCTCGGAAGTTTTAACTAGTTTGGGATGAGAGTACCAAGTATCTAAAGGTGGTCGAAAAAAAAAGGCAGTGATGATATGTTTCTTTGCTCTTCTTGTAAGTTTCGTTGATTCGGTAGTTGATTGATTCCACTTGAAAAAAGAAATGGTAATTCAGTTCGGGATTTGGTATATGGGTTTGGCATTGTGGCTGGTGCATTTTCAGTTTATTTAGATTTCAATTGGGGTTCAATTTTACTGAGTGCAAACTCCTAATTATAATTCATATGTTCATTGTATAAACAGCAAAGCAAGAACTCTCCCAACTTAAACCCCAGAGATAGAAAGGGAGACAACATTGTTGCAGGCCGAAAGAATTCCATGGAGAAGAAGGGCACAGTGACCCCAATATCCTCCATGTTCTCACCAGAGGAAGCCCAGAAAGCTTCAAAACAGGTGCTGGACACAATAGCTGAGCGCAAACAGCAACTTGTACAGCTGAAGGGCTTCATTGATGACAACATTAACATTATGAACCTCGTCCAGAAACTCCCTGAGGAAACCCACCACAATATCATGGTCACTCATCCAACTTTTCTATTCTTTGTATTAATTTATGTGCCTAGGCATGTAAACATAAGGTGAGTGTGTTTTACTGTTGATCGATAGGTTCCTTTTGGAAAGGCGGCTTTTTTTCCAGGTCGTTTGATTCACACCAATGAATTTATGGTATCCCCTTTTTACTGGAGTTTCTAATTTCTAAATTCTTTGATCCATATTCTTCTGATTTTGGTGTATAACGTATCTGGGGTGGTGGAGATTTTCCTTTTTCTTTTTCTGTTCCCTCCCCCTATAGTGCATTTATCTGATATAAGTGATGGTTAGTCATGCCACATTGATATAATATACAATGTAGACAATGGGTATTTCTAATACCTAGGTTTAAATATTACTAGCAACTCTCAAAGCAGCACGAACCTGCTTCTAATATCATTGCAATGTGTTTTGGACAATAGAGCTTTGCATTTTCTAAATTTATTGGAGATGAAGAACTTCTTTACTTTATGATTGAACGGGTCTATTGCTTTTTGGGGTGTCCTTATGTAGTTTATGCTAGTTCTCAACTTATGTCTGGGAATATACCGAACCGGGGGCATTTCTTGCCTAAAAGTGTCACTGTCTTGAAATAGCTCATTTATTGGTGGATCAAGATATATAATTACTCTATAAAGACTAACTGAATGCCTATAAAATTAAATAATAATTACATTCTTCTCTCTCTTGACGATATGATTTGAGAAATCATTATTTTGTTGTTCTCTATGACGTGAATTTGATTTTTTGAATTATCTTTGTCATTATTGAATTATGTGTAAATTCATATATGTTCTTTACTCCAGATTAGTTTAAATTGCTTACGAGTTCGATTGTTCTATGTCTGTGCTCTAGTCTGGCTGATTGCTATATTGAGTTTAACCATTTTTCTCTTTGGAGATGAATTTCTGTTGTCATGTGATTGAATCTGTTATTATTACTCTACAAACACATTATTTTCTTTGGATAGTGGATGCCAACTAATCAAATATTTATGGGGGCATAAAGAATTCTACATGGTAGTAGAAATTGGAATATTTTATGTGCTCCCACGATCCTGACGTGATGTTTTTTGGCAAATTTGTGAGTACCATAGTTTAGTTTCAGACATTCAAGTGCAACTGCAGGTCCTTTTAGGAGAAGGCTATTATGCTGAAAGAACATCCAAACAAACAGCTGAGATTTTGAAAAGAAGGGGCAAGGCTTTAGAATTACAAGTTGAATCTCTCAAGGCTATTATGCAGGACTTGAAGGCTGAGGCTTCATTCTTTGATGCTACAGCTCAGGAGTCAGTGGTAAGCTTGTTTACTCTGTATGAAATTATTTCCTTTTTTCAGGTGAAGTCGCAATCTGATTATTGAGCATGAAAATCGAAGAAATTGAGCCATAATATAAAATGCTGATCACTTTTTAAAGCCAATATAACCATTTATGTGCTACTGAGTGTAATTGGATAGAATGAACGGTGAGGGTTTTTATCTTGATGGGCTGACAAAATTTATCCGTTACTGCATCATTAATCAAATATTTACTTGCCTGTCCTAATATTGTGACTTCTTCTCTACTAGGGCAGTAGGGGTTTGCTTTCGCGCATTGTTTATAGCAAGTAGCAATGGCTATGTGATGCTTTCATGTTTCCTTTTCGTGTTCGCTATGATCTAGGTATAGGCTTCATGGAACACTTTAAGGACTAGACAATGGCTAGATGAAGATTGGGGTTGACAGCTGAATGCATGATTACATACCGGCAAATGTGGACCTAGCATTTGAGGTTCATGCTTTTGTCATAAATAATATTTGCAGTGACCTGGGTTAATGATGATCAAGATGACTGATGAATGATGATATGTGTGAAATAAACTCTGCTGGGGCTGAGATATTTTCTATTCAAATAAAACTTGATCCCTGGGGAAAGTTCTCTCTATCTAGTGGTTTCTTTGAGCTGGTCCTACTGTATCTGTTCGGCATCTTAGCGCAATTAGACAAACCCATGTTGAATCCGGATCATGATTGACCGCACATTTTGTCTAATGCTCCTCCAAAGTTTTCTGGACTGTATGGTCTTTGAAAATTTAATAATACAAAAGCACCGAAAAAGAAGTAAATGATAAATACAATAATATGGTGTTATGCTTCCTTGTATTCAGTTTTAACAATTTTATGCTTCTTGTCCGCAGACTCAGTGAATTTGTTGTTGCCTGAATTTTCTTGTTTACTTGTCTTAGGTACTTATACTTGCTGATTAATGTTTGACAGGAGGGTCTTGTTGAGATTAGGGAAGATTATGTCGAGGAAGATTCTCCTGGGAAATTACCAATAGCAGGCATGTTTCTTCTTAGTTTTAGTTTGTTTTGTTGCTTTTGGATGAAGCTATTTAGCTTGATGGTTATAATAATCCACGAAAAAAAGAAAAAGAAAAAAGAGTTGTAAGCTTGACTATGACAGTCCTGATCCTCTCAAGAATGACCTTTGTACTTATATCATATGTCAAAAGAAAGAAAACAGAAAGAAAAGCTATTCATCTATTCTAAGGTTAGAAATTCCAGTCTTTGATCCGATAAGAGTTGTCGTAATAACAGCTTAGAATTAGTGGTTTCTATTTTGGCAATCATGGCTAGAGGTGAAGCATATGTTAATTGGTTGATGAGCTTTTTTGTCATTTAATCTCAGGAATCATTTGGCGTTATATTGGTCTCTGATTTGCTTGAATTAAGTAATGATTTGACAAAGCTGAAACCTAATAAAGATTTTTTGGGAGGAGAAGGAATCCATTTTCAAGTAATTTGTGAATGCTTAACTTTTTTCCATGCTTTGGAACCTTTTTATTGATTAAGGCTAATGTTTTATTTGTTTTTATGATGTCTTATGTATAGATGTGTTGTCCCAAATATAAGGTTCATTATAAATTGGCATTATTTACGGCTTAGGTAATAGGTATTGTTGTAGGCAGGAAGATTGCATTGACTTTGCCTCTTACTTGAGATTAGCAGCAAGCAAACACTGCAGAAGGAATTTGTCTGAGATAGTTTGTTTATTCACTGCAAATGCGACTGAGACATACCATGGGAAATGGAAGGATATCGAACCATTCAACTCACCTTTAACATTTGTTCAGAAGAGAACAAGATGGGACAGGATGTTTATCAATTATGTGTCATTCATGAAATTTTGTTATTTAGTACAGAATCATCACCATTGCATTTTGCTCTACGCTTGTGATTCTAGCTTGGATTTAGCCTCATTTCACTATCGTGTTTAAGGTGATAATTGGGGAATTATTATTTCCTAATAAAATACAGGAGATAAAAAATACGATGCCAGTCCCTTTCACGAGGTGGATGATACAAAAGCTGCAGATGAAGATGAAGATGAAGAATATGCACGCATATTGTCACGGATGGCTGAGCTTGAAAAAGAAGAAGAAGAAGCTGAAAAAACCGATGAGTCTGATGAGGATGAACAGATGCAAAATGTGCCAGTTAGCCATATCACCCAAGTTTCTAATGATCAAGAAGTTAGACATTCACCGGTACAAGAGTTTGGTGCTTTAGGATTTTACTGAGTTCTTGCCTTACAACTTCTGTAATTTACTTTTGGTTTCCTATGAGCTTGCTTTTGCTAAATCGTTTGCATCTTTGTACAACTTAGTTAATATTTAGTGGCCTCCATGACTCAGGTTGATGCTTCAGAGGTGCCAGCAGCATCTAAAGGTAAATCTACCCACATATATCTAGGCTTAGCAACCTTGTTTTCTTTAATACTATTACATTTGTAAATCCACACTGCCTTAACAAATTCCATGTATAGTTTGTCCTGTCAAAGTAGTTTACTTGAGTTGTGCGGTTATTTTCTTCAACTTGATTGTATACGTGTCAATGTCATTATTTGGTTTTATGTGGAAAATTTATATGAAAATTAGTAGTCATAATGTTATTAGACAGTAGTGCTTTCAAGAAGCTGCATCTCAACTTGCTTTTGGTGCTCTTCTGACTCCTGTCTGATGGTACTAATTCAGATGTGTCTTCACATGGGAATCATCCAGCACTCACCAACAGTATGAAGAATAAGTCTTTGGAGCTACCTCCAGAAAAGAACAAAGTTCAAGCTCCTCTTATGGCCGATGACAATATGAAGAATAAGGGTTTGGAGCCACCTCCAGAAAAGGACAAAGTTCAAGCTCTTCTTCCGGCCGACAACAGGATGATGAATAAGGTTATGGAGCTACCTCAAGAAAAGAAGAAAGTTCAAGCTCCTCCCACGGCCAGTAACATGGTATATTTTGTTTGTCCTCCTTTTGGTCTACGTGTTGAGACTTATAACTAAATCAAATTTGAAAGGCATATCCGATTGATTTCAGTCCAAGTTAAAATTTTTAGAGCATGAGTGCCTGGGGCTGCCATTGAATATGTAAAATAAAGGTATATATATATATATACACGCACGCACACACACACACATATATTAACACTTATCATGCTGTCTTCCTTGGAACAAATGTAGGTGAAAATCTAAAAGTTAACTTTGGTTAATGATGGTTTATCTTGCTAAACTGCGATTTTCTTGAAAAGTAAACATTAGTTTCATTTTTTGATTTCCCCTCGATATCAAGAAAAATGGTCTAAGAAGCAATAGTTTTTCCCCTCCTGTGTTCCATTATCCCAACTAAATAAGTTGGAATGCTCTTCGTTTCTCTATTGTGGAACAGGCCTTCACTGGTTCGATCGTGGAGCATGATTATAACATTGGAACGAATTTCCGAGAGCCGCAGACCGGTTCTCATAGTTCAAAACCTGTTTCAAGGTTTAAAATGCAGAGGAAGTAGATGAAGATTTTGTGATATCAAAGTAGCCTGGATTTGGACATGCATTTATTTTGCTCAATGTCTTACTTCAAATTTTGGTGATGGAATCTGTTGTTAGGTATATACATTTTAGCATTTTGGATCTAAAAAAAATCTTGTTTACTCCATCGCGACGTGTATATGTTTGAGAATGTTTTGATTGGGAACTCAACTGCATATGGTTGTGGACAAAATTGATGCCACAATCGAGGTTTGGTACCTATTAGCAACCCTTTATTGTAAAAGGGGTGTCTCTGTAACTTTTTACACACAGGAGGGGTCATATTGCAATTTCATCCTATATATATATGTATATGTACATATATATTTACTATTGCATATCTCCTCCGAACGGTTAAGAGGAGGTATTAAATTATCAGAAGCGTTCCTTTTCAGGAAAGCGAAACAGGCAAAAACCCTTAATAACATTAAAACTTCACATGTATATGGTAATTAAGACTAAAATGAACATTTAAGTTTTTAGTTTATTCTTGTTATCTTTTCCCGTAAAAAATTGTTGGTGTATTTATATCTTTCAGCCATTCTCTCAGAAGTACTCAAATTTCAAAGAGAGGGCGATAATTTTCAGATAAGATGGATTTTACTATGATTATATCAGATATCCGGGATATAGCTATAATTTTTTTATTTAATTCATATTTATTTATTTTTTTATAAATGGGTGAGCCTATAGGAAATGATGTGGGAAAATTTAAGGTTTGGTACCAAACCTGTGCATTCTTTTCAGTTTCAATCCCAATTATTTACATTTTCTCACATTACATACATTATGTTTCAATTTTTTTTCTCGATTTTAGTACCACTGTTAATTTTTTAACGCTTATATTTTGATGAAATTGTTGAAAGATCCACTGCATTAAAATGAATAGGTGAATCCCTCCACCCCCACCCCCTCCAAAAAAAAAAAAAGAAAAGAAAAGAAAAGAAAAACAACAAAACAAAGAAGAAAATTGTGCAACACACTCACACATACCACATAGATTAACCAATGAAAATCTAGATAAAACCCTAAGTTGGGTATTTGGTGAGATAGGGAACAAATTTTGTGGAAAAAAAAAAAGGTTTGACAAGAAATGGTTCGTGGCCAAAAAACTGTCGTGGCGGAGGGATGTCATTGCCAGACGGTTGCACTACCTCTAGTCATTTTCCTCTACTGAGGAAGTTCTTAGCAATTTTGAATTCCAAACAACGGTTCTTTTAGTAATTTTGTTAAAATATAGGGTTAAAAAAATTAACAATGGTATTGAAATCGATAATAAATGAAACATAATGGATGCAATGTGTGAAAATGCAAACAATTGGATTAAAATTAAAAATGGACAAACATATAATATCAAAAGTGAGATCTTCCCTAAATGATGTATTTGATTGTTGGGATTTTGGGTGGATTTGATAAGGTTGCTCGTGTGATGCTAGTTAGTTTTGAACAATTTTCGCATAGATTAGACGGAAAATTCTCATACGAACTTGGTTTTAGGGTCCATTCATGTACTTTGTGACTAGAATTAAATAAAATCTTGTGTGTAGTAGATAAAAAAAACCAATAAAAAAAATAATCTTTAAATGCTCATGTGTTGATCCTAATTTTTGGCTGTATAGGTAGAACCCACACCCTAGTTATGTATACAGGAATTTTCCAGATTAGACTAGAACAATTGGTACTTGAAAGTCTGCAGAGAATTAATGAAGGCAGCAGGCCTGGAAAAATTATTTGATGAATTATCCTTTGATTTAATAAATAAATACCAATATTATGAGTTTTAGACTAAGTTATATTTTCATCCAAAAATATTAATTACACACGTCATCTTACTTTACTGATAATTATGACATGTGGCAGCAACTATTTGGATTATTAACCATCACCTAGATACATTTCAGTTGATTACTGTTGACTCTCTTTAAAGAGAGTACAAGGCGCACATTTATATTGATTTGACCCAGTTCTCTTTCTCTTGGACCTTTTGCTAAGACATGAGAAGAATTACATACAATTTAAAAAAATAGATTTTCTATACAACAAAGGGGGGGGGGGGGGGGGGGGGGGAGCATTTAGCATTATTGTTCATGGCCATTATTTCTTTGGAAATATATTAAAAGCAAAATGGCACGCCAGATCTGTTGCGGTTTAATTAAACAAAATAAAAAAAAGTTAAGGAGTCAAAAGCAAAATAAAGGTAAAAGGCATTCAATGAATTTTCAGCACAATTCATGTAACCAAGGCACTCTCATTTACACATCCTTTCTAAGATTATGTATATATAGGGGTATGTGTGAATCCCATATCACTCACCTTTTCAACTTACAAAGCCTTACTCCCCTTTTCTTCTCCTTCAATTCTTGTCAATTTACTTCCACACAAAATTAAGTTACATTTCTTGATTAAGGCCTCCAAAATCTAGCTCCTGATTTTATTTTTCCTATGGCAATGGAAGTTTATCCATCTACAATGAGCTTGTTGTTTGTAATTTTGATGGGTTTTTTGTGCTCATCCCATGCTCATACATTTCAAGTTGGCGGGGATGACGGTTGGACTCTTCATCCTTCTGAAAACTATAAAAATTGGGCTGAAAGACATCGCTTTCAAATCAATGATGTGGTCGGTATGTATAATATTCTTTCCTCTCACTATTTTCGAGAAAATTCTTATACGAATGAAATATTTGAACCGCCCACACACTAAATAATTTATATTGTGCCATACTTATCAATCTTATTTATTTGTCCAAATAAATTAAACATATATTTTCGTGTAAGGTTTGGGATGCATGTTTATGTATCAGCCGTATCCCTTGATTTATCAAAATCAACAATTTGAATCTTTTGGTATATATGCGGGATTCAAACCGAATATAGAGAGGACTTTTCCTGATGCACATTTAATTATGGTGTTTTGCAGTTTTCAAGTACACGAAAGGTGATGATTCTGTCCTCGTTGTAAACAAAGATGACTACTTGAAATGCAACAAGGATAACCCTATCAAAACTCTCAAGAATGGTCTCTCAAACTTTAAGTTCACTAAATCAGGTCCATTCTTCTTCATCAGTGGCCATGAACAGAACTGTGAGAAGGGCCAGAAATTGGTCGTTGTAGTCCTTTCTCCTCATCACCGCAACAACACTCATAATGCTCCATCGCCGCAGCCGTCGCCGGAAGCCCCTCCCCAACCGCGGTTTTCCTCCCCTTCTCCCTCCTCAACCACTCAAGCGCCGACTGTTGAGCCGCCCTCTCATTCACCATCCCCTTCCCCAGAGCCTGAAACCCCAACACACGCGCCGCCTGTAGAACCACCCTCTCATACTCCATCACCATCTTCGATCTCTGATCATTCACCATCACCGGTGTCCCCCAAAGCTGAACCCCCGCAGCATCACCCCCATGCTCCAGCGACGGGATCACATCATACGGCGTCCCCGCCGCAGCATGCTCCGGCACCGGCACCAACACCTGCACCATCAGCTGCGCCAACTTTCGGCGGTTCATTTGCTCTGCTCTTGGGGATTAGTTTTGCGACAGTCATGATTTCTGCTGGCTTTGTTTGAGTCTTCTGTTTTGTGTTGGATTCGTTTCGAACTTTTTATTCAATTCTTATGTAATTTTTGTTCCCTTCTTGCTTCAATTCAATTTTCATATCTTGACGCAAAAATTTAATTAAAACTTACTTCACTATATATAGTAGTATATATATCTAGATTGATTTATACTTTCAGTTCCCTCACTCTCCAAGAAAATTATCAATTTGACAAAAACTGGGATTACAATTAACGGATTCTCGAAAAATAATTGCTAACACAAAAGTAGCACTATCGCACTTGATGATTATTAAAAGGTCAAATTTCATTGTTGGTTCCGCATATTTAGGTTTTGTACCATTTCTTTCTTATTATTATTTTTTTTTCATCCCATTTTAGTCCGTCATTCCTCAAATACATCATTTTAATCTCTCATTTTATAATCACTCTCTCCATCATTCCTCACTTAACTATTCCTTTAATTAATGTTTAATGGAACCTCCATTGAAATGAACGGAAAATTACTAACATATGTTTGAAAAAAAAATATTTAGCAAAGCTCATGATAAGTACCAGAAGAAAATTCAATAATATATATATATATATGTATGTATACATATAAATGACAATACAATCAAATTAAGATAAAGTACAAAAATTGTGGCCAAAACGTTTTCATATGCCGTGAAAATTGTGTTACACCATTACAAAATTCTAATCACCATGAAAATTCCAAAAGATGGTCAATTTTTTTTGGGAAAGGATGGAACTTTTGTTTTAAGTCTGCTATTGAAATTTGCTGATTGATAAAATATAAAAAGATTAATAGGCTTATCAAGGAAAAAAAAAAGACAAAATTATATAAAATAATTAAGAGTAAGTATTTTCCAAATATACTCTTAATGAGATATTTCATCCATTTAAATAGAAATTCAGTTAAATGCTAATGAAAATATGAAATAGTTAAACACGGGATCATAGTAAGACTGATTTAAAAGGGACTAGAATGGTTCTTTTGACAAATGAGAGATTAAAACGGAACAATGCCTAAATATGAGGGACAATACTTAGATTTGGCCTTTCTGAAATAAATAAATAATCACAAAAAGAAAAAATGCGATTGTATACTTTTTTTTTTCCCCTATTTTCTCCTTTAATACAATTACATTTAATTGTTTGGTCAGCAGAACATATTTCATTTTCATTTTGGTCAAGATTTTACTTCAAATTTCTTGCTAATTCATAATATATGCATATATACATATGTTTATATACACACACACACACATGTGTATCCACATCAAAATATACTGGCAACTACTCAGATAGATTTGTGTATGCATATAATAATTCCATATGGTCAAATAGTACTGGCATCATTATATTATTCGGCGCCATATTATATAATCTAACTATTGGTTAATTTAGGAGGAAAAAAAAAACTAACTATTGATTTAGGTCATACTAAAGTATATAAGTGGAATCTCATAAGTATTTTTGATGCCGAAATTCTGGTTAAACAAATGTTTGTGTGTTTGTGTGTGTTTTTTCTTTTCAAAATGTTTGTGTTAAAATGATTTCATTGGATTATGAGAATGGTTCATAAGATTTTTCCTTTTTTTTTTTGGATAAATATAAATGGTTCATACGAAATGAGACCTTGTGAATGAGAAGAGTTATCAATTTAAAGGGGTTTTGTTTACTGACTAATCATCAGAATCAGAATTTTAGGGCAATACAAAAAGTACCCGAATTTGGTCAGGTTGAACTCGGTTTCTATGAATACCCCACGCTCGAATACTCGAAATAATTAGATCAAAATTAAGGGTGGTAAAATGGTTTTCAACCATGGGTACAAATCAATCCAATGGTTGTGTTTGATTAAATTGGGTCAAACATATTTTAAAATGAGTTAGATTGAGTTGGGTTGCATCTTGTGTATATGGTTGAGGTTGATATTGAGTTTTAGATGAGTTGATAATAAGTTGGTAATTGATTGATATATGTTTAGTCCTAAATATGTTACTCCATAAACAAATATATATATATATATATATATATATATATATATATATATATATTAGTATTTTGGAACCAGTAAAAAGTATAAGAACTAATAACTCTAATTTTCCTTTGCTTTTTTGACTTTGATTAGACACACAAAAACCATCATTAGACCCAGTAAAAATTATATTAAACGCATCCACAGTCTACTTTAGCCCATTTACCAATCCAAAATAGCCCAACCTGCCCGTTCAATTGGCACCATTAATCAAAATTCTTTGGTACCCAAGTTGACGCACATAAGTTGATCTTAATAGCAAAATATCATTTTGACCTAAATTTTATAATTGTCAGCACTCAGCAAATTAATCTTGTATGTATACAATCAAGTAATTTAGTCCAAAACTGTGCATATTTTCTCGATAAAATACTGAAAAATCTATCAGTTTCTTCATTTCTTCTTCTTTTTTTAAAGGCAAAATTACAATTTTAGGACACTATGTTGCACGTTTTTCGATTTTGGGACACTAAGTTACCTAATTTCAATTTTAGGACAGGAATTTACAAAATTTTTACACATTTAGAACAATTTTCCTCGAAATTGTAAATGTTGCCGGAAATTGGATGAAATTAGACTACGTAAGCCATCGGCGGTTCTAAAATTGGTAAAGTTTGACAGGTAAGATATGAGATGTACAATATGTGTAATTTTTTGCCACGTCATCATGCCATGTGTACAATAAATATATGCATATTATACATACACACACACACACTACATATATACAAATTATATATATATATATACAAACATTATATATATATATACACACACAAACATGCCATCCACCTCCATCGCCACCACCACTGCCGGCCAAACCACCCCCGCTGGCCAAACCTGTCGCCCGTTAGGGGAGAGAGAGAGAAATTGAGAGCGAGGGTGGGAAAGAGAGAGAGATCGAGAAGGAGCGAGGGTGGGAGAGAGAGAGAGAAACCAGGTAGGAGAAGGCGGCGACGGCGGTGAAGGAAGGGGTGGAAAGAGAAGGCGGCAACGCTGGGGGGTCGGTGGCGCTGGGTAGGGGGCGGTGGTGAAGGAGCGGGTGGGGATGAGGGCTTTGTGAGGGGGGGGGGGTAGCGCTGGGTGGGGGCAGCGGTGAAGGAGAGTGTGGGAATGAGGGCTTTTGTGGTGCGACGGTGAAGAGCGGCGGCGGCGGCGGCGGCGGCGGCAATGGCACTGCGGACTTGGAGAGATGGGCGCTGGGGATTGGGGGAGATGGTGAGGAGGGGGGCGGGGGGGGGGGGGGGGTTGGGGAGTGGGTGAATTGGATAATTTTTCATTATTTTTTCACATGAAAACTTAATAAAAAATAAAAATAAAAATTTATAAAAATGTAAAAAAAAATTTATTATAAAAATTATGTTGTATATTTTAATGAGAAAATAAATTATTTTGACTTTTTTTGTATTCTATTATTGCATTTTTATTTTATATTAAATCAAAATGTTTCCACCTAAGCTTGCAATTTTATATTAAATTAAAATGTTTCCACTTAAGCTTGCCAACAGTGCATTAATATGCCACGTGTATTTTTTCGATCATTGAACGCGAATTGTCCTAAATGTGTAAAAATTTTGTAAATCCATGTCCTAAAATTGAAATTAGGTAACTTGGTATCCCAAAATCGAAAAACGTGCAACATAGTGTCCTAAAATTGTAATTTTACCTTTTTTTTAAATTGTTATAAACACTGCAAAAGTATTATTAGCACTTCATTCTTACTTTTCAATTGACGAATCAACCAAAATGTTTTGAAAATGTTAGATACACTAGTTTACGCTCTCAACTATATGTTACGCTTCATTCACTTCCCTAACCCACCAAATGCAATACTTATCCCATTCAATTGAATAATTAGTCAAACGTGCTCTTTCTTGTACATTTTTTTTTTTTTTTGAAAAACCACCAATTGAAAGATGAGCATGTACATTCAATTTGTTCTGTAAAAGAAAAACTGAAAAACATACACTAATTGAAGTAATTAATGAAAATATAATTATATTTATAAATTTAAAAAGAATATAAAATTACTTATAATTGAAGAGTAAATAACTTGATGTTTCGTTAAAATATATTTAAAATTAATTTTAGATTATAAATTAATATAAATATTTTGTGAACTATATATAGGTATACATTCATATACATTTCAAGGGACTTTTGACAAAATATATAATTTAACAAATACATTTCACTTGATTAAAGTTGACTCACTTTAAAGAGAGTAAAATGTGCACATTTATTTTGATTTGACCTATTTCTCTCTCTCTTGGACCTTTTGCTAAGATTTGAGAAGAATTTACGTAACAGATTACGTTCATGATTCATATATTCAACCTTAACTGCTACTAGTAAGAAACATACTTAATAAAACTTAAAACATTAAAATTTAAAACAAACAGATGTGTGTCATTGAGTAACGCCAGATAAGTTGCCGCTTTAATTAACGCCAAAAAAGAAAATTTAAAGAGTCAAAAGTAAAATCCAAGGTAATTAAAAGGCATTGAATGAATTTTCAGCACAATTCATTTAACCAAGGCACTCTCGTTTACACATACTTTCAATGATTATATATATAAAGGGGATATGAGTTAATCCCATATCACTCACCTTTTCAACTTTCAAAGTCTTACTCGCCTTTTCTTCTCTTTCAATTCTTGTAATTTTGCTTTCACGCTAAATTGAGTTACATTTCTTAATTAAGGCCTCAAAAATCTAGGTCCTTTTTTTTCCCCCTTTTTTCCCCACTATTGCAATGGAGGTTTGTCCATCTGCAATGAGCTTGTTGTTTGTAATTTTGATGGGCTTTTCGAGTTCATCCCATGCTTATATATTTAAAGTTGGAGGGGATGACGGTTGGACCCTTTACCCTTTCGAAAACTATGGACATTGGGCTGAGAGACATCGCTTTAAAATCAATGATATGCTTGGTATGTATAATATTTCTTCCTCTCAATCTTTTCGAAAAAATTCTTATATGAAACAAATATTTAATTATTATGATTGTTTTAAATAATCTGGAGGAATTTTCCCTCAGAATATTTTTTAAAAAAGTAAAATTAATTTTGAACTTTGTGGGGTTTGAACCTAAAACTTATTTTTTGGAAGTATAATGCTTTGCTATTGAGCTAATTCCAAATTTGTTCACTTGTGGGTTTTTTTTATAGTTATTATATTAATAACTTTTTTTTAAAAGAAAAAAATACTCTGGCGGAGTTTTTCCACCAGATTTTTTTTATTTTTTTTCGAATTTCCGACATAAATTTTTGGCTGAATTCTGCCAAATATTTTCACCTAAAATCACATTTTTTTCTTGTAGTGTGTATTCACTATATCCCTCGATTTATTAGGATAAATAACTTGAATCATTTGATATATAGGTGGGACATAAATTGAATACATAGAAAAATTTCCCTAATGCACATTTAATTTGTGGTTTTTGGCAGTTTTCAAATACAAGAAAGGTAACGATTCTGTCCTTGTTGTGAACAAAGATGACTACTTAACATGCAACAAGGATAACCCCATCAAAACTCTCAAGCATGGTCACTCAAAGTTCAAGTTCACAAAACCAGGCTCATTCTTCTTCATTAGTGGCCACGAACAAAACTGTGAGAAGGGCCAGAAATTGGTCGTTGTAGTCCTTTCTGCTCATCACCGCAACAACACTCGCAATTCTCCATTGCCGCCGTTGCCGGAAGCCCCTCTCCGACCGCCGTCTTCCTCCCCCTCTCCCTCCCCAACCACTCACGCGCTGCTTGTTGAGCCACCTTGTTATTCTCTACCCCCATCTCCAGGGCCCAAAACTCCAACACAAGCGCCGTCTACCGAACCACCCTCTCATTATCCAACCCCATCCCTTTCCCCCAAAACCTCAACCGACGCGTCGGCTGTTGAACCACCGTCTCCCAAAACCCCAACACACGTGCCGCCTGTAGAAGCACCCTCTCATTCTTCATCACCATCACCGTCGTTCCCCAAAGCTGAACCCCCGCAGCATCACCATAATGCTCCGACGCCAGGATCACATCCTACAACGTCTCCACCGCACCATGCTCTAGCACCGGCACCTGCACCATCAGGTGCGCCAGCCTTCGGCGGTTCCTTTGCTCTGCTCGTGGGAATTTGTTTTGCGACGGTCATGGTTTCTACTGGCTTTGTTTGAGTTTTCTTTTTAGTCTTTCAGTTATTCTTTTCTGTTTTTGTGTTGGATTTGTTTAGGACTTTTTGTTTATTACTTTGCACACTTGAGAACATTCTGATTATGTGAAAGTTTTAAAGAATCGTCAATTAATTTTGTTTGGGGAAAAAAAAAATTATGGCCTATGTTTTGTAGCAGTATGGAAATTTTGTTATAGATTTGCTATTGGAGTTTACTAATTGGTAAAATATAAAAAGATTAATTAGTTTATCAAGAAGAAAAAAATAGTATTAAACAATTAAGAATAAGTATTTTTGGTCCGTTGAAAAGGGAATCAGAAAATCAGGTGGCTGCTCGAGCGGACAACAAGATCATGCGTTGGGCACAAATTATGTAATAGAATAGCAATCCGTCGGAGGTCCTGCACTTTCTTGTTCCAGATACTCTAGCTTAGTCATTAGTTAGTATCTCTGTTCGCCCAACAAAAACAAAAAAAAGAAAAAGAAAAAAAAATGCCATTGTTACATTTGACTGTTTGGTTAGCAGAACATACGTTTGATTTTCATTTTGGGTCGAATTTTTAATTCGAATTTCTTGCTAATCTAAATAGACATGTGTATATATATATATATATATATATATATATATATATATTCTGTCCACGTCAAAATATGCTGGCAACTGTTGGAATATTGAGATCGGTTAGAAGCAAGAATTTGTGAATACCCCACAGTCAAATACCAGGAATAATTGGGTCAAAATTTGGAATACTAAAATATTTCTCAATCCATGGGTCCAACTCAATTCAATAATTTTGAATTGTATTAGGTGGAACATATTTTAAAGTGGGTTGAATTAATTGGTTTGGTTTGGTTTGATTTGATTGGGTTAGATTTTATATGGTTGATATTAATTGATGTTGAATTTTAAATAGATTGATAATGAGTTGATATTAGATTTTAAATGGGTTATTCTATAAACTAATATATATATATATATATATATATATTTAATTACAATTGATTTTAGTATTTTAAAACCACTTAAAAAATATAGAAATTAATAAATTTAATTTTCTTTTTTGGTTATGATTAAATACACACAAGAATCATCATTGGATCTATTAAAATTCATAATAAACTCATTTACAACCCAACGATTCCAACCCATCTTTAACTCATTTTTTAAAATTCATCTTCAATCCGAACTCAACGAACTCGCCCAAGTACTACCGCTAGTCAAGATTTTTGGGTAACCAACTCGACGCACCAGATAGCCAAATGTCATTCGTCATTCCATTTTATAATGTTCTACATAGTCGTCTTGTACTTGTACGATCAAGTAATTTAGTCAACAATGCATATTTTCTCGTTAAAATATTGAAAAATCTATCAGTTTCTTCATTTCTTCTTCTTTTTATAGAAATTGCTATCAACATTGCAAAAACTATTATTGACACTTTATTATTACTTTTTTATCGCTGAATCGATTAAAATGCCCATTTGCTTTAAAAATGATTGGCCAGGTACACTTTACGCCCTCATTAACTCTCCTAAATTATTCGTCCTCGTTCACTCTCTTAAATTATCAAATAAAATACTTACCCCATTCAATTGAAAATTAATCAAAATTACCTTTATACCATTCGTACTTATACAATTTTATTTTATTTAAAAAAAAAACACAAATGGAAAAGATGAGTATATACATTCAATTTGTTCTATAAAAGAAATATATATATACACAAAGTGAAGTAATTAATAAAAATATAATTATTCTTATAGCTTTAAAAGAGTTTAAAGTTTACTTATGATTAAGAGTACATAACTTTGTATTTAATTAAAATCAAATTTAAATTATAAATTGATATAAATAATTTGTGAAATATATATATATATATATAGATTTATGTGCTCGATTAAAGATTATTGTTGTCGAAATATATAATTTAATACATACATTTCCTTCATTACTGTTGACTCACTTTAAAGAGAGTAAAATGTGCACATTTATTTTGGTTTGACGTACTTATCTTTATCTTGGACGTTTTGCTAAGACTTGAATTGAGAAGAAAAGATTACATTCATGATTCATACATTCAACCTTGACTGCAACTACTAGCAAGAAGCATATTTCATAAAACTTTTAACAATAAAACAAACAGATTTTCTATCAAAAAAATAAAAGAGCATTAATTAGCATTATTGTTCATGGCCGTTATTTCTTTCTAAAAATATTAAAAACGAAATGGCCCTAGACTTTAAACAATATATGTATGGAAATAAATAAAATACCTTGAAATCCTTGGGAACATTAATTTCTATTACATCACTCCAATTGTTAATAAGATGTATATGAGATTCAGAAACGTATGTTGCCGGTTTAATTAAGTTAAAAATAATAATAATTAAAGAGTCAAAAGTAAAATACAAGGTTAAAGGCATTCAATGAATTTTAAGCATAACTAAATTTTACCAAAGCGATTATCTCATTTACACATCCCTTCTATGAGTATGTATATATAGGGGATATGTGTGAATCCCATATCACTCACCTTTTCAACTTGAACAGCCTTACTCCCCTTTTCCTCTCCTTCAATTTCTGTCATCTTGCTTTCACACTAAATTGAATTGCGTTTCTTAATTAAGGGCTCCAAAACCTAGGGCTATGGCAATGGAGGTTTGTCCATCTAAAATGAGCTTGTTGTTTGTGATTTTGATGGGATTTTTGTGTCCATCCCATGCTCATAGGTTTAAAGTTGGAGGGGATGACGGGTGGACCCTTTACCCTTCGGAGAACTATAGACATTGGGCTAAAAGACATCGTTTTCAAATTAATGATGTGCTCGGTATGTTTTTTTTCTGTTATTCTCACTACTAGAAAAGTTGTAATTTGCAACGAAAATTTGCGACCAAAAAAATCGGTTGCAAATTGCGACCGCCTTTGCGATGGATTTAGTGAAAATGACCAAAATTTGGACCAAAATTTTGCGACCGACTAAATCAGTGGCAAAAACAGTCCATTCAGTCGCAAATTTCGAGCCATGCGAAAAACATTTTTGGTCTGACTTCGCAACAAACCTAATCCGTCGCAAAAGTGGTAAGCGAGATTTGCGACCGACGTTATCAGTTACAAAAGTCATCGTCGTTTCTGCGACCACCTTTGCGACCGAATTTTTCAGTCGCAAAGTTCTTTGGTATTGTTAATCATTTTGCGACCGATTTGTTCGTCGCAAAAGTTTCATTTTAATTTTTTTAAAAAATTTTGGCCACCAATCAATTTACGTCCCACTTCAATGGTGTTGTTTTTTTCTTGAAAATTTTGTTTTTTTTATTTGTATTACTAATGTTATAAATTTAAAAGTTTCAATCATTCTATTAATATTAAATAATGTATGAAAGATATATATATATATATATATATATATTCTAATAATTAGTATTAGTTATTTGTGCATATTCGATGTGTGTGCAAAGTAAAATATATATTATTTAATTATGTATTTATATTTTAATAAATTACATCATAAATTTTTTGAATTTTATATATGAGTACTTTTTACTATATATAATTTTTTTACAAGTGAAAAGTAAAGTAATTTATTTAAAATCAAACTAAAGTATATGATTAGTAGAAAAATAATTGAATATGAGAACTAAAAAAATATTAAATAGTGTGATATTAGATAAAGCAAGAGAATATATTGAGAATGTAAAATGACAAAAAAAAAAAAAAAAGAAACAACGTCGAATTGGAATAGGGAAAAAAATAGGAGAGAGAGATAATATAAAAAAAAAAAAGACAACATTGTATTGACAGACCAAGACAGTTATTCGATAGTATACTTAGTAAATCTAGTACATAGTTAAATTTATTAATAAAATCCGTACTTTGTAGATTACATACTTTGAGATGCCTATTGATATTAATGTAAGTTTGATTATATATATATATATATATATATATATATATATATATGTATAGTGCTCATTTATACATATGTTTTAAAAACAAATATTTGATTTATTTATTAATGAAAAAATCACTAATTTGATTAGCTATTTGAAGAACGAATAACTAATTTCAATAAAATAAATTCAAATATTTGACTTGCATATTTAAATTGATTGAGTGTTATTATTCATTTTATTCAATAGGGAAATAAAATTAGTATTTGAAATTATTTAAATAAAAATTTTAAGGTATTAATTTTAATAAAGTCAAAGGTAAATATTTTTAATTTAAAAAAAATAATTGGATAATAAATTTTAAAAATTAATAAATATTTTTAATTTTAAAAAAATTGGATAATAAATTTGAAAAATTAATAAATTACAAAACTCGTAAAATTAATAAAATTTATTTAAATAATTTACATTTAAAATATAAAATGAATATATGTTAAGTATAAAACAAACAACCTTATAAACAAGAAGCTCAAGTGGTGCAATGGTTACATACTTCTTCTTACAACCCTAATGTCAAGGGTTCTACTCTTGTTGGACGCAAAAACAAAGATTTATTTCAGATGGCCCGGTTGGGCTTGGGCCGGGTGGGGCAGGCCGATGGGTGGGTTAGGTTTGTGACCACCACAATATTGGTATTTTTTTTTTAAGGGACGAAATTTGCAACCGACACGGTCGGTCGCAAATAGTAAAAAAACAGACCAATTTTGCGACCAATCTAGTCGGTTTCAAACATCGTCACCTACGCTCCACGTCAGCATCTTTTGCGACTTGTCCATTTCGGTCGCAAAATCGGTTGCAAAGATACTCGGTCGCAAACTTGGTATCAAATTTTGCGACTAGGGTTTTTGCCACCAACTCAAGTCGGTCACAAATATGGTGGCAAAAGCATTTTTGCGACCGATTTTCAAGAAAAATCGGTCGCAAATTCTGTCGCAAATCGTCATTTTTCTAGTAGTGTCTTTTCGAGAAAACTTTTATACGAATCAAATATTTGACTCCCACACACAAAATAATTTATATTGTGCAGTACTTTACTTATCAATCTTATTTGTCCAAATAAACTAAACATGTATTTTTATAGAAGGTTTGGGATGCATGCTTATATATACGCCATATCCCTCGATCAATTAAGATGAATAATCTAACTCATTTGGTACGTATGTGGGATTCAAATTGAGTGCAGAGAAGAATTTTGGTAATGTTCATTTAATTTGTGGTTTTCGCAGTTTTCAAGTATAAGAAAGGTGATGACTCTGTTCTTGTTGTGAACAAAGATGACTACTTGACATGCAACAAGGATAACCCCAACAAAACTCTCAACAATGGTCACTCAAAATTTAAGTTCACTAAATCAGGCTCATTCTTCTTCATTAGTGGCCATGAACAGAACTGTGAGAAGGGCCAGAAGTTGATCGCTGTAGTCCTTTCTCCCCGTCATCGCAACAACACTCACAATAACCCATTCCCGCCTCCGACAGAAGCTCCTCTCCGTCCACCGTCTTCCTCCCCTTCTCACTCCCCAACCGCTAACGCGCCACCCTCTCATCCCCTGTATCCTTCCCCAGCGTTCGTAACCCCAACAAACACACCACCTATCAACCCACCTTCTCATTCTCCGTCCCCTTCCCTTGCCCCCAAAACCCCAACGGATGTGCCGCCTGTCAACTCACCCTCTCACTCTCCGGCCCCTTCCCTCGCCCCCCAAACCCCAACGGATGTGCCGCCTGTCAACTCACCCTCTCACTCTCCGGCCCCTTCCCCTACCTTGAAAACCCCATCCCACGCTCCCTCACATTCTCTGTCCCCTTCCCCTACCTCCACAACCCCAACGCAAGCGCCGCCTGTTGAACCACCTTCTCATTTTCCATCACCATCTCTGATCTCTCATCCTTCACCATCATCGGTGTCCCCTAAAGCTGAACCCCCGCAGCATTACAACCATGCCCCGGCGCCGGAATCACATCCTACGGCGTCTCCGCCCCGCCATGCTCCAGCACCGGCATCTGCACCATCAGCTGCGACAGCCTTCGGTGGGTCATTTGCTCTGCTCATGGGGATTAGTTTTGTGATGGTAATGATTTCTACTGGCTTTTTTTGAGTTTTCTATTTAGTTTTCATTCATTTTTTTTTTTCCATTTTCTTTTGTTGTCGTGTTGGATTTGTTTAGAAATTTCTATTCAAGTCTTGTGTATTTCTTTTGCTGTTCTTGTTTAAATTCAATTTTGATTTCCTTCTAGTATAATTTTCCTATTTTCATCTCTCTCTCTCTCTCTCTCTCTCTCTCTATATATATATATATATATATATATATATTGATTCATACTTGCCAATTCACTTGCCAAGAAAAATAATCAATTAGACAATAGCTGAAATTACATTTAAATACTCTAAAAAAAATTATATTTAAGTGATAATTAAAAAATAATTGCTAAGAAAAAAGTACTATTACAATTGAAGATTTCTGAAAGAAATCATTAATCACAAAAAGAAAAAAATGCAATTGCATTTCGTTTTTTCTTTTTTCTCTTTTTTTTGGATAGTTAAATACAATCACATTTGATTGATATTTTGTTCTGTCCACGTATTTTGAAGAAAATATACTTGCAATTATTGAAAGATTGGGATTATGGTTCACCTTAATGGTCACGGGGAACGGAACGGGCTAGGCTGTTTCAGTTCCGTTGCCACATCGCGGACCGGTTATGGCCGGAACGGTTTTTTTTTAAATAATTTTTTTAAAAAAATATACAAAACTATGAGAACATATATAATTACTTTTACAATTCTAAATATTATATAATTTCTTACTTTACATAACATAGTAACTAAAAAAACACAATGAACTAAAAATTACTAATATTCGAAGTACTCTAGCAGCTTGATTTTATTTAATAAAGAGCAATTACATTACAAATGTGACGTATATGATCAATACTATGCGAAGTGACAACCTTGTACAAAGTCTTCAATATTTGCCCCTTGTGAGTCGGTAGGAAAAAATCTTTGACGTGAATTTGAAAACAAAAGTGATCCAAACTTGTCTGTCCGAAGGTTGGTTTAATTAAATGGTTGAAGGATTACTGATTAATAGAATGGAATGAATCTGAGTGTCCAAATGAGTTTTGGCCACGACGATAGAATCCAAATTCTCGATATCTAACATTGTTGCATGTACTACCATGAGAATCGTGATCGTGTGTACTTAATCTCATACCACTAGTAGATATTTGTTTAGAGGTGCATATATACATGTGTGAATATATATATATATATATATATATATATAATTTTTTTTTTGTAATAGTAGAAATTCTTTACTTTAGAGCTTTACAACTCGAAAAAACAATTTTGTCACTACTTTGTAGAATTGAGTTAACCACATACTTCCACAAAAATTCTGACAAAAGCTTGTGTAAATAAAAAAACAAAGACTCACACGAAAACTTGTGCCAAAAAACAACAGATCTAACAAAAAGCCTTTGTCAAAGGAAAAAAAAACATTTGACATTTTTATTTTTTATTAAAAAGATAACATTTTCTCTCTCTCTCTCTGCTCATTTCTCTCTCTCTCAGCCATGCAGAAAATTCTATCTCTCGGAGACGTAGAAATTCTCTCTCTACTCATCTCTATCTCTCTCTCTCTCTCCCCCCCGGGAAAATTCTCTTCATCTGCTCTCTTCAATTTCAACTTCTTCCATTTTCTTTCTTTTTTTAAAAAAAAAGGGGAAATCAAAACTCAATCATTGATGTTGTCCTTGATTTCTCGCCACCGTTTTGATAATCAGACCGGAACACCGATTTGGCCAATAAATCTCCGACCCATCTCCGATCCATACCAGCGGCAATTCCGGTCCTTTGCAATGGAATGACAGCTATCATTCCGGTTCCGGATCACCCGTTCCAGCCGATTTCTCACCACAACGGCAAACCATGATTGGGATCAGTTAGAAGCAAGAAAACAAGAATTAAGAAAGCATGAGAATATGGTCAGCATGCTCATGCTTAAATTTATACTTTCATATTTTGAATAAATACTATCTGCAAATTGAATAACAAATATATTTTCTATATTTTTTAATCAAGGAAAAATTTATATAATTGATTAGGTACTATACCACTAAAATGGATTTATTAAAAGAAAACACTCGTTTTGGAAAATTATGACAGATAAATTTTATAACAAATATGAGATATTTGAGATGAATTTGTGACTCAATACGATTGTAATAAAACTAAAATAGCAAATAGTGATGATACATCTACTAATATCATTATATAATTTGAGATGGATTACGTGAAATTTGTGGTAATTATTTCTTAACTATATAGATTGCTTCCTTTTAGTGGTCCATGCATGATACTTATATAGTCAAATACTTACATCATTATATAACTCGGTAGGAATAATAATTAATCTTTTGCCATACGAGTTATATCTGATTTTATACTTTATCAAACTAAGCATTTAACTTCATAATCTTTTACATATTACCACTTTATGTCTATTTTCAGTGGAAATTCGAATGTGTTTCGCATAAATCCGATTCAGTATTTTCAGAATTATCCAAAAAAAAAAAAAGTATTTTCGGGTTTCGAAGAACCCGACGTTATAGGACGAATTAGGTTGTGATATAATGCATCCCCATCTAATGCCCCCCCCCCCCCCAATCCTTTTTCATGATTCAACTAATGCTCTTTATATAAAAGTACTTAAAAGTATCTAGTAGTAAAATTACATACTTTTCGCCTTTTCGGACAATATATTACATGCAAATAGTTATTAAATACTTGATGTTGTATTGACTGAGTTAACACACAAACTATTAATTAAAATAAGCAACATTTCATTTTCAAATTTTAATTGAAAACCCAAAGCATATCAAAATTTACTTTGAATTTATAATTAAGTGTTGTTATACTTATACCATAAAAACATGTTAAGTCTTAACAAATATATGTTTATTATCTTGTGGCTATGTACTACTATAGCAAGTATAATTTAAATACGAAAAAGGTTCGCGTTTATTTAATAATTTAGAAGCATACTGTATTCTATAGATACCGAAACCTGCAAAAGATTGAACCTTATGCACCCAAAACAACTATTTTATCATCATTAAAAAAAAAAAAATAGTTGAAGAAACTGATCGATTTTTTCGGATTGGAACTTGGAAATTGGCAACGGAAAGTTCAGGTAATGCTGCTATTAATCTTTGCGACGTAAATTACAACACAAAAAAAGGAAGAAAAACCCTTAAAAGATTGTATGTCATATAAGACATTTTTTTTTTTTTACCAACTACCAGTTGGTCTAGCGGGATGAAGAGCTAAATCCCTTAAGAAGGTCAAGGGTTCGAACCCTAGCATTGTAAATGGAGCAACTGGGTTGAGAGAGTCTCCCCCATAATGGGCATCTGCAGTACCCGATACAGATTAGTCGGCCAATGAATTGGAACAGGGTGGATAAAACTAAAATATATATATATATATATATATATATATATAAGACATTTTTAGAACTTATGAATAAAAATATGATCATATATATGATTTATAAGATATTAGTAATAATAATTTTATAAATATAATTAAAACTAAAACAATTTGTTAAAAACTTTTGAAAGTGACAATATCAACTCCTTTCATTATATAAGTTAGAAATTCTATAACCATTTTAAGGGATATATAATAAAATCGTATCGAGCTTTCAGAGTTTATAAACTCCCTTCATACACTTGTTATCGTACTTTGTGAGTTAATATCTTACTTATTCTTTGTACAGTTTGATTTTGTGTTGACCTGTTTCGCTTTCTGTGGGACCTTTTGCTAAGACTTGAGAGGAATTACACAAAAGATTACATTCACGGATTCTATTATATGGCCCTTATTTCTTATTTGAAACACACACACACACACACACACACAAAAAAGTGGGTCTCGACTTTAAACAATATATGATGCAAATTTCTTCAGAAAATTAATTTCGACCAAAATTGGAAATAAATAAAACACTTTGAAATCCTTTGGGAACAGTAATTTCTATTGCACCCACTCCAAATGTTAATAACATATACCACATAGAGATGTGTGTGGCATTAAGTAACGCGATATATATTGTCGGTTTAATTAAGTCAAATAAAAAGATAAGAAGTCAAAAGTAAAATACAAGGTAATTAAAAGGCATTCAATGAATTTTCAGCATAACTCATTTTACCAATGCTGTCTCCTTTCCTTTCTAAGATTATGTATATAAAGGGATATGTGTGAATCCCATATCACTCACCTTTTCAACTTTCAAAGCCATATTCCCTCTTTATTCTCCATCAATTCTTGTCATTTCGTTGCTAATTTGATTTCACACTAGTTGGGCTACATTTTCTTTATTAAGTGCTCCAAAATCTCCGGGCTTTTTTTTTTCTTTTTTTCCTATGGTAATGGAGGTTTGTCCACCCACAATGAGCTTGTTGTTTGTGATTTTGATTGGGTTTTTGCGCCCATCCCATGCTCGTACGTTTAAAGTTGGAGGGGAAGACGGTTGGAAACTTCATCCTTTTGAGAACTATGGATATTGGACCGGAAGACATCGCTTTCAGATTAATGATGTACTCGGTATGCACAATGTTTATTTCTCTCACTCTTTTTGAAAAAATTCTTATATGAATGAGATATTTGATTCTCCACATACTAAGAAGTTATATTGTATATATTGTACTTTATTAATCTATCTTATTTGTTCAAATAAACTTAAAAAATATTTTCGTGAAAAGTTTGAATGCATGCTTATGTATCTAGCATATCCATTGATTTATTAAGATAAACAATTCGGATCGTTTGGTGCATGCACAAGATCCAAACTAGAACGATCCAATCTAGGTGTATACAAAATTAATTTCCCTAATGCACATTTAATTTCCTATTTTTTGCAGTTTTCAAATACGAAAAAGGTGATGACTCTGTCCTTGTAGTGAACAAAGATGATTACTTGACATGCAACAAGGATAACCCCATCAAAACTCTCAAGAATGGTCACTCAAAATTCAAGTTCACAAAATCAGGCACGTTCTTCTTCATTAGTGGCCATGACCAGAACTGTGAGAAAGGCCAGAAATTGATCGTTGTAGTCCTTTCTCCTCATCACCACAATAACACTCACAATGCTCCATTGCCGCCGCTGCCGAAAGCTCCGCTCCGGCCACCGTCCACTTCTGCCTCCCATACCAATCACACGCCACCTGTTGAGCCACACTCACATTCTTCGTACCCTTCCTCAGCGCCCAAAACCCCAACAAATGTGCCGCCTGTCGAATCGCCCTCTCATTCTCCGTCCCCTTCCCCTGCTCCCAAAACCTCAACCGATGCGCCGCCTGTTGAACCATCGTCTCCCTCTCTGGCCCCTTCCCCTGATCCCAAAGCCCTGATTCACGCGTTGTCTGTAGAACCGCCCTCCCATAATCCGGCCCCTTCTCCTGCCTCCCAAACCCCAACACACACCCCGCCTAGTGAACCACCCTCTCATTCTCCATCACCATCTCGGATCTCCCATCACTCACCATCACCGGCGCCCCCTAAAGTTGAACCTCCCCAGCACCACCACCGTGGTCTGGCGCCGGCATCACATCCAACGGCGTCTCCGCCCCGGCATGTTCTGGCGCCGGAATCACGTCCTACGGGGTCTCCGCCCCACCATGCTTCGGCACCGGCACCGGCACCATCAGATTCGCCATCTTCCGGTGGTTCATTTGCTCTGCTCATGGGGTTTAGTTTCGTGGCCACCGTGATTTCTGCTGGAGTTGTTTGAGTTTTCTGTTTAGTTTTTATTTATTATTATTATTTTTTGTTTTCTTTTTTTTTGGTGTTCTATTTGTTTAGAATTTTTGATTCAAGTCTTATGTATTTATTTTGCCGTTCTTGTTTCAATTCAATATTGAAGTAATATGAATACTTTCCAATTCACTCTCCAAGAAAAGAAATAAATAAACAAAAACTGAAATCACATCTAGAATAATTGCTCACAGAAACGTACTATTTATTTTTCATTTTTATTTTTAATTTTTTATTCAGAATTAAAAATATAACATAAAATAATATAATAGGGTTATGTAGTAACATACATTTATATTAACAATAAATATATATTTATAAAATAGTGCGTATGTATATTAATAATATTATAAAAATATCCTGGCTTGCGAGTCTCGAATTTACATACAAAAAGTTTACAATCAACTTGAGGTAAAGTTTGAACTCGAAGCAACTTGAGCTCAGCTTGCAAAATTCGAAAATTGGCTCGACTCTTTTACACCCCTAAATATATTCATGTATTGATATACTTGCATCACTATATAATTTGATTTCATGGCATGCAATCTAACAATTGATTTAAGTCATACTCAAATATATATATATATATATATATATATATATATATATATATATATAAAGAGGAATCATAAGCGTTATTGAATTTTGAAATTGGTTCATACGAAATTAGACCTTGTAAATTTAAAGATAGATTTCGTTAATTGGCTAGCTATCAGAATCTACTAATTTGGTGTGTCGGGTGACACAAAATGTACCCAAATATGGTTGGATGGAACCCGAATTCTATGAATGGCCCACAGTTGGATACCCGAAATAATTGGATCAAAATTTATTGATTTTAGATGCCAAACTATGATTTTTTTTTTCTTCTTTTTTATGGGTGGAAAATATGATTTTTGATCCCATCTGATGAGGGTCAGCATAATAATCTTATACTAATATGATCAAGAAATTTAGTCCACAATTACGCTTATTTTCTCGTTAAAATACAAAAAAAAAAAAAAAAAAAAAAAAGCTCATTTTTATTTTCCCCTTGCCATGTTTTGGTCGGCACAAAGTAAGGTTGTTGAAATATGACACATTCAAATCGGGTCCGCCCGAAACATTAGTCTTGTGTCTGTTGGACTTAAAAAGCTAGAAACAAACTTGGAAAAAAGCAACAAACGAAAAGGGCCGTGTGATTCTGACATTTGTAATATTTCAATCCATTTTCAATCAAAACCAATACTTGTGTTCTTTTTTGAATTTTTATTTTGGTCGTATCTATTATCAATCTCTACTGTAACTTTTTAATATGAAGCACTGAATAAACAACAAGAACTCGAAATCCAAATGGGTAAAACCCGAATCTATGTGATACTCAATTTTTGTATATCATACAATAGTTTGGAATTGTGTAATGTTTGATCGTTGCAAATTCAGATAAAATTTGCAATGAGGTACGAAACGAATCTTTTGATACAACTATGATCAAATTCGATATCTATAGAATACCGTTTGTACCTTATAATTTGAAAAAATTACACTGACCACCCCTGAGGTTTGACTAATTTACGAAAAACCTCCTACTTTTTCAAAAATTACCAAAACCCCCTAAGGTTTCAAAAATATTACAAACTTATTCGAATTTCTGAAAATACCCTTTTCCCTTTTTTGGGTGATTTACATTGACCACCTTGAGATTAGGCTAATTTACAAGAAATCCCCTGTAGTTTCAAAAATTACCAAAAACCCCCTAAGGTTATACTAATATTACAACTAGCACCTACTTAGGTTGACTTATCAACAATATTAATTCTTTTTTTTTCCCTATGTAATATTGTTATCATAAAATTTTAATTTAATAAATTTGGAAAAAAAATATGATTACTTATTCAAATAAATATTCCGAATTTAATGTTATGAATTTATACTAAATATACGTAATATGTGCTAAATTTATAATTGAGAAAAATATAATTATATGCATCGTATATATCCATTATGTGAAATGAGAAATATAAATATTGATTGAAATAAAAAATTGAAATTAAATAATGCATTTGAAAACTTTATTTAACTTGAGAACTCTAACTCATTTCTCTTAAAATTTACTCCGTATTAGCGATAATATAACATACTTGATGTGTTGGTAGATACCTTTAATGCATTAAATTCAGAATATTTATTTGAATAAATAATCACATTTTTTTTCAAATCTATTACATGAAAATTTTATGATAACAATATTACAGAGGGAAAAAAAAAGATTTAATATTGTTAATAAGTCAACCTAAATAGGTCCTAGTTGTAATATTGGTATAACTTCGGGGGAATTTTGGTAATTTTTGAAACCATAGGGGGTTTCTCGTAAATTAACCAAATCTCAGGGTGGTCAGTGTAAATCACCCAAAAAAAGGGAAGGGGTATTTTCGAAAATTTGAATAAGTTTGTAATATTTTTGAAACCTTAGGGGATTTTTGGTAATTTTTGAAAAAGTAGGGGTTTTTTCGTAAATTAGCCAAACCTCAGGGGTAGTCAGTGTAATTCGTCCTATAATTTTCGAATCGAGACTATACTTACTGTAAAATGTAGAAACAAGTAATTGATAATAATTTATAAATACAAGTTTGTTACGACTTACATATTTCAATTGTATACATTTAATTATAAGTAAATGTTGATATGTTTTCGGTTTTAAAGTAAACTTTGAAAATAAGTGTTACTTATTTTTACCAATAGATGTTGTAAGTATATTACACAAAGAGCATAGACGTGTTGGTGATAGAAAATACTTCGATTCTTTTAGGTTGGGATAAATTAGATGACAAGCCAACCTACCCAATTGACTTCCAACAATATCGGGTTCTTCGAAACCCGAAAATACTGAATCGGTTATACCCGAAACACAATCGGGTATCCGATTAGCCGTTTAAGAAAAAAGATTAAAAGCCCCATCATCATTCATCAGGTTGAAGAAAAATCGGGAAAAAGCAAAGGTGAATGAAATCAAAGAATATACAAGCAACGTAAACGAATGTGGCCCGGAGATGATGGCTCGGATACTTTCGGGCTACCCGCTATCCGATCGGGTCCACCCGAAACACAATCGGGTATCTGATAAAAAGAAAGAAACATTAGACAGAGGAGTTGCTAATTCTTGTATTTTTGAGACTTGATTCATTTCTAAGTATGGGGAGTACTCGAAGTGATGCTGCTATTAATTTCTCTGGTGACTTTGTTTACAATGAACCCCATTTTTTGATATTTATAAGTATTTAGGAAATAAAAGCCATTTTGCAAAGAAATAATTACGATGGCCGAAAATATCCTCTCCTTAGTAAAAATTATTACATGAGTCGTGTATTTGGCAATATATATATATATATATATATATATATTTTATGTAAAGCTCTCTATATAAATTGTCTTGTCCAAATTATGTCATATTTTGTAATTTGATAATCTTTTTTAAATGACTTAGAGATTTCAAACAATTTGAACCGTTTGTTTTATTTGCGTAGAGCTCAAATTAATTGTATATCAAAATGTGAGGCGAAGCAAAAATTTTTTATAAATTCAATTTGGATCATACATTTGTTGTATGTGTGGAGCTCAAATGGGTCGTGTATAAAAATTTTGAAACAAAGCCATTTTTTTTTTATAAATCCAATTTGGACCATATATATGTATCAAATAGTTTAAATTGTGTCATATTTTTCAATTTAAAAAAAATAGTATCAAAATACAAAATAATATATAATATGAACCGTTCAATTTAAGAAAAGACAAAAAAGGTCAAACACCAAATCATGTAGAAAGAGTATAAATTGCATAAATGTTAATTTATATATTTATTGTAATTCAGAGCCCATTTGGATGCGCTTTTTTAGAGAGAAATCACTTTTTTTTTTTGTGAAACTAGAAGCACTTATTTTTTGAAAAAAAAAAACCCTTCAGTACAAAAAACTTGTGTTTGGATGGATTTTTTTTTAAAAAAAAATAGAAGCCGGAGAAAAGAAAAGTCAAAAAATGGCTAAAAAGTAGAAATATGCTAATACAAATGATTATTTTGAGTAAGCATACAAATTATTCTGCTTTCAAGTAATTCAGTTATAAGCATGTTGTTGTATAGATTTGAATTTATGTCCGAATTTGGATCTAAATTGATATTTTGTTGAAAAATTAAGAAACACATATATGTCATCTGAAAGAAAAAGAAATATACAAAAAGCTTAGTTGAAAGAAAACAGGAAAATAGAAGGAAAGAGAATCAAAATAATCGGGTTACCCGAATACCTGATCGAATATACCCGAAACCCGATCGGGCATCCGATAAAACGAAAGAAAGCTGTAAATGGAATGGTAATTTTATAAAGACTATGCTTGGATGGAATCATTGAGTTTGAAATTCAAAAAAAACAAAAAAAGATTGATTAGATTAGAAGAGGTTAAATAATTCCATGCACTGGAAGTTTAAGAAAATGATTTTAAAATTTCGACGTCACAAAACCGATTAAAAACTGTTTCTTTCTTTCATTTATTTCTTAATTTCTTTTCTCAAAGTACGTATATTACAAGATTGTACGTCTTATAAGACGTTTTTAGGACTTATATGATGTAAAGTTTTATTTGAAAATAGATTCAAAAATATTTTAATAAAAATATGTTCGTATGATTTATATGATATTAGTAACAATAATTTCATAAATATAATTAAAATTAAAGGAATTTGTTAAAAACTTAAATATAAGATAGAAACTTTATTTATTTTAAAGTAGCTAATTGAAATTCTACAATTTTATTATATAAGTAAGAAATTCTACAATCATTTTAAAGGAGCTTATATAAAATCCTGTCAGATATATATTTAAGTAAAAATTTAAAAAATAAATCAGAAAAAAGGAAAGAAGAATGACAACGGAGAATAGAAAAGGGAAAGGAATATGGTCCGGTGAGGATGGCTCTGACAATGCCGGGTAACCCGATATCCGACCGGTACCACCCGAAACACACTCGGATACCCGACCGGTTGTACCCGAAACCCGATTGAATATTTGTTTATAGAACCTTCGATTCAAGTCTTACGTATTTCGTTTGCCGTTTGCTTCAATACAATTTTGAATTTACTCTACTCTTAGTACAATTTTCATATTTTGACTACGGACTTTTTATATTTACAAACGCATAATTAGTTTTGGGCAATTCAATTTCCTTGTTCAAATTAAAATAATAATAAAAGAAATTGATACTAAGTGATCAAAGTTAAAGGGATGTGTATGCCAAAAGAATCAAAGGTAAGGAGGCGTATGCCGAAAACATTCAATTTCTAAAAAAGTTTTCGTCTTAGGTCCTTTTTCCTTCTTTTAACATATTTCTCTATTTCTTCTTCCTCATTTTGTTTTTTAATTTATCATTTACAACTTATGCTAAAATACCAGCCAAAGAGGCTAAACACGAATAAGATATCAACTCATGGACGCATGAATATAAAAATGAGTACAATTTTAAAAAAAAAGTAGAAGCATTAAAAATGTTGTTGGAAAATAGTGCTTTTTTTTTATCGTCATTTGATTATGGGTTAGGACGAGACAAGAATTAGACTTTTTGCCTTTAAGTTGAAATTATCATGCATTAATGTTCACGATTTACAATAATTATCTCCCAAAATATAACGATCTCTGTTTTTTTTTTTTCCAGAATAGGAACATTCTAAATTTTGAAAGGAATAATTCCATAATCCACCCCTGTGATTTGGCAAAAAGGCTAAAAACCCCCCATGGTTTAAAAATCGATTAAAAACCCCTTGTGTTTTCGAAAACACTGCATAACTTACCAAAATAAAAGAGAGTGAATCCCATGGTATGCGAGTGTGCGTATAATTTGACCTTTTTTGACATTAAAAAAGTGATGAAATTGACCAGCATGCCCCTAAATACAAACATAATACCCACTTTGTCCCTTTCTTCTTCATCATTCTTCACCCTCCACCACCCACTAGAGCCGCCGCTCACTGTTGCCGGAGCCACCACCGAAAATCGCTACTTTGTGCGTCTTGCCAAGTAAAATCAAACTCCTTAATTAATTTTGTCAAATATCTAACCGTTCACGTTTAATTAGATAAAATTTATAAGAAAAATCCTAAAGCTACCAATACCACTAATCTTGTTCCTCTAATTCTCCCACCGCCATCGATCCTAACTCAAAATTGATCTCACCAATGTATTACCCAAACCAAATCACTCAAAACCCATCTAAGCTCCCCCAAATATGTGTTTGTTTTTATGTGTGTTGGCGATTAAATTTTCGTCCAATTAAAAATTGATAAGTGTAAATTAAAATATTAAATATTAATTAAAATTTCTATTTTTAAATCTTTGGAATTTCCTAAACTTAATTCCAAATATTAAATAGTTAATTTTAATTAATATTTTAGTATTTATTTTACCGGCGAATGAAAAGTCGCCAAGTGTCAATATGAAGTATTCCGGCCAATTAAATCAAGTCTTGCAGCCTGAAAGTCCAAAACCAATCAAAAGGTGACAAGTGGCACATTTGGTCGCATGGACCAATCAAATAATGACACGTAAATGATATTTCTCTCTTTAATAATAATTTATATTAAAGAGATAAATATCGAAAAAGTTGCTAGCAATCCAAAAACCCTGCATAGACGCCTATAAATAGGGGTCATTTGGAGCTCAAAAGAAAAAAAGAGGTCTTCAAGAGCGAGAGACATCAAGAAGTTCTCAAGAGCAAGAAAAGCCAAGAAGATCCCGAAGTTCTCTCGAGGCAAGCTCAAGAAGATTCGTGAAGATCAAATGCGAAATTCCCGGTGTTCTTCTCGAAAGTCATCAAATCAAGGCGTTCAATCCGCAATCAAGGTGTTAGCCCCGCGTTTTGGCGTTTCTCCCAACTCAAATCCACAGTGATTAAGGCGACGTTCAATGTGTTCTTCGCGGAAACCATCCAAATAAGGCGTTTGATCTGCAGTCAAGGTGTTAAACCAGCAAATCAGCGTTTTTCTTCAAGTCAAAGTCAAGGTGTTCCCGGCGTTCTTCATGGTGTTCATCGAAGTTTTCAACGTTTGATTCGTGATCAAGCTATTCAGCCCACGAATTGCGTTATTGGAATATCAAATCAAATTTGGAGAAAAGAATCAGGGGATTAATCTTTTAGGGATTATTTTCCGCTAATTCATATTCTTTCCAAATATTTGTCACATATATTTCTCGACTTATAATTTGTATTTACAAAATACGAAATTTTGTGTGAACAATGTGTTTGCGCACGCGGACTGTGTGTGTGTTTTGTTATATGTTCGTACATGTGTGTGTGCGTTGTGTGTGTGTGTTTGTGTGTTGTGTGTGTTTTTGTTGTGTGTGTGCGTGTTTTAGCGTGTGTGCATTGTTGTGTGTGTTTTTGCTCTGTGTGTGCATGTTTTAGAGTGTGTGTGCAGTGTTGTTTGTTTACTCTGTGTGTGTGTGCGCGCGCAGTGCTCTGTGTGTGTTTACTATGTGTGCATGCGCAGTGCTGTGTTTACTCTGTGTGTGTGTGTGCGTGCTGTGTTGTGTGTGTGTGTGTGTGAAGTGCTGTGTGTGTTTAGTGTGTGTTTTTATAATATATATTATTTAAAAATTAGTTTTGTTTATATATATAATATAAAATTTTGAATATATTTATATATATTTTATAATTTTTTATTACTAAATATATATATATATTTTTTGGTCAAGAAATATATATTTTTATATATTATATATATTTTATATTCAATGATCAATCTTGGCCGTTCATTTTCTATGATAAAGATCCAATGAGTCCTAATGGGAGGGCTATAATGGATATTTTATGTAAAAAATTAACGCCGTCAAGTCTAAATAACGACGTGGGAAGTGAGCAAATTTTGAAAAACACAGGGGGTTATTAGCCAATTTTAAACCATAGGGGGTTTGTTAGCATTTTCGCTAGACCACAGGAGTGGGTTATGGAATTATCCCCTTTTGAAAAACAACGAAACTAAAAGGAGGTTATGAATGCTTTTGGAAGTGAGGTGTAGAACTCTGACAAATGATTTCGGATATAAATGAATGAAACGTTAACTATTTGGGGTTTATTTATAATAGACGATAAGTTGTGGTTGTTGATACGAAGAGGTGTAGCCCTTGGGTTCGCACCGGTTCAGGTCCGAACTGAACTGACTTGGCACGGGTTCACCCCTATTCGAACCAGGTTCAGGCGCGGGCCTTGTCTGTTCGCCTGCTCCAATTCGGTTCAACACACCGCTTTGAGTTCAGTAATTCGGTTCAATATAACTTAATTCGAGTTCAATTTTTATATGATTTCAATCCAAATTCTATTTGGATTTCTCCAAAAAGAATATGGGCTTGGATCGAAACTTTTAGCCTGTAAGTCCTCTTCACGTCAAACACTTGTGTGTGTCTGTGTGTATTCTAATTTGTATTCATTTTTTGGGCTTTGAGGGTTGGAGAGGAAGAAAATATCATTAATATCATAACAATATTTTTCGGTAATTTCAATTTTCACTTATTTTAAGTTAGAAAAAATAAGGGAGTGAAACTCAAGTGGGTGTTGGTAATATTCAAAATATGAGAGAATTATAAGTAATTTTTTCTAAATTCAATAGATGTGAGTGTGATTCCCCCTTCATTATATAGGGAAATTCTAACCCAAACCCGACTCGATCGAATCAGTGCTAATCATGTGGCGAGTATTTTATACTTGTCCTATGAATGGTCAATAATTTAGGGAGAGTGACCAATCACTTGATAAGTGCAATACATTTGCTATATAATTTGTTGGATTCGGCCAAGTCAGGTTTGGGTTAGAATTTTTCCATTATATAATGGTAATTGTGCACGTGTTCAAATAAGTATGTATGTACACATACGACCATATGAGGCCATTTCTACGATTAATCAATGCTCGACTGTTATAATCTTATAGGAGTGTTGTGTGTTTGTTTTATTTGATCAATAAATTTCATGGGTATGGTATTTCCAAATACATGGACCCCAAAACAACCACCACCACACCAAGCCAGACCATATAATTACACCACCGAGCTCCCTGTGTCCTTTCTGTATCATTAAGCAAAAATTCAAAAAGCTGTCATGGAACCCATGACACAAAATTAGACACATCCAAGTATATCAGCATCCCCAGCTTATTTCCATTTTGTCTATTTTATTTCAGTAAATTATTATTCGAATTTCAAGCACAAGACTCAAAGTTGCAGACTCAGTCAGCTGATGAAAAATTTCTGTATGTTCCACATTAATCCAGATCCAGCAATTTTTGACGTCCTTTTGGAGGTATGATGATAATATACGATTCTCAATGTCTGTGTGTACGTGTGTGTGTGTGTGTGTGTGCCTGCTTCTGCTCGATACAAGAAAATGCTTTCATGGATCATATATATGTGTATGTGTGTGTATATATATATATGTGTGGGTGTGTGTGTGTAGCATGTATTTTTGCTTCTTTCTCTTCTTTCTTTCTTTCCTTTTTTCGCCATTACATTGCACACATGTTTTCGAAAATTCAAATCAAATAGTATATACCTCTCCTATTTCATTTGTTTTTCATCTCCTCTGGCCTGTCACTAAATCAACTATATATTGTACTAAATTTATGTATTATCATTTCTTAACCTGTTAGATATATTTTTGTTCAAAGTTTTTTTTTCAAGGACATTATAGCCATCTATTACATATCAATATCATCACACGAAAATATTTTTGTATTTAGATAGATATTTATTTCAAAAGACCACTATATTTTGGAGAGGTGAATGAGGCATATCATAGGACAATTGCGTTGATTAAGCTCTTATTTAACTTTTAATAATAGAATTTAATCACAAAAATGAGATAAAATCAGGTAGCTCCCTCCTCAAAAAAAAAAAAATCCAAAAAGAATAAAAATTTATCATCAATCTGGGGAAAATATTATATATATATATATATATATATGTGGAGAGAGAGAGAGAGATGCGCTTGTGAACGTAAAAACTAAAAAGGTACTCACATATTAACTATTTCCACGGCATGGCCGCATGGGGTATTTGGTATGATTCCCACAATAATTGAGATTTTGATGCCCCACACTTCTGTGTTTTTTTCTTGCTTATACTAATGATACCCCACCTACTGACTTAACATTTCCGCTGCTGTCATTTGTCGGTGAAGTGATATAATATAATTGATTTGGAAGAGTTATTCTCATATAATGAACTTTTATTGTACTTGAATTGAATTAGTACGTCAATAAATTGAATTGAGTCGCTAAATTAAAAAAAAAAAAAAACAAACAAAACAAAAAGAAGTGATGCAATATTTTTGTATTGTTATTTTAATCAAGTGAAAATGGCAAAATAGTCACCAATCATAGCATATAGATGCAATTTTTTTGTCACTTTAAAAATTTGAAGAGAGCATTAATTCTCTCCCCCCCCTCCCCCATTCAAATTTATCCTCATTTATTATTTTTAATGGAATTTGATGAGGCATGATGAGGATAATTTTGTCAAATTATTTTAAAGGAAAAATTACACTGACCACTCCTGAGGTTTCGCTGATTTACGAAAAATCCCCTACTTTTTCAAAAATTACCAAAAACTCCCTAAGGTTTCAAAAATATTACAAACTTATTCGAATTTTCGAAAATACCCCTTCCCCTTTTTTGGGTGATTTACATTGACCACCCTGAAATTAGGCTAATTTACGAGAAACCCTTTGTGGTTTCAAAAATTACCAAAAACTCCCTGAGGTTATACTAATATTACAATTAGCACCTACTTAGGTTGACTTATCAACAATATTAATTCTTTTTTTTTTCCTCTGTAATATTATTATCATAAAATTTTAATTTAATAGATTTGGAAAAAAATATGATTGCTTATTCAAATAAATTTTTCGAATTTAATGTTATGAATTTATACTAAATATATTTAATATGTGCTAAATTTATATTTGAGAAAAATATAATTATATGCATTGTATATATCCATTATGTGAAATGAGAAATATAAGCATTGATTGAAATAAAAAATTGAAATTAAATAATGCACTTGAAAACTTTATTTAGCTTGAGGACTCTAACTCATTTCTCTTAAAATTTACTCCGTATTAGCGATAATATAACTTACTTGATGTGTTGGTAGATACCTTTAATGCATTAAATTCAGAATATTTATTTGAATAAATAATCACATTTTTTTTTCAAATCTATTACATGAAAATTTTATGATAACAATATTACAAAGGGAAAAAAAAAGATTTAATAGTGTTAATAAGTCAACTTAAATAGGTGCTAGTTGTAATATTGATATAACTTCGGGGGGATTTTGTTAATTTTTGAAACCATAGGGGGTTTTTCAGTAAATTAACCAAATCTCAGGGTAGTCAGTGTAAATCACCCAAAAAAGGGAAGGGGTATTTTCGAAATTTGAATAAGTTTGTACTATTTTTGCAAACCTTAGGGGGTTTTTGGTAATTTTTGAAAAAGTAAGGAGTTTTTCGTAAATTAACCAAACCTCAGGGGTAGTCAGTGTAATTCGCCCTATTTTAAATTTAGCTGAAAAGAAAGTTATTTATTAGAGTAATTGATTTGTGTGTAAAAACCTAGGACGACTAATATTATGGACAAATGGAGTGTGAAAGGAAAAAAAAAAAACAAAAAAACTTATCTTGATATATGTATCACTACTAAATGTGATTTTTCATCTTTTTCTAATACATGAACAAGAAGTAAACACATGAAGTTAATGCATACGTGTTTTTAAATTACAAGATGCCGTTACACGTGAAACATAGCGTCTAATGCAATCATTTGGTTTAATTTTCAAGAGATGTTCAATAATTTGGTTCTGGTTTTGGTTTTGTTGAAGGCTAGCTATATGAGTGGTTGTACCCTTGCCCACGATCGAAGCTGAAACATTGGTTACAGAAATTAAAACAAGTATTAAAACCCCTTGAATTTGAAAATCTCAACGAAAGGTAATCAAGTCTAATAAATGATGTGTCTTAAATCTCCTAATTTCTTGAGTACACTTGTTAATTAATGCATTTTGCTTGTTGCGGAACAGGCTAAGTCAAGAGTGGTAGTACTTGAGGCTAGCACTTGAAAAATGGAAGCTGATCAAATGAATGAGAAGCTGTTGAGGAGAAACATAGAAGAAGCCGCCGCCGAGAAGGGGACTCATCGCTTCAGTCTAAAGGAGAAGCTATGGATGGAGAACAAGAAAATGTGGGTGGTGGCCGCGCCTGCGATTTTCACCCGGTTCACGACGTTTGGAACGGGTGTCATCAGCCAGGCGTTCATCGGCCATATTGGGTCCAAAGAGCTCGCCGCCTTTGCTCTCGTTTCCACTGTCTTCTTGAGGTTTGCTCAAGGCATACTTGTAAGTTAGCTATCCTTTATTTTCAACATTTCTGTTTATTTGTTTAGTACTTGAAGGAGTTTGTAACTCAAACAATGACGACCGCCACGATGGTGATTCCCGATGGTCTGGCTCAAAGGTTATAGATTCGAACTTGCTTGCAGTAATAGTTCGTGAATCAATCGCCTCTATATTTGATATAGCGGAGGGCCTTAGTCTAACATTGTTGTTGATGTTGTATTGATGGTCCCACCCTTTGAAAAGTAGCTGTGGCTTTGCCTTGTGGTTAGAGATGGAGTCAAAGGGGTGATAGGATAGTTTACGTAGAGTTCTATTTTATATAACAATTTTAGGTAATTACACTGACACCCCCTATATAATACCTAAATTACCAACTCCCCCACGATCTTTTAAGATTAAAATGACCTCCTCTTCAAGTTTCACCTATTAACAAACACCCCATTCAGTTAAGATTTTTAATAACAATATTAATTAAACATCCACAAAGACCAAAGCATAAAATCATTTTTTGAAAATTCAATACTTTATTATTTTTGGATGAGCGTACACGATTAGGTGATTTTATACATTATGTTTTGGGCTCTGCAATTATGAAAAGTTAAGAGGGGAGGTCATTGTAATTATGAAAGATTGAGAGAAGTTGGTAATCTAGATTTTCTGTAGGTGGTGTCAGACTGTCAGTGTAATTAACCTAAACATCCCTTCGTTTCCTCAAAAACAGAAAAAATGCCTTTTATATTCTGTAAAGACTCAATATCACTCATCCAATTAACCTATGATCATGCTCAATTGGTTGCTATGCTAGTCGCCCTCTTTTGCTTTCCATTTATACATTGGAAAGAAAAAGAAAGCTCATATACTGGAATTAAGTAGAAGACAATAAGATCCTAGTTACTAGAAACGTCAATAGTTTTTTTCTTGATCTTGAAATTTTATAATTCTATGCAGTTGGGCATGGCCAATGGACTGGAAACTCTATGCGGCCAGGCCTACGGCGCAAGACAGTACCACATGCTAGGCATATACCTACAACGGTCATGGCTCGTTTCGATCATAGCCTCCATAGTCCTCCTCCCCATATTCATCTTCACAACGCCGATACTAAAAGCCATAGGCCAAGAGGACGAAATCGCAGAGATGGCGGGAACCATGGCCCTGTGGCTAATCCCAGTGATATACTCGTTCCTCGTCTCGTACACCTGCCAAATGTACCTGCAAGCTCAGAGCAAGAACATGATCATCGCATACTTGGCTGCGGCTGCATTGTCGATCCACGTGTTTCTATCGTGGCTTTTGACCGTGAAGTTCAAGTTTGGTGTGACGGGCGCCATGCTTTCGAACTGTTGTGGCGTTTTGGCTTCCCAATGTGGGACAGCTGATATTTGTTACTTGTGGAGGATGTCCGCAGACGTGGAGGGGCTTTTCGATGTTGGCAGTTTAAGGATCTGTGGCCTATGTTCAAGCTTTCTCTGTCCGCGGGCGCGATGCTCTGGTTAGGCTAATCATGAAATTTATAGTAGGCTAATCTAAAATAATGAATGCTCCGAGCTAGGCCTCGAAAATTTGGAGTTCTTCCGATTTATAAGGCTCTGTTTTGTTTGGCAGTCTTGAAGTATGGTACAACACAGTACTCGTTCTTCTGACGGGTAACATGAAAGACGCAGAGGTTGCAATTGATGCCCTATCTATATGGTAACATTTCTTTGCTCTATTCACCTTTGTTCATCCTGGAAAATTCCATGCACCAAACTGGTCAAAATTGTTGCAAGATTTCTATTTATCTGATAGAAAGTCATCTACGTGAATCTTGGCCATTCGATGCACGAATGGAGCCCAAGACTCAATCTGTAAAATAAATTTCGAGTTCATTGATCTTGGCATCAATAAGTATATACTAATCGCCTTCTTAATTTCTCTGATAGCCTCAACATTAGTGGTTGGGAAATGATGATATCTCTTGGTTTCATGGCTGCGGCAAGGTACTTTCTCTGTTTCTAGCTAGTTATCACATTATTGAGTATCATTTTCTTCCTCCTCAATGTAATTTTTATTGATTTATTTTATTCGTTTCGACTTTCTTCCAGTGTTCGAATAGCAAACGAGCTAGGAGCTGGGAACTCCAAAGCCGCAAAGTTTTCAATCGCCAATATAGCGACAACATCGTTCAGCATTGGATTCGTGTTGTTTGTGTTTTTCCTCTTGTATCGGGGCCGTGTAGCTTATTTATTCACAGAAAACCCGGATGTTGCTTCTTCAGGTCGCTTATTTGTCGCCTTTCTTGGCTTTCTCCATACTCTTGAACAGTGTGCAACCAGTTCTTTCTGGTAATATTACAAAACACCCCTTTGCTTATGTTAATACTGATCGAAATTAAACTTAGTTCCTGCTTGACAGGGGTTGCAATTGGATCGGGATGGCAGAGTACCGTGGCATGGGTAAACGTGGCAGTCGTATTACTTAATAGGAGTGCCTGTCGGAGTTGTGCTTGGATATGTATACAATTTACAAGTTGAAGTGAGTTCTTAATCCTGCCTTGAAACGTTAAACTTACCATTGATTACGCATCGTTGTTGTGCAAATTATGATTTCCAACGATGAAAATATATGTTTGCAGGGTGTTTGGATAGGAATGCTGCTTGGCATTCTGGTTCAGACTATTGTACTTGTTATCTTAACTTGCAGAACAGACTGGGAGAAACAGGTATAGCTTGATCAACAACTTCATTTAGATATACTACTTTCTCTAGTTTAAAATTGGAACATTTATTTCAATGAAATGCTTATGATGTTCTTGTTTTCTGGCTGCAGGTATCGATTGCGCAAAAAACGAGTTAACAGATGGTTTGTCAATGATCAAAGTACTGACGGTACAACTGATCAAGTTCCTGCCATAGACCGCTAAGAGCGTGCGGCCATATCACGTGGCAATTAGCCTAATAAAAAGACTGTTTTCATTGCAACCTATATTGATGTCATGTATTGTGTAGGCAATTTTTATAGCTTTCCACAAGCAAATAAAATAGCCACCAAATATTACATTCGTAGCATTGTAAACTTATATTTTGAGTAGTTTGCATACCTCTTGCTTTTACATTAAGTACTAAAACAAGAAAAAGCAACAAAACTAAAAAAATCCAGCTAAATGCACAAGCAAAACTAGTACCAAACAAACTTCAAATCCCCCTAGTGATCACTTTGCAGCATCAACGGTTGTTCCGGGAGCAATAGGTGATCCGAGTGCAGCCACGGTTGTAGGGATTAGCCTGCTCGTTCGCGTTGCAATTGTAGTAAGAGTTCCCTCTCGTATTGCACGGGACATTGTCCCTCGCCAGCGCGCCGTAGCTGATATAATTATCCGAATCAGCTAGAAATCTCCGGCTTATGTCCGACTCCATCATCATCTCTTCGCCGTTCCTGTAAAAGCCTCCATGGCTATTGTATGCAGGGTATTGCAGGTTGGGTGAATATGGCTCAACAAACATGCATAATAATGTCACACACAGTAGAGTCCTTAGTAGAATTTGGTTCATGCTACTCATTGGGAGGTGGAGATTAATTAATTGGAGGCGAAAAACAGAAAAAATTTTTCGAAGGATTGATGGTTGTGAAGCGTAGGGAGTGATGATTTGAAGGGGTTTAGTAGTGATGCACCGGGGGGGGGGGGGGGGGGGGTGATGTAATTAAGCCCGGTTCTTGCTCCTTGGTTTGCTAGAGTTTGTTGTGGAGAAAGTAGACTTTGTGACGGAAGGATGTAAATATAGTCATGTCAAAAACAAATTTTCCTTTTTTTCAGCCAATTTGTTTGCATCTTCCGTCTGGATAGTTGAATTTAAAATTGAATTTTTAAGGATGTTAAATCTCTTATTTCAATTTCATATTCTATTCATATATTTTATTAGGATACGACATGTTTGGACAAAATATACAATGCAAAGTCGAATACAAAAATCAGAATGGAATATTTGAATCATTTTATGCACACACATTCCCTGATTCACATTTGCGTTTAGTTAAACTGAACTATATAGATAATTGTATCTTGTTTCAATGATAAGATGGAGGTCCCTCAATTAAGAAGTTAAGGATTCGAGTTGTTTAAGTTCAATGAATCTGGGTATTAGTCGACTAATAATAATTTGTGTTCTACTAATAATTAGAGACGATTGATAAAATAATTTGTTTTTAATTTGAGAGTCATAATGTGATTAATTAATACGTGATAGACGCCTCTTGTAAAAAGCATTAAAAAAAAAAAAAGAAAAAAGAAAGACAAGAAAAGGAATTGAACTATAGGGATATGAATGGCAACTCAATACTTTTGGGATGGGGTTCAGAGATATGTGGATGATATAATGAGGACATACTAGAGGTTTTCATGACAATCAATAATGGCAATTCAATACTTTGATTTTCGTTTTCTTGGCATAAGCATTTTCTTTTACCCTCCGTTTGGTTCTAGAATTTTAATAAGGAAAATAGGATGAAATTTTTTTTATTTACTTTAAATGATAGTACTCTATGCTTTTATTTTTGATCATTTTTATTTTCCTCCCACTTTTTCTTATCAAAATCCTTATTCCAAACATAGCCTTAGTGTGTTCTTAAAAATCAAAACGATATTCTCTTTCCTCTTTTTCGCTCACCGTCATTTTGATGGAAGTGTTATCGCCTCTCCTCAATTCAAGAAGAATTTCTGTTCAAATCCAAGCTCTCTAGCTCCCAATTGTTAAAAAGAAAAAAAAATGACTAAATTATTGTTCTGTTCTTCAAGCATAAAAATCAACTATAAGAAAGACAAATATACATGATAAACAAGGTATTTTTATACACGCCAACATATTTACAGGTGTTGATTAAAACCTATAGACACAACTATACTAAATCCATATCACAACCATTGATTCTTATTCTTCCATCTGCCAACTAGTTTCAGATGGTTTCATAACATACGAACATACACGCAAGTAAAACTTAAGGGAGTGAAGTTGAAGACAAAGGGATCATTTTTCCAGTAGTAGAACTAACAGCAGAGCTACTCATAGACTTCCCACAAGCATCCTCAAAGCAGTCAACAGGCTTCTCTGCCTCACATTCCTTCTTACTCCTCTGCAGCGGCTTTTCGGGCAGACAGTTCCGACGATCATCGAACACGATCCCTTTCGAAGTTAAATTACTACAGACCCCCTCCTCTTCACAGAAGAAGTTGTAAGAGAATGTAAAGTTGGCCAAACTAGGCAACACGCATATCCCTTCCAGCACTCCTCCACTCATCTTGTTGTGTGCCACGTTTAGCCGCTCTAGGTGCGATAAACCGGCGAGGCTATAAGGTAGGGGGCCGACTATTTGGTTGAAGCTCACGTCGAGAAGTCTCAACTTGTAAAGGAATCCAACCTCATGAGGCAAACACCCCGTTATGCTCGTGTTTATCAGCACTAGCTCCTCCAAAGTGTTTGCAAATTTAGATATGCTCGGAGGGAGGCACCCTCCGAACCTGTTGTTGGCGAAAAACGACCACAGAAGCGCTGCCCGAGCCTAGATTTTGAGGGATCATAGAAGTGAAACGATTGTTGTTGACAAAAATCGCATCTAGTTTCATGTCGAAGAGTTGAGGTGGCAACTGCCCTTCGAACTCATTGTAACGAATGTCGAGGTAATGTAGGGAAGTTAAAGAGAGGACTACATATGGGAAAGGCCCTACGAATCTGTTGTTGCTGAGGTCAAGCTCGAAGAGCAGAGAGAGTTTTGATAAGGTTTTTGGGAGGATCCCGCAGAAGCGGTTGCTGTTTAAGTGAATCAGGGCTAGGTCTGAGAGGAGGCCTAGTTCGTTGGGCAAGAAGCCGGCTATGTCTGCATGGTTGAGGTCTATGCCAGCAACCACAAGGTTGGTCGGCTCGTCAGTTGACGGGGCGCAGTAGATGCCTGTGTAGCTGCACACGTCCGGGCCGTGCCAGTTGGAGGTGAAGTTGCGTGGATCAGAGTAGATGACGCGCTTCCAAGCTCGGAGGGCGGTATAGGCTTGCTGGAGGTTGTGGCTTGTGGCATTGTGGTGATTTTTCCGAGCTGTGTGTCTGTTTTTGGCGGATATAAGGTCGAAAAAGGAACTGGATACGAGGAGAAAGAGGAGGAGGGAGGAGGAGCGTGAGGCCATTGCAGAGGCAAGATATTCAAGAATTGAAGTTGTTTTAGGGTAGTTTTGAGCATTGTGATTTGAGTAGATATAAGGGCTGAGAAGTACTTGTTACAACTACCAATTACAGCGACTTTCTACCATCACTAGTGGCAGCCTGCATGATTATGTTTTTTCACCATTTTCTTGACTTGTATGTTGGTTGCAGTGTGTAAAAATTGACCATCAAGTAGTGATCTCTGCTGAATATTAACAGTTATGCATGAATGTGCTGTGGATTTAAAACTAGAATAAATTGCAAGAAAATAACTTATCTCCCCTTAGGTGTAGTTTTCTCGGATGTTTGCTTGGATTTGAAGGCATTGAAAACACTGTCAAAGATTTATGCCAAGCGTTTTCTTCATCTTTCATATATAGAAATAGGCGTCACCGGTGACGTAAATTACAGCCAGAGACCCTGAAGTTCAGCCTAATTACAAATAACCCCTTCTATTTCCAAGTTTACCAACCCCCGCCCGGATAAAGGGATAAAATTTTATGAAAGATTGTTTTAAATTTGGTCCGTTCCTTATATATACAATTTTCATGCGGTTTTACAAACCAAATTTTCATTTATATAGTTTTAAGTTTCAATATTCTCTTATTTCAATTATTTGCTGTTCCTATTATATTGTTTTTAATTGTTTTTGTATTAAATGTCACTTCTTCTTAAATGCATGTATATAATGCCCCGCCATTTTAAATATCTTTTTAGCTAATATAGATTAATTTGTTTAATTATGTCAAACTCAGGATCTGCAAGCCTTGAATACTCAGGTATTTGCATTATTTTCTTCTTTTCTTGTCTACGTGTTTTTTATTTTTTATAGAATGAATTAGTTTTATATACAATTTTTCTCTATAACTTTGAGCACTAGTTTCATTTTAATAATACTCTTCAAATATATATAGTTTAAAGTTAATATATGTATAAATATTACTTTTTCTTATAAAATCACCTTTCGCTTGGATTCGAAGGAATAGAAAACACTGCCAAAGATGAACTTATGACAAGGTTTCTAAAGGCGGCAAATTTTAGATATTAAATAACTGACTCATCTAAAAGTTTAACACGTTTGAGAGGAGATAAATTAAACCATCCACAGCCATTGGTTAAACCACAGGGAAAATTCTTACTCAAACCCAGCTTGGCCGCACCTGCCAATCACCTCAACAAAGTCACTAGAAACTACTTTTTTTTTAATTTGATAATTCACTAGAAACTACTTTATTTAGCCTATATGACGACTGAGATACGAGCACCGGGTCTGTCGCTCTTCCCCCTCCCCCATTTCCCCAAGCAGCAGTGACACATGCTTAGGGTACAATGCGCAGCAAGTTCGCGACAAAGCCCTTGTAGAGCGCTTTGATCCCTTCGTTTTGTGTGATCCGAACAAATGCGTCCATCGAGCTCTTATACTTGAAAGCCTCCCCTGAAGTCATCATCATCCTTGTAGCCAGAGTACCACAGGGGTATGTAGCCAAAGAGCCAACCACGCTGAACCCAAGTTCAACCGTGGCTCTTCCTGAGGAAATCTTTTGCTTGCGATGAAGGAAAATGTTGGTAAAGAGTACAACATATTGGTAACTTAGAGGGTGTCTGGATAAAACTTATTTAGAAGATCTTACATGTCTAACATTTGTTATAAGATGGCTTTCCAAATCTTATACGATGCTAGATTTTATTTACGTAAGAACATAAAGTATTTGGATAAAATAAGATCAAATGACAACTTATCAGATGACCGTATTGATTATAAAATTGGCCTTATTGACATTTTATAAGTCATATGAGTTTTGTATCATTCAGAAACTTTAAATCTAGCATCTGATGAGCTCCGAAAAGATCTTGTAAGGTGTATAACTTTTCTAGATAAGCTTCGTCAAATGCCATCTTCATTCCAAGGAGATTACAAGATCCTAGTATCCTATTTTAGTAGCTTACGAGTTAATAATAATGTACTATAAGATGTTTTGAGGAGCTTCTACACTCATTCAAACACCCTCTAAACCGCAAACTGCAGAAAAATCTTCTAAAATACAAGACGAGTATCAGTGTTTAATCTAACCTTGGAGCGGTCGCGGCTGTGCTTGGGGAAAAAGAAGCAGCTGTGAACAACAACTCCTACAAGAGCGAAATTGAGCCCACGATATACCCCCGTGATACCATCGGACCTTAGAGTTTTTCTGTACGCAACTACACATCAATCAAACCATTAAACTGCCTCTCACCACCCCTCTTAGTATCAGTAGCGAGACGTGTGTGAGCATATGCCAGCGGGTACATGCACAGACAAGAAGATATACCAGCAGCAGAAGAGGCTATTATGTTCCCCAAAATCCAATTTTGACGGTTACGAATATCCCCCTCTCGTTTGAAGCTGTAAACAAGGCTCTTGAAGGCGACGTTGAACACAACATCTAATATCTGATCTGGCAAAATTCTCAAGACTTTTGCAGAGTTCCCTCTCCAAAGGGAAATCATACCGTGGTTCTTAATAGTTCTGGCGAAGCAGTTGGTGATCCCCTTATACGGTGTAGGTAGCCTACCATATCTGATCGGCTCCCCCTGATTCTGAAGCAGAAGCTTCACTCTAACAAATGGAGCTTCAACCGCCACACGTACAAGCCCGTTTGTCAGTGTAGTTGCCACAAACACGCCAAAAAGCAGATCATGATCAACGGAACGGTCCCGTCCAGGAACAGGGGACGAACCATCATTGATGACCTTGTCAACCGAATTACTTAAACCATCATTGCTTGATTTCATGTAGAAAAATTCCCTGCTGAAAAAGAAAGATCCCCCTTGTATATTCTGGAGCACAGACATACCCTGCAGTCCATGTATCCGTCATGTTTGCAAATATTCATAATAAGGCGGTGGCATGAAAAGCAAAGCAACCAACAATTATATATGCATTCCACAAGACAGCCTTAAAGTACAAGAACAGAACAATATTAAACTTCAGACTTAATAACAATATGGCCCTGGCTTTACTTCAGCCAAAATATAAGCTCAAGATAACAAATAACCTTTTACCTTAGTAGAAATATTTTAGGAATGAAATCGTGGAGGAAATAAATTTTCCTCGCTACAAAAGAGAGCACTCTATGCTTTATCTGTCGATCCTTTCCATTTTCGTTTACTTTTCTTCGCCACAATCCATGGTCCAAACACAAACATAAAGAAACACAACGAGAAGGCAAAAGGGATTCAACTGAAAACCAGAAATTCTTGATAAGCACATCAAAAAATCAGATCTTGGTAAGCAAAAACAGCTTAGCTATTGCAAGTTACAACATATTCTGAATAAATTAAGAAATTCCCGTTAAGAACATATATTAAATCTTGAACAACACCAGAAAGCTGTAAACCAAAACTCGGTCTATAATGGTACCAATAGATGAATGCCAGAGATGAAATGCAAAAATTCAAAGAAAATTAGACTAAAGATAAGCACATCTATATTTTTTTGCCAAAATTGCTGAGAAATTTAGTATACCATCCGTCATTTTAGTTTCGTGATCAATGGGGCAGTTTTAAACCTACCTCTCTTCATGCATATGGACACTTTTACCAGAAATTTGTTTGTCAAATATTAACTGACTCCGAGAAAATATATTACAGCCACACTACTGCACCGTGTGCGTGACAATCATGCGTGTTTTCTTTAAAAGATGAATAAATTTCGCACAAACCATATTAACCATGAGATCTTAAAAAGAACTGATTGTGCTCGTAAGTACACCCTGGAACTTCCATCCAAAATCTCACAAAACCCATAACCAAAAATGTGTTTTACAGTCAAGAAAATTGCCCAAGCATGCAAGAATGCAATTTGATGATCAGCCTATCAATCTACGTTGAGTCTTTCTTGATACAGCGACTAGACAAAAATTTTAAAATAATTTAGTGTAGAGGCGAGTGGCCGATGGCTTTGTTGCAGCTGTAAAGTGTAAGTAACCCTTTACCAGGGGCTTTTCGTCAGGAAAAATCAGGTTTTTCTTTTAACAATAATAATAAATAGATAGATGATACGATACTTTTCATCAATTTTTCATTTTTCTTAATAGTTTTAGTAACAACCAAAGCCAGATGGTTTAATTTCTTTTTCTTTTAACACTTTACCAAACAGGGGTGCTAGATGGTCGAAGCAGTAATACAGTACTGTGTTTTTCTACTTTTTATTGAAAAAATAAATAAAGAATTAAAATAAGATAAGAGTTGGAAGTATTTTTCAGATTTTTTTTAATTTTTATTTTTAGTTTTCTTTTCAAATACTATTCACTGTCAACTTTTTCTACAACTTTAGGCTACATCTGGTGTTGTTTTGGGAGAAATATTTTGTAAAAATATATTTTGATAGTGGATTGAGAGATTATGTAGAAAATAAAAATATGTTTGGTTTTGTTTTGGGAAGATAAATCTAACTGTAGATGTCTTTTCATATAAGTTTTTATTTGGTTGAGAATGTCACATTAAAATTTTGTAATATTATAATGTTATAATTATACTGGGTATAATTATTGAAAAATATATATTTATATTAAAAAAATTAGTGATAAATATGAATATATATATATATATATTTGATTGATATGATGATTTGAAGTGATTATAATTTTTTTAATAATATTTTGAGAAAAAGAATGTAAAATTTGGATAAATATTTGGTGTTTGTTTTAAAAGTTGAAAATCGCTTCTCCCAAAACAAAACCAACTAGTACCTTAACTTATCTAAAAGCAGAAGGCCTTTGCAAATACGCGCTAATACATTTTGCAACAAGTCATCTCTTTATATTTGTATTGATAAATATCTTCTAATAGAAAAGTATGACTGAATTACTCTTTTTTCTTTAAAAAAAAATAGAATTTGAAAAGTTTTTTGAAATTTCTGTAATCTAATTACAACCCAAATAATAATATAAAAAATGCAATCATGTTAAAGATAAGAGATAACATAGTTGCTCATAAATAAATCATATCATCTTATAATAAAAGTAATATAATTATAGTAATATTTCCAGACCAAATTGTATAAATTCTATATTGTCTTTTATTACCAACTAAATCCAATCCAATCAATCTCTCAATTTTGTAAATATTATTTTTAAATAAAATTGTCCACTACGACATTTACTATGATAAAAGAAAGTCAAGACCGCAAATGGTTTTTCTTTTTCTTTTTCTATGGTAATTTTGATATTTTAAAATTTTATTTTACAATCGAAGCAAAAGTAAGAATACAAGGGAGCAAAATGATACAATTAAAAATAATAAATATGGTAAGTGAATTTGATCAAAGTAGAAGGGTCGTGGGTAGGGATGTAAACGAACCGAGCCGGCTCGACAAAGGTTCGAGCTCGAATTCGAATAATTCGAGCCGAGCCGAGCTTGAGCCGAGCCCGTATAAATTTCGAGCCGAGCTCGAGCCAAATTACTCTTGTTCGTAGGCTCGTAAGTCGGCTCGCGAGCCTTGATTTTTTTAATATTTATTTTTATATTTATATAATTATATATATAATTATAAATAATATATTGATTTTCGAACTCGAGCCTGAGCTCGAGCTAAAGCCTACAGCTCAAACATAATAAAATATTTGAAAATATTTAAACTCGAACTCGAGCTCGAGCCTATAATTTACTCACAAAGTCGAGCCAAACGAGCCGAGTCGAGCCGAGCTCGAGCTCGAGCCTGTTTTTTCCTGGCTCGTCGAGCTCGAGCTCGATCTATTTGGTTCAAGCTCGAGCTCGAACCTGAAAAAAAGGCCAAGGCTCGACTCGGCTCGGCTCGACTCGTTTACATCCCTAGTCGTAGGAGTAAAGTGAAATTTCCCATTTCCATTCATACGAAAATTGGCCAATGGCAGATCAGGAATTTCCAGCAATTATAGGGCGAAATCGGTAACTGCAGCAAAACCCCAGTCGAGCTACGTGTACGCACTCACAATATATCCCAGTTATTAGACTTCTCCATTTCTTCTAGATCATCCTCCTCCTGTACTCTGGTTTTAGCCAATCCTCACTTTCCACTCTGTTCTGCCGCAGACCTCTCTCAGGTACCGGAATATTCCGCTCTGATGCTTTATAGTTTTCAAGTTCAGTTCTCCGCCTTGAATTTTTGGTCGGTTTGAAGCTGATTTGCTTGTAGTTTATGGTGTACAGCTTGATGCTCTGATTATTTTTGTTATTTTGGTATTATTATTATTATTATTTTTTGGAAACATGTTTGTTCGATGCTTGTGTTTAGTTGCTTGGCTTGGCTGATAGTGTTGGTTATTTGTGTTTGAGTACTTTCGCTGTTCATGCTGGGGTGGTCGAACTGGAAAATAATTCTTTTGGTTGATTCTGATTGGTGCTTGTGGTGGATCCAGTTATACTCTTTGAATTGGTTGTGGTTTAGTGGAGAAGCTCTGTTTTGAACTATTCACTTGTGGTTTTAAATTTAATTGTAAACTTAGTTTGCTGATTTTGCAAATTTGATCATGGAATTGTTGAGCAAATTATCGAACCATCATTACTTGAAGCAAAATGACATGAAAAGTTAGGTCTGGTTCTTAATTATTTTGTTCTCGATTTGCTGAATTAGTAAATATTTGGTGATCGTTTTTGTGCTTGAGATAGTTTGGCTGGCTTTTATTATTCTTCATACTTGTCCATTCTCATGCTGGAATCGAGTTTCTCTGGAGTTCTCAACAATGTTTAGTGTCTAACTAAATTTTAAAAGGTTCTGTGATTGGATTTGAAAACACTTGTTCCTTTACTGATTATTATATATGCTCAATGTCGTTGTTACCCTAGCAGGTGTCAGCATTCACTCGAAATATGGAGGATCATATGCAACATTCATCCGTGTTCCGAAAGATATACGGCCAATCATATCTTTTTTCCCAGATTTCTCCTCATGTGCACTCTAGAAATACTGGCTTCCACTGTTTGAGTGGCGGTTATGTCAATGGGGGACTGCAGAGCCTTTCAAAGCCATCATTTCAAGCAACGGGCCTGGAAATTGTTTCACCAATCTCTCCTTCACTTATACAGGCTCCATCAGAAAAAGATACAAGTTTTACCAGTTTTATGGTTGATTTCCTCATGGGAGGGGTTTCTGCTGCAGTATCCAAGACTGCTGCTGCTCCCATTGAGAGAGTAAAACTCTTGATCCAAAACCAGGATGAGATGATCAGAGCCGGACGGCTGTCTGAACCTTACAAGGGAATTACTGACTGCTTTGCCAGAACCATCAAGAATGAAGGTGTCCTTTCTCTCTGGAGAGGCAACAGTACAAATGTTATAAGATACTTCCCCACTCAGGTTAATATACAAGCTCATGGTATTAATATAATTTTTTCTCTTTAAATAAATATGGTTTGATCCCATTAGTGATATACTTGAAAGCTGGTCGAGTGTCCTATGCAGCATATCCTCATATAGTGATGACCAACTGAACAAGTGGTATCAGATTATTATTTTCTGATGCCCCTAGTTGTGAGTGTTTACAGGCCCTCAACTTTGCCTTTAAAGACTACTTCAAGAGATTGTTTAACTTCAAGAAAGACAGGGATGGATACTGGAAGTGGTTCGCAGGAAACTTGATGTCCGGTGGTGCCGCTGGGGCTTCATCTCTCCTGTTTGTTTACTCTCTTGATTATGCCCGAACACGGTTGGCAAATGATGCTAAGGCTGTGAAACATGGTGGTCAAAGGCAGTTCGATGGCTTGATTGATGTTTACAAAAAGACAATTAAATCTGATGGTATCATTGGACTTTACCGTGGATTTACTGTATCTTGTGTTGGAATTATAGTCTACCGCGGGCTTTATTTTGGAATGTACGATTCCCTGAAGCCTGTTGTTCTAACTGGTAAATTGCAGGTTAGTAAATTGAAGAAACTTATCCTCTGTTTCTGTATTTGTTTGTTTTGTATAGCCCTTCTTTGCATCCAACCTTGAACTCTCTCTCTCTCTCTCTCTCTGTCTCTCTCTCTGTCTCTCGATCTTTATGCAAGTATTGGAGTTGTGCCATTATTGGTAAGTAGAACATTTGACCGAGCCAGCATGACTATGTGATAAAATTTCAATATCTTAATATTGCTTAGTCAGGCTTGTTGCTTTAGATGTGATTATACTTTGTTTGATGCAATATATGGATACTTCAGAAGTTTGTTGTAGAGAATAAAGTTACCAAATGCTGGCAACTGACATTAACATGACTTGATAATGGTGTGCACAGGATAGTTTCTTTGCTAGTTTCTTTCTGGGATGGGGCATCACCATTGGAGCTGGCCTGGCTTCTTACCCAATAGATACCGTGCGTAGAAGGATGATGATGACTTCAGGAGAGGCTGTCAAATATAAGGGTTCACGTGATGCATTTTCTCAGATCATCAAGAAAGAAGGAGCTTCGTCACTCTTTAAGGGTGCCGGAGCCAACATCTTAAGAGCTGTTGCGGGTGCAGGCGTGCTAGCTGGCTATGATAAATTGCAGCTTCTTATCTTCGGCAAGAAATATGGATCCGGTGGCGGCGGTGGTTAATGCGAAAATAGTGTATATGATGATGACGACCAGGGGAAGTTCTTTATCTAAATAGTCTTCGTGTTTTGGAATAATGTTTTCGGTGAACCGTGTGTGCTTTCGGTAGTCTTATCATAGGAAACAGTAGCATACGTAAATGGAACTGTGATATGAGGATCGAGGTAAATAATCGAATTGCACTCTACTTGGTCATTGTTGTACGAGGTCACAAGAGGTCTCTGCTTTATCGATTTGTGAAAGTTTGATTCCTCCATACCGTTACGTATTTATTTCCACGCCTGTGGATTTCCGGGTTTTGATCGAGTCAGTTTATGTATTAAATGCTTGCAAAGTCATTCGTTGTGTGATTGAAAAATTCTTACTCGGGTCTAAATTAGTCAAACTTAACAAATTATATAATAATATATATAATAATTGTATCGGACTTATCATGTGAATTAATTAAATTTTTTAAATTATATGTTAATCACATGACACATATAATATATGCTTGGCGTGAATAGTTTTGGTTGAGTCAAAGTGAATGTGGACTAGAATTTTCTGTGATTGAGATTAGGATTTGAGTCAAAGTAGAATTTTCCGCAATTGAGATGAAGTGTTGCTTTTGGGAAGCCAACATTGGATAACTAATCTGGGTCTTTGGTGTATCCATGAATTTGACTCAAAAAGTTGGGAGAAAATTTTGTTTAAACTTCACTATGGAACTAACATGATAAATTTTACAACTTATTGTAAAAACAAAAATGATAAATTTCACGTGGAATACTCGTTCGTTCCTAAGTACCAAATTATTTTTTTAGTTGGTCAAGCATAACTATTCTTTTTGTCTATTTTATTGTATTTCTTAATAAATGAAAAATGAAATAGAATATATTAATGGTTAGATACAATATAATACAAACTATCTCATCTCATGAAAAGGTGAAATAGTCTGTCAAAGGGGGCGTTTGGGATTATGCAGATGGTATTTTGAAAGAAAAAAGTGGAATGCAACGGTTGAATTTTGAGAAAGTAATAAAAAAATTAATTTGAAAGATTTCTTTCAATTTTTAATGTTTTTTTAAATAAAACAAGACACTTATAATTTTTTTTTCTCGTTCTTTTTAATCTTCAATGGCTATTATTGATGTCCAGTATCTCATTTCTACGAAATAATAAAAATATATATATATAATTGTTTCTCTTCATCCTCTTTCCGCCAATTAACACATACCCATTTTTTTTTAAGACAAAGGTACCTATTAGAAAAACGACTTTGAATATCAATAGAATAGATATTCACAATGGTGGTTTATTCAAGAAATATAAATATAATGCAATAATAATTTTAAACAAAATATTATTGTCAAAAGCAATTAAATAAGACCTGAATACAAATAAATAAACAGGAAAGTTTAGTAAAATTATCAGTATTTACTTGGTATTGTAATGATTGAATCAACTTGATAAGTCGGCTAGGCTTAAAAAAATATTCGCCCCTACTAACCGGTGTGATGAGCCTATGATACTCGTTCTAGTATAAGATAGTCCACAGATTTATTTCAAGCCACATTGCTATTTCGAATCCTAACTTCGAAAGCCAATCAACTCAAATATTTTGTATACAAAGAGAAACACATAATATCAAAAGAACAAATAATTTTTTTCCAAACTCACTCGACCAGAGGTTCACTCGTTGATTAATTTTAGAGAACAATTCTAACCTTTGTTATTTATGTTGTGTATTGTATGTTTTATCAGGGAATTAGGAGACAGTTATATATAGGAGCAGGAGATAGTCATATAGAGGAGCGGAAAACAACCAGCATAAATATTGGCATATTAATACTAGGATGAAAACCGTCCTTGTTACCAACAGATTGACATTGAACTTAAATACAAAACAAGCAACACATAAAAACGTCAACCGCATTGACAGTCAGTCCAACGTGTTTGAAACTGTTCTCAAACTGCGTTTAATTAATTACTATAATGATTATTTTAAATTTTAAATTAAACCGTCATTCCGAACTATTTCAATCAAAAAATAAGTCTGAGACAGAGATGATTCACCCAAGCCCAAGTCTCGTGGTCTGTGGCTCGGAGTCAGAGCCGGAGATGGGCGGCACATGCATGTGGGCTACCTATATGCAGTTATTTGTAAATTAGTTTACACTAATTTTACATTTAATTAGTATTTATAATTGAATTGTCGAGACTTAACATCCGACGTGATATTTACGTTCAACTTTTTAGCCACCGCGAATGATGTTATAACAATTAACAAGCCCAATTTCATCAGCACCAAAAATTTCTTTCTGGGACTCCAAATTCCAAAAACCGATCTTTACTGAAAAAACAAGAATTTCCTATTCACCCGAAGAAGGAATGATATCCCTTGTCCGGATACATGCTACAATCGCACTGGGAGCCCATCTGAAATCTTTCTCTGCCCACTGTACGGGGAACAAAAAACTGGTGTTCGTTGCGAAGAGTTTCTTTTGAAACCCACTGTACGGTGAAAAGAATCAAGAAATAGGAGCTTTGTGCAAAATTGAAGCAGAAATAGCAACAACAACGCGAGCCGTAGAGTGCAAGTCAGTTTTTTCACCGATTGCAAACGTGACTGAGCGGAATCATGAAGAAAGCACTGCTGTTTCTTCTTAAAATGGGATGTCATTACAGCCCGCTTAAAAATGTCTTGGTGGTCAGAGTTGGGGGTGGGAGAGGATGGGGTTGAGGAAAAGAAAAAGGGAAATATTGGTGACAAAAAAATATGTTAAAATAAGGGTATTGAATCCGAATTGAGAATAATTCGATCACATGTGATCTTGGATTTGAGTCTGAATTGTAATGATCCATGATGTTGTAATCATTGAATTCAAAAAGAAACAGAGGGTCAATTAGGAGGGAGTGAGGCGAAACTTCCAAATGCTGTGAGGACTTTGTCCGAAGTCCAAAGTCTCCCAATATATCCAATTCAGACTTGTCCGCTGGTTGGTCCTGCATCCTCCTAAACACTTGGCTCAGCTTTCAGCATTTTCCGCTGTCTTCCGCCTCCTGACCTTGCTAAGGTAGCGGAATGTTCCTTTCTGATGCTTTATGCTTTTCAACGTCTTTCCTCCGCTTTGAATAAGCAGCTTTGCTTGTCGATTATTGTCTATAGCTTGATGCTCTTCTTTCTTCTCCTTGTTAGTTATTTATTTATATATTTCTTGAAAAGTCTTGGCCTTTGTTTTCAGTTGGTACATGTCTTTGAAAAGTATTGGTCTTTGTTCCTGTATTAGTAAAGGGGAAGAATACGAATCAAATTATGATACATGTACCGGGCTAGATCGATATTTAGAAAATACTATAAATACCCCCATGTACTTATAGCTATCTTGTAACAAGTTCATTTATTTCCCTCAATCCTTCTTTTGTGAGTTTGAGTGTAGTGTGTTTAATTGCTCTCTACTTTCCAACACTTATTCCTTTTGTTATTGATTCACTGTGTTAGTAGATATTTGGTGATCATTGTTGTGCTTGAGGTATTCTGCTGGTTTTTATGATAGTCTTCATACTTGTATGTTTCCAAATATAGGGTATGCTCATGATGGAATTGAGTTTCTCTGGAATTCTCGACAAATGTTGGGCCCCTGCCTTGCTTGCATTGTTAATGTCTGACTATATTTTGAAGGATGCTGTGACTTGGATTTGAAAACACATGTTTGTCTTTACTGACCATTATATATACGCAACACCGCAGGTCAATTCGTTGACTTTTAAACATGGAGGATGGTATGCGACATTCTTCTGTGTTCCAAAAGATACAAGGCCAATCATACCTATTTTCCCGGATTTCTCCTCATGTGCACTCTAGAAATGCTGGTTTTCACTCTTCGACTGATCATTATGTCAATGGAGGAGTGCAGAGTCTTTCCAAGCCACCATTTCGAGCAACTGACAAGGAAATTGTTTCGCCAATGTCTCCGTTATTTATACAGGCTCCAGTAGAAAAGGATAAAGGGTTTTCCAGTTTTATGGTGGATTTCCTCATGGGAGGGGTTTCTGCTGGAGTTTCCAAGACTGCTGCTGCTCCGATTGAGAGAGTAAAACTCTTGATCCAAAACCAGGATGAGATGATCAGAGCTGGTCGGCTATCCGAACCTTACAAGGGGATTACTGACTGCTTTGCTAGGACTATCAAGGATGAAGGTGTCCTTTCTCTCTGGAGAAGCAACGGTGTTAATGTTATAAGATACTTCCCCACTCAGGTTAATATGCAAGTTCATGGTACTAAATTTTCTTGTTAAATTATGGTATGATCCCATTAGTGCATGTACTTGAAAGCTGATCAAGAGTTTCCTAGGCAGCATATTCTCATGTAGTGATGACCAACTGAACAAGTGGTGTCAGATTATCATTTTCTGATGCCCCTAGTTGTCACTGTTTTTGTTTGCAGGCCCTCAACTTTGCCTTCAAAGACTATTTCAAGAGAATGTTTAACTTCAAGAAAGATAGAGATGGATACTGGAAGTGGTTTGGTGGAAACTTAGCATCTGGGGCAGCTGCTGGGGCTTCATCGAGCCTGTTTGTTTACTCTCTTGATTATGCCCGAACACGGTTGGCAAGTGATGCTAAGGCTGGGAAAACGGGTGGTGAAAGGCAGTTCAATGGCTTGATTGATGTTTACAAGAAGACAATCAAATCTGATGGTATCATTGGACTTTACCGTGGATTTAACATATCTTTAGTTGGAATTGTTAGTCTACCGTGGGCTTTATTTTGGAATCTACGACTCCCTGAAACCTGTTGTTCTAACTGGTTCCTTGCAGGTTAGTAAATTAGAGAAACTTGACTGAGCCAGCATGACAGCGTGTTTGATTTTCAATGTCATGATATTGCTTACTTAGCCTTATTGCTATAGATGTTATTATACTTGGTTTGATGCAGTATATGCGTACTTGAGAAGTTTGTCATAGCATAAAGCTGCCATATGTGGGCTATTAACTTTAACGTGACTTGCCATCTGTATGCACAGGATAGCTTCTTTGCCAGTTTCTTACTGGGATGGGGCGTCACCTTTGGTGCCGGCTTGGCTGCTTACCCGATTGATACCGTGCGCCGAAGGATGATGATGACCTCAGGTGAGGCCGTCAAATATAAGAGCTCGTTCGATGCATTTTCTCAGATCATCAAGAATGAAGGAGCTAAGTCACTATTTAAGGGTGCCGGAGCAAACATTTTAAGAGCCGTTGCAGGCGCTGGTGTGCTAGCTGGCTATGACAAGTTACAGGTTCTTGTTATTGGCAAGAAATATGGATCTGGTGGTAGTGGTTAACATGAAAGTGGCGTGTATGATGACGATGAATCTAAATAGACATTTGTGTTTTGTTTTGTTGACTTTTTATAAATATATAGTAATACTATACGTATATGGAGCTGTTGTATGAGAATTGATTGTTCAGACTTAAAACTAGATAGTAATTGTTTTTCCAATGGAGTACTACCATTGCACTCTGCTAGGTCTTTGTTGTACTTGTCACAAATGGTCTGTGTTATCGAGTTTTATTCATTGGAACATTTATATATATATATATATATGTATGTATATATACTAGTGCCAGATTCAAATTATGGCCGTTACTGGTACCACCATGATGACGCCCAATCTCTTAGCCGTTTCTTGCTTATGTTTCCCCCACTCTCTAAACGTTATTTAATTTCTAATCTCTTAGTTCCCTTCCTTTTTCTACTACTTCCAGTGTTTATCCTTATATTAAAACCCAACTGTCATTTTTCGACATTTATCTCTCACCACTCCCTCACAGTCCTTCACCACTGCTTCTTCTCATTTCCCCCAATTTTCCAAACCCTATTTCTCTTATGCAAACAAGAGATGTCCGGTTCTCAGCTCCATCTATATTGTACGGACACGAACACGGTAACACAAGCATTATATGATGAAACGGATATAATGATAACTGCAGTTCTAAAATTCATGTCACGGCCATGGATGTATAAATATTCTTATATTACTTTAATATATATAAATATACACACGCATTTGTAGTGTATTAATATAAGATTTACCAAAGAATAAGCTCATGTTAGCAAAAAAAAAAGGAAGCTCAAAATGATGATTATGCCGAAGTTTTACTAGTGTGGAATTTTAATTATGTCTTTTAGGAGTGAGAGAGTATTTGTTTTTCATGAAGAAAATATTGAGGCGAAACATATTTTATTGAACGAAATAATGCTTTTCTTTAATATATATATATATATATATATATATTATTGTTGAGGCTCCATCTATCCAATTTTTGCGGCGCCATCCAAACTAAAATTATTTTAGTTTAATTTAATATATTGACACATCAAGTGATGTGTCAGACATACCGGAGGAAGAATGTTGTGTTTCATATGATGTCCAATTTCATACACTACACAAGGTTTGAGTGTCCGTGCATTATAGGGCTCCATTTATGCAGAAATTAAATAGCTCGACTTGCACAATGTTTAGTAAGTGATATTCTTTTTTTCCAATTGAGTTCATTATATTACACAACGTAGATTGGATGACAAAGTTTTGATTGAATCAGTTATGTATTGTAATCAAATGCCTAGACATAAATAATAAACATAACTGAATTGAATGTGATTATGGTCGTGTATGTATGGTGAGACCCTTAAGGACAACTTATTACACTTCGGGATCATAGGATGGCTTTTGTCAGAGTAAACAAAGAGTTGTTCCTTTTTTCTGCTTATTTTTTTTAATAACTCTATGTGTTAAATTCAAAAATTATAAAATAAAATAAGTAAATCATATTGGAGTGACTTAATAGGACTCAATTGGTTCAAGAGGAAAGGTCGCTCAAGAGGGAGTTTTGATAGAGAACGGCCGAAAAAGGTGAGCAAACGTAAGCCACTTAGGGGATATCGAATAAGGTTGTTCGATGTTAAGTCAAATAACAAGGGGTGATCGTAAAATCAATGAGAAATATATCCAAAGGTTCAAACTTCTAAATGAATGCTTATAACTCCCAATAAATGTAGGGGTCTTTATATTGGAAAGTTTAGCATTTTGGGTCCTCGAATTGGAATTGTTTGCCCCAGTAATCTCTAGTTCTCCTTAGGCAATATGATTACACCGATGGGTGACTGGACATGCTTAGGTTGTTGGTTGTATAGATAGGGTAGCTATATTAAATGAGATGGGATGCCAAGGTAGTTGATGTGAGATTGATTTATTAGAGCATTAACTAGTAATATAATTTAATATAACATGTATTAAATATTTATACCATATATTATTGCATGTCTCGTAAATCAAATACTCGATGAAAATGATCAGACAATCCCCTCAAGTATGTAGTCAAGAGGGACCCTCGCCTTATGAAGCCCAAAAGGGGAAAGGAAGGTCCCCTTGGATAATCCTCTCAACCACAATTCAAGTCCACAACTAGCCAAGGTGCGAGTCAAACCTTGTCTTGAAGGTGCATGTGCTCGAATGGTATTCAAGCGCATTTTCTAAGAGCAAAATTGGGTGTCTAGAGAGGGTTGTGTATTTATTTTTTGAAATCGTGTCATGTAGTAGCTCAAAATTATGCTTCCTCGGTATTTCAACCTTCAATGTGAAATTAATATGACAAATTTTACATAAAATACTCAATATTATGTGTCAACATGAAAAAAAAAATCGATTTTTTTAATCTGGTCAAGTATGATGATTCTTTTTGTCTTTCTTATTTTTTTTAAATAAATGAGAAGTAGATTAGAAAAAAAATATATTGGTGGTTGTGTATGAGGAGCGTTAAAATTTTCTTCCTAAAAGTTATGATAGTCTATAAAAGTCTTTTTTTCGAAAAAAAAATTATAAATAGAAGAATTGGCATATGTGACATCATCCATAGCTATGCTTGATGTCGATATCACATTTCTATGAAATATTGAAATTATTAAAAAAAAACAATAATGGTTTTTTTCTTCATCATTTTTGGGGGAATCAATAAATAATCCCTTGTCCCTTAATACGAATAATCAACTATTAATCTATTTGTTTATGACAAATCAAATATTAATCAAGTATGTAGTAGGTGGGTTAAAGTTAAAGTTAAAGTTAAACCACGTTCCTCGTCTCCCGATCGTTAGATATTCTCACTCCACTTACTATCGACGAGAAGCATTCCGCCACGTGAAATCCACTTATCGGGAAATAAGCGGCAGTGACATTCCCACGTGTCGAGTCGGAGGAAAATATCATAGCCTGCATTTGGCTCTTATTCCCAGGCGCGCACACTCTTTCTCTCTCTCTCTCTCTTTCTCTCTCCCCAATCTTCCCGGAGCGTCCCCCCAGTCCCCTCTAGTCGGCACACTCAAACCCAGGAACAAGTAAATTCGAAAAAGAAAAAAAAGATAAAGAAAAAGTCAAATCCAACCGTCACAAATTTTCCGCCAAATAACCATCACCTATTTTTGATTTTTTTTTCTCTATACAGGATAATAAACCTCCTTTTTTTCTTCCCAAAAAACCGATCTTTCTCAAGAAAACAAGAATTTCTGTTGACCTCAAATAATGGATTTTACCTGTTCGGATTTTATGCTACAATTGTACTGAGAGCCCATCAGAAACTGATCTTTGTTACGAGTGAAGGGTTTCTCTTGAATCCGTTGTACCGAGAAAGAAGCAAGAAATCTTGTGGGCTTTCTGCAAAAATTTTGATGGCGGATTCAGACAACGATTCGGGGGGCCATAGCAACAGCAACGCGAGCAGCAGAGAGCAAGACAGGTTTTTACCGATTGCAAACGTGAGCAGGATCATGAAGAAAGCCTTGCCCGCGAACGCCAAGATCTCAAAGGACGCCAAGGAAACGGTGCAAGAATGTGTTTCGGAGTTCATCAGTTTCGTCACCGGCGAAGCCTCAGATAAGTGCCAGAGGGAGAAGAGGAAGACTATTAATGGGGATGATTTGCTCTGGGCCATGACGACTCTTGGCTTTGAAGAATATGTGGAGCCCCTGAAAGTTTACTTGGCTAAGTATAGGGAAATGGAAGGGGAGAAGACTGCTGTGGGGGTTGGTAAGGAGGGGGGTGGGGGCAGTGGTGGCTCCGCCGTGACTTCTGGCGGCGGGTTTAACGGTGGGCAGGTGGTGGGTGGAGGGATTTATGGGGGTTCTGTGATGGGCTATGGACAGATGTATGGTAGTGGTGGTGGTTATGCTGGCGGCGTAGGCGGTGGTGTTGGGAAAGGGAATTTGGGCAATACGGGTGGCTATGGTGGCGGCGGTGGAGCTTCCACGGGGAGGCCAAGGTAGGCAGAGTGGTGGTGCTTAACTTTGCATATGAAGTTACTAATCTTTGCATGATAAATCATGAGTTTGATGAGATGATTGTTTCAGGACTTTCTACTCCATCAGTTCATGTTTGTTTTGTTTGGAGTAGTGTGTCTGATCCCCCTTTACTTGTATCTTCCTTTTATTGATGGTTGTAATTGATCATGCATAGAGTGATAGGAAAAGATGTAAACCTTAAAACAATGTGACTGCATTTTGTAAAATTTTGAGTTCCATTGTATTTACTCTTTCACCGCAAAGTCGATTTAACTTGATAATTAGCGATCATATTTGCTTGAGTTGTATTGATTTCTCTGGAAGTTCCTATTATTATCTCTAATATCTTGGTTCTTGCACTACTAAAATCGCATTGTTTTGTGTTTATTCTGTTTTGCTGCTCTGCTTTGAAATGATTATGAAATTTGCAAATTTAGAATGTGAAGAGTCCTTTTGCTGCACAGCTTCTTCGAGCACTTAGCACGATACATCTTTTGACGAGCTAAAACACAGGTTCGTGGAAACATATTTGGCTTGTTATCCTATCACAGTTTGTATTGTTATGTTATCCAACTTTGTTTTGATGCTATTGCAATTTAGCACATTATGGTAGTGTTGTGAAGATTAGCTATTTCTAGTCCTCTGTTTGTATCTACCCATTAGTTTTCAGTTCATTCTGAATTTGCTGGGGTTATGTGCATTACTAATTGTGTTCTTGTATTCATTTTTGGAAACAACCTAATATTGGTGTCTATGCGGGGCTGTTAACAAAGGAGATATTTTCATTAACTGCCAATGACTGGTGCACTAGCACAAATATTTCTAGGATTTTGCTTTTTTGAACTAAGTCAATATTTGGACAAGAGAACTTTCAATTGAAGAAATAATGCTAGAAAAATAATTCAAACCTATGGATCTGACAGTCACTAGAATCCAAAATCATTCAAGACAAAAACCAAAAACAAAAAGCAAAAAGATTTATAATTATGGTAGGGGTTATAAATATATGTATATGTCATAACCAAAATATATATATACATATAACTATAGAAAAATTTATTAATCCAAAACATTGTCCAAGATGATTCAAACTCATTAAAACTGATACAATGTTGCCTGAGTACATATTTCCTCATTGGCTTGTGTTAATGGCAGCACGCCATTTTTTACACGGCCTATAACTAAATTATTACAGCTTACAAATGCCAACATCAGGTACTTTTAAAAGATACCAAATGTGGCTCTCTCTCTCTGCATCAAACTCCTGTACACTGGACAAAGCTACAACATGTAAGTGAGTATCATTGTAATTTAAAAACATTTCTTTGGAAACAAAATCTAATATCTTACAAACTTCAAATATATCTATCTTACAAGATGTAAAATTTATAAGATCTGTTGAAAAAACTGAGATGGGAAGCCCTCTCACTTCACTAAAGAAGTTCGTATTAGCATCGAAAGCTTACCGCAACATCGCACCAGAAACAAATAGTAGATACAACAAAAACATTGAGCTGATATTGATGGCCTAAGCTGAACACAAGGATGTTCTTTGCTTCACCAGTAATTGCTTCAACTTTTTTATTAGCTTTGGATCTGAGCACATGTAATTCTGGAATGACTCCCTCAAAGACTGCAATATTTTCTTGTGATCTTCAGCTGGATCAATGTTGAGTAGCTTGGAGAACAAGCTCTTCCAAAGATCAGCATTCCAGTATCTGAAATTTAAGAAGGTGATTAATGTGGACGAACAATATTTGTACACAAACACATCTATAGGGAAGGCAATTCTAGTGCCGATTGCATAGCCAAGTTGGGCCACGACAAAGCTACAAGGTTGGTTTTGTGGGACTCGCCTCCTCCGGAGGTGGTTATCTTTTTGGAGGCTGATACTATGGCCTGAGTTTGCTTTGCTTCGTCTATTCACCAAAAAAAAAAATATATATTTGTACACAAACGACATCCCCAAAGACACTGCAAGAAAAAAGATAAAGTGATAACTAATCATATTAAGTTATAGAAATTTTTTATTTTCTCATACTAGAACTTTTTACATGTTTAATATTATTGTTTATCAATATTGACAATTAGTAATATATTTATTATGACAACGAAAAAGCTTGCTACAAATTATCATGACAATTTTTATTGTCTTTATACATTATATATGTATCAGCAATTGTTCATAATGACAACTTAAATATTAATTCTTGTCATGGTTAAGATATATGGTAACAAATAAAACTTATTATCACTTAATAAGTTTCAGCATTGATGAAACAAAAGGTATTGTCCCTTAATATATACTATTAGTGATAATATATATATTATTGTCGACTAATTTTTCATCATTAATATTACAATGATTTTATGACGAGACTTGGAAATCAATAAAAACATCATGATAAAACTCTACAATGAAGTCAACAAATCGAATTATAGAGCAAGCACAAACCGCTTATAATGAGATTTGGGCTGGTAAATGTAGCTTCCATCAGGAGATGCTCTTTTTTCGATCTCCATGTAGGAATTATGAAGCATCACATGAACTATAACACATAGCCCATACAAGTCCACCTAAAATTCCATCAAAACAACAATTATGATGATGTATCGTATGCATAAAGATAACTGGAAATGCTTATATTGTCTCATGACCCATGCATATACCTGAAATGTCCATGGCTTATTTTCTTGCATCTCAATACAACGAAAGCCAGAAGTTCTACTATCTCCAATGAATTTGGTACTTTCTGGAAAAAGACTCAGATCTATTCCTCTTCCCCAGTCAACAAGGCATAGGCCCTAGATTATTGAACCATGATACTTGAAAATTATACAAACATTTACTCGATATGCATTATGTAAAGACATTTAGAAATTATTTACCTGATCACGCCAAGTTCCTGCTCCATGGTGAAAATCATTTTCATTTTCTGTTGGATCGTCCCTGCAAGCATACATTGTAGCAGTTATTGCATTAGACTAAACACTTACAGAAGACCAGGAAGTTATATTCATTCATAATAGTAGATAGGCTTCAGTTGGCCATTTCAAAAACATTAATTACCTGGAATACCGAATGAGCAAATTATCAGGTTTGAAATCACCATGGATAATTGCAGCATCATGCAGAGTTTCAAGAATTTGGAGCATCTCTATGGTGTAATAAATACATAATACTTCTTCCATAGACCCGCCTATAACCACATTAGAATTTATGGCATCCTGGACAACATTTAAATAGAAACCAATTAGAAGGGACGAACCTGAAAATGTTTCTCAAAATGAATGAATTAAGCAGATGTTAACCTGAAGTGTCCCATGAGCAAAATAATCAGATACCAGCACACTGTAGTCAGAATAGAGGTGCAATCGGTGTGCAAAGCCAAAACTCTTCCTCTGAAATGAGATCTTTACATGAGCTAGAGCTTTATGACTAAAAGTTGTTAAAAGATATTGTTGTTGCAACATTCACATACTTCTTTTTCTGGTATTCGCATGTCCAATTGACGGTACATGTAAAATTCCCAAGGAAATGGCGGCTTTTGAATCTGTCAGAGATCCAAAGGTTCAAAATCAACACAATATCTTATTAATGTTGAATCTCAAGTGGAAGGCTGCGATAAAACAATATGATCACCTTGAGGGCAACAACAGTATCAGGATCACTGTTCACATATGCTTTAAACACCTGAGCAAATCCACCCTGACCTGCACACCCTTTGATCTGGTACTTTTCTCCTCCTTTAGGCATTAAAGGTTAAACCAGACTGAGGTCAGCAGACGAAATAGTATATAGAAAGGAATGGTTCAGTAACAAAAAATATGAACCAAAAGTTAGCATTCTAGTGTTCGCTTACTCAAAATAGAAAGTGGCATTTTCATCTTTTAGTATTGCTGGCCAAACATAATAACACGAAGAGATTGCCGTATTGCAGGTCATCAGTCACTATCCATCATCATTATATCTGGCCATTTTGTTTAATACAGTAAAATTGAAGCTTTAATTTGATATCATTTTGGAGTTGTAGCTATAACAGAGATATTAAGAGTTCTTCAAGCTAACTAAACAACATTTAGCTAATAAGGCATAAAGCCCATAAAATATGAGATATTCAAGACTTAGTAAGAAATGGAAAGGGTCAGGTCTTCTACATAGGGTAGCAGTAATGACCATTATTCATTAATATGTTCCTCATTTCCTTTTTTGTCTTTTTGTAATTCAGGTGGTCAAGATATCATGATCCACTCCCTTGAACTTGACTATTTAATATGTTAAACAGGTAAGGTCTGTCCCTGATCACACATAAAACGTGTGTGGTTTAAAACGTTAAATATATAAAAATATATGGTCTGGACCAAGAAGCTTTTCCCATAATATGAATCTAAATTATCAACATCCTTCACACAAAAGTATATACTCTAGAAAAATTGATTATCATTAAAGCAAAATATCAATGACATTAATTTGTCTATACACTTGAATTTAAGAATATTCATTTGCCACAGAGTTACATAAAACCCTGAGTGAGGACCTATTGTTTACCAAGTATATAGATTCTTTAAATAGCCAATTATCACTTCAAGATTGAAGTTAATAATCATGATTATTTTAATACTGCAGAAAGATGGGTTCTCCATTCAAAAACCAAAAAGAAAAAGACAAAAAAAGCCAAAGCTATTTTTTAATTCAATGAGCAACAGATTAGAGCACTCGACTTGCACACTAGACAACTGACAATAAGGTAAGGTATTCAATATCCGATTTACATGCAAATTCCTTGCATGTGTAGCGTAATCCATATTCACCATGTATGCCAGGAGCGGTGGTATATAGTGAAGAACTGCTAAGTATCACAAATGGTGCTTATGGCATTGCTAGTGCATGGTAGTGCATAATTACTTACCTATATCAATGGTTTTATTCCTAGCTGATTTCATCAAGGAGGATAATGCCACTTTTCCTGGATATGCTTTGTTACTCGGATGGTATCCCTGAGATATTTCAGAAATTGAGCAACAATTTCTGCATGAATGTTTTATAAAACAACAGTCAAAATTCCTAACCTCATACTCGACAACTTGAGAATTCTTCTTCTGCAATAGGTTTTTGATGGTTGTAACAGACCACGGATTAACAAAGTTTTCAGCATTCTCTGCAGAAACACCATTTTTTATCTGTAGAAAAGTTGGAAAGCAAACTGGATCTCACTTGTTTTTGCATAAAACCAAACATGGTAAAAAACTAATATTCAAAGGAACAATAGTGTATTATGATAATCAAGGAAATCTGCAGAACGGGTAGCTTTGTAGTCTTTTGCTGTTTCATGTAATTGACTTAAGGCAAATGAAATAAACAAATAAGGAAAAAATACTGCTAAAAAGTATTCACCCATAAAAGCGGAAACTTATATAACCCTCCCTGCAGAAGAGAAGCAACGGAAACAGACAGCTCCAAGTTCCTCAAAAGAGTTCAAAAAAGAAGCATTATTAAAACACCTTGTCATTGGCATACATTTATACAAAAGAAGCCAAAATATCCTGCTATATTATGATATTCAGAACCCCTCATGAAGTTGTGTACAAGCTATTCAAGTTAACCATGTTATGCAATTTCATTAAGTAGGAAACATGAAACTTACTTCAATTGCCATACCATTCCCAGTGTAACAATAAATGGGTGTGATCCTTAAGATGTGGACAACTCTGTTTCAACATAGAAATCCATTTTCTTTTCATATTTACATTATAAAAGGATTGATGAATCTAAGAGAACCATAATTTGACATTAGTAACCTGTTTAAGTTTATGTTAAGACTGTGCAACATCTAATGCTGAACAAATACAGTAATACTAGCTTCCTGACACGATAACTTCACCAGCAGAACAGAAATTGTACGGCATAGAACTCTCATTGAGTTAATTGGCTTTACTAGGCCCATTAGAATAAACCAAACCACAAATTGGCAAAATTTTGAGAGAGAGAATACGAAAGACCAAGCACTATACTTCATTTCTGCCTGGATAACATTAACACATTAATGTAGACAAGGCAGAATACGATTTCTGAAAACTAAGAATGATATATACTAAGGAAGTAGCAGCAGCTTTTATTTCTACGTGTATATGCTTTTTGTGACTAAACAAGATGCAGGATTAACAGAAAATCCTTTTTTTCATGTCTACATAATGTATTACCATAGATGTGGCAGAGTATGAATCATAAACAGTCAACTATTTCTTGAAAGTTTCATCTACCTAGTTACCATAATTTGGCCCTCTTTCTGCACCGTACTCATCTTACTATGTATGGAATCCTATGCTCCACTTCAAGATATATGAAGAAAAGCACATAATATCAATAACAAAAGTCTGTCCTCATATACTACTAAATGAACTTACAGAAAGCAGTCCATTCAGACACTACTTAAGAATATTTGAAAAGTTCAACTTAAATCTTGATATGGCAAAGTTTCAACTAACTATGCTACGCCTGAAAATATCTAACTGGTGTATTTTATGATATAATATCCCAGAACATAAATCCCCAACACTATAGTACAATTCTGCACCAACTACACATTTGCGGCTACAGGTTAAGACATAAGAGTCACCTCAACCTCAGAGCCAAGAACACAGCAAGAACAAAGTGTAGTGTATATACCTTCCACATTATACACCAGATAATAGAAGACTGAGTAGCATCACTGTGGAAGTTTCTATGCAATATAAAGCTTTTGGCTTTGCGCATCTCTCTTTTAAAAGCAAAAGAAAACTACAATGAGATGAGAAATATACTGTCCATGAGATGAAGAAATGGTCAATGAGTACATTGATAGGTAACATGCTTGTTTTTCTGTATAGCAAATGTTATACTCTGTCACCTGATAGACCAGTAAATTAATCTCCCAAAGTTTGTTTCTTTAGAAATTACAAGCACAAATAATACAAAGATGTTATTTATCAGGAAATGTTGTTCTCCTTCATTCTACTCTCGAGCTTATGAACAGATTAAGATAAATCAATTCAAGCCTACCTTTTGAAATGATCCATTACTCACTCTCTCGGACATTCTCTCAAGAAACAGCACCTGAGCTTTCTTCAATCTCCCCAGTGGTTCAGCTTTTCTGAAATGCAATAACACCTTTATTTTCTTTTAATGATAATTAAGGAAAGCATTCAGCTTAACATCACTCATTTATGTAACAATATCAATACCAATAGAAGTTCAAGAACCTTGAGATGCCGAGATGATAAGTCATACAAGCATCAATCAACCTGCCCTTTACTTCCAGAAACAATGCCATTGATTCATAAAGCAGAGCTTTGTGTATACAGATCTTGTGCTCCTCCATTTCCGTAAAAACCCTTTCATAATCTGAACTGCCATCCATCTACAATAATAAGGAAAACCATAAATATTCTAGAATTAGAAATACATCTGCAGCATCACGAATAAGAACATTAATCCGACTGTAATGCATCATTACAAAGATTGCAAACATAACATGCAAAAGCACAAATTACAACATAATGTCCAAGTATCCAAACATAAATTCAACTGGAAACAGAAACCCAATCCAAAACCTCACCGACTAGAGCATGAATTCAACTGAAAGGCATAATTTTTTCAAAAGAAAATCCAAAAAGAATACTCCCAATAATCACGAATCGGAATGTAAGCTCAGCATAGTAGACGTGGGGATAGATCTTACATAGAGGAACCAAATCTTGAGAAATCTGAGGTCATCTCGGTAGCGCGCGTCGGACTTGAAGGTATTAACACAATTCGATACGAGTACATCAAATTCTTCCGATTTGTTGAGCTGGCTCGAATTTTGACTTTGCAGTGCTTCGTGAATGGACCTTGAATGGGTTAAAAAACCGAAATAATTGGGGGGGGGGGGGGGGGGGGGGGGGGGGAAGTGAAAAGTTATTTGTGAAATTTTGTGGAAAAAATGCACGTATATGTAAGAAAATTGTGAAGTGAAAGTTACCGGAGCCAAGGTAAGAGAGGATCGTCGGCGGCGGAGGAGGCGTTGGAGATGGCGTCGGTACTTTTCGAAACGACGGCCATTGATTTCTCAGTTCTTCCTGTGGACGGACTTTTTGAAATCCGAAAGTGGGCGGGAGTCTATATTTGAATCATTTATTGATTTATTTTCTTTTTTGCAATTTACTCCTTTATATCCAATTTTGATGGGAAAACTCACATAAATATTCATATGCTAATTAATAAACTTCTTCCCGCCGCTTTAAGAGTTACCTCAACCTCCTTATCAAAATTCTTTAATCAATTTTTCAAAGACGTGCGCTCGTAATATTAATTTCACTTTAAAACTATTATTACCGTTGAATCAAAACTACCACCGCCGCCCTCCAAATTACAAAATTGAAATTGCTATCAATTTATCAACGTCTCCTAAACATGATTTTGCTATGGTTACCAATTTATTTTCATATGTAAAAACTCTGTAATTGAGTTTTTCAGTTTAAATTTGTGTTTATAAGGTTAAGAGCAAAACTCCTATAGATAAGATGACAAAATATAAAAGTGATAATAGTTCAAAAATAAAGTGTTGTTCCTAAAAAGTTTTTGTCACAAAAGGTAAATTGAAGAAGGACGTGGAAGATGGTAACTGACAATAAAATATAATTTAATAGGCAAAATATTACATCGATAATTAATTTGGAGATAATTTTTTTTCCCCCTAAAATGAAATACAATGAATATTTATACCCTCATACGTGTCAATTGTCAAAGAATGTCAGAGGTAAATTTTGGGTGAATATCATTGATAATTGTATTTTCGGTCTTGAATGATAAGGTTATTTGTAATTTTTGTCTGATGTTTAATAATTTCATTATCTAATTCACAACTGTAAACTCAGTCTCTTGGGTAAATTATTTCGTGGAATAAAAATGTAAATCATATAAGGCCGTAAAGTATGAAGTTTTCAATGGGAAAAGTCACATGATTCTCACTTGGGCAATAGTGCATTTTTTTTTATCCTAAACTATATATGGCCATTCACAACTTTGGTCCTAACCAAAAAAAAAAAAAATTAACAACTTTGGTGTCAACCAAAATAGTCAAAAATAGAGCTCCAGAGTTACATATTAAGGAAAAATGAAAGGATATTTTTATAAATTGAGAGGGCAAAGTGCTTGTTAAGGAGTTTAAAGGGGAAAAAGTGACACCAGTTATATAATTTGAGGGGGCAAAGTTACATTCACCTTTTTTTTAGTTTTGAATGAATCTCTTGATTATCATTTGATACACCTCTAATTCAGCATATATATAAGGGTTTTTCCTAATTTGAAGTTCTGACTTCAATTCGCCACTGTATATAACAATAGTTAACATATTTTAAATCCTCTTTTAATGCGTGTTTCATCACGTTTATTTTATGATGGACCTATAATTGTCTATTTAAGTAATAGGGAAAAAATCACTTAAACTCCCAAACTATAGTATTTTTTTTTTCTTTGCATGTTCCCATGTGAACGTTTTTTTAATTGTACATTATCATACGAACTTAATGTTTTTCACATTTTAACTCCCTCCAGTAATTTTTTGGTAATAAAAGTGATCGGAAATAGAATACATGCCCTTATGAGAGAGGTCATTTATTAACAAAAAATGACCGAAGCGGGGAGTTAAGCGCGAAAAACGTTAACTCCATATGGTAATGTGCAACCATAAAAAAATCATATGACAAAGTATAAAAAGCACTATAATGTGATGGGTTAAGTGTTTTTTTCCCTAATTAATAATACATTATAAGCCTTACTTCTCATCAGATCAGGTATTATAAGTCGATCACCGCCAGTCCATAATACCCTCCAAATAATTAACAAGTTCTACGTCTCAGTGAAGTTCAATCCCGAATACTCAAAATAGGTGTTGTGAAACTTAACCACGAGAAGAAATAATACGTTTAATGTTCAACTGTACATGTGAATATCTTAATAGGAGATATATAAAATTACTCTTTGTAACATAGAGGATTTAAAGTGGTGCATGCAATTATGAGAGCCTTTTTGTAGAGGGTACATTTCTAGGACCGCATAGAGGTGAGGGCGATGAGTTAATTTAGTTTTGGCATCGACAGCCACAGCCACAGGGCACGTACAAACAAGAACCTGAAATTTGGTTGGCTTCATCTGATAGACAGCGCTATGTCCATCCCCACCACTGCAATAAGGAATCGTACCTTGATAGGACATGCCCACTATTTTTCTCACTACATCCCAATAATATGAACCCAACCACGTTTCGAATTTTGATTGACCAACATATTGGAATTCAACGAAATAAACCAAAATCGCTTCGAACCTGACCAATCAACAGACTGCAAGTAAGGGGAACTGGTCTTTGTGTTGCCACACAAAATCACAACCTATTTTAAAGTGTCCCATGCAAAATATAAAGGGTCTGGTTTTATTATAAATACTGCAACCTAACATTTTCTCCTTTATTTAACTATGTAGGGGGCCACCCGCCACTCACGGGAATGAGCAAATTAACTGTGATCCCAACTTTTTTTTTTTTTTTTAATATTTTTTGGGCGATTCTTTTTTGTGACTTTAATTTATGAATATGAATGGAGTTAGAAATTTTTATTTAGGAGAGATCGGACTTGAATAATATTAAAGGTTTTATGTAATTTAGGAGGAATATAATTTAAAATTTTCAAACACATACATGTTATTTTAGTTCGATATAAAGGCAATCGCTCCCTTCAACCCCTCTGGCTCCATCCCTATTTGTGGATGAATTTCTTGATGATACACCCTCACGATGGATGCCAGGACGTTTTTTTGAGGGAGTGGTTTTTTTCTTTTTCTTTTTATGGAAATTCTGATTCGATTAAGCTTTTAGATTCATATCATCTGCATGCATAGACAATGGAAAAACAAATATATTAAGATTAATGGGGCTTATAATATTTTTGAAAATATCTTATAAAATGTTTGATAATATTATTCACAAATATGCATGTTTGGTAAATTTTTTGATGAAGATGTTTATAGGTTACAGAAATTACATGTTTAGAACTTATAATAACCTTTTAAAAATGCATGCTCTCCTTAGTTTTTTAAACATCATAATTTTACTATCCGAGAAAGTATTTATGTTCAGACATACAATAACTTTTCAATCATCAATGCCCTAAGAAGGGCATATAGGCGCCCATTTATATCAGACATATATAACAAAAGCTTATAAATTTCGAAAATATCTTATAAGTAATTACTAGCTCTTTTTTAATCTGAACGGTTTGCCTTCCAGCTAGATAAGAGTAATTAGCTCCAAAAGATTATGTAAATTTTAGGAACTTATAAGATTTTAAAACTAACTTTGTTCAACCGCCTCCTAGTAATTTGGATGAAAATGAAAATTAGAGAATGACGTTTCAGTAAAACATATATTTGAGGAACATTTATATGAAAATTAAAAATATCAATATTGAAGGAAAAGAAAATTATAGTTTTGAGCACAGTTTGCCAAAATTAAGATTGGCAAATGAATCAAGTTACCGAATACTTGATTTAAGATCAATTGTTGAAAGCTTGCCGAACTCTGTTTGTTAAGCATAATAAATCAAGTTTGATCACCTATAAGATTTCAAGCCGGATTGAGCTGATCAATTCAATTAGTTAAAAATCAATAATAAATGTGAAATTATTAAACTATTTTATTCGACTAAATTGAAACTTGAGCTTGACTAGTTAATTAATTAATGATAAAACCACGTCTAAATCAGATTTCAAGTCCAATAAAAAGTTTGAATCGAATATAAGTAATAATTTATTTAACTCGACTAATTTAGACTCTAAATCAAAATGCATATTGAGAACATTGCAAGCCAAAACATGTGATGATTCAACCACAGCCTAAAACAACTTATTGGAGAATAATTAGCTTGTCACATTCCCTATCAAGCACATGATGTGATATTGCGACATCAATACTGCCCATTATAGAACCAAAAGCTTTTGTAAAGAATACTCTTTTAATATGCCATGAGGGATTGGAGCATAGCATCATAGCACAAACTTTTTTTTTTTTTTTTGGATCAATTATCAAGATAGCACAAACTACTTTTCTATTTCTTGATAATGTAATACAACTATCAAGCATTTATTTAATTAGTATCCTAGACGTTTTGGAGTATATATACCTATTTGGGCCCAAAAATAAATTTTCGTACAAATTTGGGATGGGCCACTTCGGGTCATGCCTAAAAGGAACAATAATGGCTCAAGTCATTTCGACGTAGTAAAGGCCAATACTAAAATAATAAATGGCTAAAATAAGACACAAACATCAAGTCTATAAAAAGGGATCAGATTCATCATCAACAATCAACTTCAAACAACACAACAATAACTCTTCAGTTAAGAAGTCTGCACTTCTTTGATTCTTTTAGTTCAAATGAACTAAGATTAACTTAGTATAGTAGGTCGAAAATCGTTATGCGAGTGTTCGTAACCATGCTCGTTTGGCTCGAGATGAGATTATCAATGAGTCAACTCCGTAACATTATGAAGTCCTAGTCATCACTTGCCCGGGTTCGGCCTGATTCATGATGAGATATCAATGCAATCAAGTGGTATCTTGCATTCATGTCGAGCGCATGCATGAAGAGATATAGCCAAAATTATCAATGTTCGTGGAGTATTGCAATCTTCAATGCACTCACGCGTAACTATCGTACGAAGTCATCAATGTGTCTTACTTGTAGTCAAAATCCCTAACAGTCTTTCAATGTACTTAAGTCGTAGATATGGCTCGTATCATCAATGCACATGTTTGTAGTTAAAGTTTGTATTATTCTTGGCGAGTAGCCATCGTCTTTCAATGCACCTTTTACTTTAAAATTTTAGACTCTTTTCAATCTTTAAAGTACTAAATTTTAAGTCATACATTAAATTGTAGGCGCATAGAATTTTAGGAGTAGTATTTGCCTAATCCGACGCATATGTCTTTCGAATAGAAGCCTAAGGCGCAACTCATCGAAATCAAATCATAACAATACTTTAATTTGTGTATTCTTTACACACTGGCACGCCAGCACTCAACAAACTCGATTCGAATTTGTTGTTTTCAAATCGAACTCAATGATTTCGAACATATCGGCATGGATGTCAGAATTTTATGCAAACAATACCACAAATCAAATGTTTATTTTACTGATGAACTTATAAAATGTCATAAAATTTATAGTAACTTTTTTAGAGAATGAGCTTAAAACTCTTCAAACAAGGTAATTGGAGTTATAAGCTCTTTTTTTAGTTTTTTTTTTTTTTGGAGTATACATAATCGTTCAATTACATTAATCAATTACATCAATAACTTCGAGAATACTAATCAAACTATTACATCATATCCAAACTATATCATTTACAAACCAAACTATTCTATTATAAATAAACCAACATAAAACTATATCATTTACCAACCAAAGCATTCTATTACAAATAAACCAACAAACTACTATTAAAGTATAGCAATAAACTACCATTAAAGTACAAATAAAGACCCACACATGTATCAGTGGAAAATCAAACCCGTGATCTTAAGAGTCTTGAGGCCTCAACCTCACCATTTGAGTTAGGCCTCATTGAAAAGTTTATAAACTCCTTTTAATAGAGTAAGAAATAAGTAATTTATTTTTCTTAAAAGAATCTCATAATTTCAATCAAATTAATTCCCAAATTGTACGCCATCTTATAATGTCAGCAAAGTTTGCAATAAAATGTTACTTCTCATACGATACGTAAGAGTTTGTAAAATGTTTCAAATAAATTTAGCCAAACATGAGATCAGATTTATTTTGTGTGATTTTTTTTGGTTAAAAGTACCTTATCTAGACTAGTTAAATATTTTTGTTATAATGACAACGTTCATGATTCGGACATGGCCAAGTACGAATTCGCGAAAATATTAGATAATTATACAACGAAAGAGGTGAGACATAATGATAAAAAAAAATTGTTGAATCATTGTATGAGCGGTCCTCTTTGAGAAAAAATATACAAACATCACCTATAAAAAAAATTGTAATATGAGTGACAAATATCGAGTCAAAATATAATCGCTCATAATATATGTTAAATGATAATCCATTTTAGTTTTGCCATTTTTGATGTCTTTTAGATCAAAGATAATAATAACTTTATTTTAATTTGTCTTACAATCACATACTGTTAACAAAATTAATATTTTAAATTGTCATTATTTATAATCAGTGACGCTCATATAGTAACAATCTAACGAGAAAAAGTATATTGTTGCAACCAGTGGCAAATTTTTTCTTATTTATAATTGTCAATATTAAAGTGTAACTAATTATCAATTGTAATAATTTAAATACAATCTTTTTACCGTTAATCTTATTACAATTATTTCGGTAATTTCAATAATTTTTTTCCTCACTAAATATATATAATGAATAACAATTTTTTATATTGCCACTTAATTTAACGTTGCCGACTTTCTTCCTTTTCTTGAGGTGATATTAAGTAGTTAAACTTATAACCTAACACTAATGTATCCTACAATTTATGTGTTTTAGACCGTCATTATTATTTATTACTAAACATAATTGGTCAAGAACAAATTAATCAACACAATAATTCTCTTATAATTAGACCTAGGTGGTTATAATAATGACATGGGATTGCTACAAGAAAACACCCACTTTATACTAATGAAAAATTTATGACTGAGAGATTTTATCACATATCACTTTTAGTTATTTGTGATTTATTAAAGATAAAATTCAATATAAATAGAACCAAAATAACAATTAGGGATAAAACATCTATGTAAAAACAGAATTATCATAAACAAAATCCATTACAGAAACAGAATTATCATAAACAAAATCCATTACAGAAAATAAATTTATAACATATAAATTTATTATGAGAGGGGTGCATTCTTGTAGTAGTTGGATTAATATTAATCCCACTTCCCAATTAAGTCATTGTCATTGATGTGAATTTCTACTACTCACTCACTAGGTAGCTTCCCCACATACACATGAAAAAGAGATCAGGATACCTTGTTCTTGACATTCCTCATATCCCCGGCCCCTATATATACTTACACATACATACATACATACAAAGACGAACACAAAAGAATTAATGGAGATTATTATTGTGGTCCTCAAACATCCCTCTCCACCTTTCCAGCTTTCATCTCAAAATTCTCATCACCCCACCACCCAACATCTCATTTAATTTCATCAACATCACTGCTCCTTTTCAATGGAACCCAATATTAATACACTTAGCAACCTCGACCATAATCACATATCCAAAATGATGAAGAAAGATAGTACTGTTACAGAAGAATGTGAAGATAATAGTGCTGCTGAGGATGACAAGAGGAAGAGGCCCGCCAGCAGCGGCGCCGCCTCGGCCAAGAAAGGATCCGCTGGCGGGGGCGGCAGTGGTGGCGTCGGTGCAAGTTCAATGAAGAGCTGCCAAGCTGAGAAGTGCTCCGCCGATCTGAGTGATGCAAAGACTTATCACCGGCGGCACAAGGTCTGCGAGCACCATGCCAAGGCTCAGGTAGTCGTTGTCGCCGGAATCCGGCAGAGGTTTTGCCAGCAATGCAGCAGGTGAGTTTTCAGCATACTGCTCTCTCTCTCTCTCTCATGACCAATGAATTAATTCGTACCTTTTCTAAATTGTTCTATTTTATGCTTGGACATGGACTTGATTTGGTTTTGTTCAGTAGTGTTCGTTTTGCTTTAATTTTTGTATTTGTTGTTTTATTTGACAACTGTTTTTGATTTTGTTGGAGCTTTAATTAATCTAAATCTGGGGCCCTATGTAAATAAATTTGATTATTCTTTCCTCTTTTCTAGTTAAATTAGTAGTAATCCAGTTGATGACTGGTGCAGTTTCCAATTATATACAAGTGACTATTTCTATCCCACTGTAGTTAATTCCATATAATTGGAGTTAATTATTACGAGGGTTTCATGCCAAAAATAGTAAATTATCTTATGCCAGCTGCATCTGTGTGCTACATCTATATATCTATATCCGTATCCATCTATATATATATATTTATGTATGCATGTTGATATAGAAAATTGAAATTTGAGGTGTTCAAAAAAATAACTGCAATAATTATTTTGCTTATGGAAAGCTTTTAAACATTTATAGATATAGACTCCCTAGCTAGCTAAAACCAAAAGAAAAGACATAGGAAAGGAGGAGGGAAAATTCTTGCCCAGACCCGGCTTGGCCGCACCCAACCAATCATATAGCAAATGTTAATATACTTGTCATGTGATTGGTCACTCTCCCTAAACTGTACACCAATCACATGGCAAGTGTAAAACACTCACCACCTAATTAGTCATGGTGTGGCCGAACCCGGTGCGGGTAAGAATTTCCCAAGGAGGAGCTAGAGACAAATAGCATTTTCCAAGGTTATTTATACAAATTAAATCAAGAAGCTACTTGAATAATGGTCAGTTGATCAAACATAAGACACTTTAATTTTAGATTATAATACTAGTTGAATTGTCATTTACTTAATTAGTTGCCTTAAAATTTATCCCCTATTTTGATATTTCGTATCCTTTACAAAATATGTTTTATTATATATATATTTTTTGTAATAAAATTAAGTTATATATATGTAATGATACTTTTTATAGATAGAACTGCCTCAATTACTATATTACTGTAAAGTTTTCAAAAAATGCCCCATTAGATGTATCTAATTAGAGCTCTTTGTTCAGATTTCATGAGCTTTCAGAATTCGACGAAGCCAAAAGAAGCTGCAGAAGGCGTTTGGCGGGTCACAACGAGAGGAGGAGGAAGAACCCCACCGATACCTCTCAAGGAGAAGGCTCGGCCACAGGCAGCCGGATTAAGGGCAGCGCTGGGAGCAGCTCTCAGTTGAAAGATATCGTTTGCGGGCAAGAGGATGATAGGGGGAGGCTTCAGATTGCTGTACCAGAAAATGCAAACTACAACCACTTCCATGTCAGATGATCACCAAGCTAGCCAGCTAGCTCCCTCTCTTCTGTCATCCTTGCGGTCGCCATTATATATATATATATATATATATATATATATATATATGCTAAGTTAAGTTTAGTTAGTAAACATCTTATTAGGGGCCATAATAGTACGTGGTACCAAAAATGGAGCATTGGTTGCTTCAGCTATATGTTTAAGTAATTTGATGGCTTGATTTTGAGTAGTTTTACCATCTTTCTTCGATCATTGTATGTGTATTAATGTGACGATAAGCAAACTCTTTTGCGTGCTTTGATTGTAATATGTTTGGGGGCAGTAATATTAGTATGATCAACTTAATTTAATTATCGTAGTTGCCAACTTTAAGTTTTCATTGTAGGTTGTCTGCCTGCAGTTTATTTGTTAAGGGTCGAATAGTTAGGCGTGTAATTATGTGGGTATAAATAGGAATTTCATGAGTGTTGGGTAATGAAACAAATTGGCAAAAGTGCCTTGAATTTTAAAACTTCTTCAAACTATTGATCAAATCGTTGCAAGCAAGCCCTCTCGAGGTTTTATGCCTAATTATATTTTGGTCTGCATCCTTGAAATAAGGTTTAATTACCACTTGATCAGTCTAATTTCATTACTTACCATCACATCCCTTCAAATTCATAAACCCTAAGAAATCCTGACAAAAGTATTGGAAATATCATACTACTTTTATTGAAAACGTTTCGGAAAAATAAAAAGTAATGAGAAGGGTCTTTTTGTAATCAGACTTAGAGGGTGTTTGGCTAAGCTTATTTAAAACATCTTATAAGCTCCTACATCTTATAAGATGTTTTAGGAGCTTATAAGATGTTGGATCTTATTTTAAAAATAAATTATTAAAGTGTTTGGATAAATAAGAAGGGATATAGCTTATAAGATGTTAGTAATGGCAATATTGTAATTAATTTAGTTGAAAATAAAGGAGTTTAGTAGATCTTAAAAAATAAGTTGCCACCTCCTTACTTTTTTAAAAAGAGCTTATAAGCTCTTAAACATCTTATTTGAGGAGCTTATAAGCTCCTTCTCCAAAATTTTTACCAAACACTTTGTACCATCTTATAAGCTCTCAAACATCTTATAAGATGTTTTGAGGAGCTTATAAGCTTAGCCAAACACCCTCTTAATCTAAGAGGGTGTAGTCGAAAAAAAAAAAAGAAAAAACACTCCACCTATCGGATCAACTTCATACTGATACTCAACTCAATCTTTTTTTTTTTTTTTTTTTGAAAAAACACATTCCCAATATTTAATTTCATCACAAACTACTACAAACTCCACCGCACACAACTGCCTCAATTTCGTCAATTCCCCATTGATTATTCTCCTCAATTAAGGCTACCATTATTAATTCACCATTTTCAACCCATTAACTTTCATCCAAGTTTCGATAGAAATAGGCTCAAGTTCATAGCAAACCCACCACGTACACTGCCCCCCCCCCCCCCCCCCCCAAATCAAATTCCACTATTGTTTTAGAAAATTATACAATTTGTACCCTTCAAGTTTTAAGATATTATACATATTTTATGCCTCCAATACTTCTGCCTGTGAAGGGGTGGAAGTTTATATCAGCAATTTAATGGCTTTACATGTAAACGCTAACGACATCTAATGTAGAAGGATAATAATTGTTGACGAAATCAAAATTGAGGAGGTATCATGATAATTAATGAAATATGAAGGGTTCAAGTAGTAATTAACCCATGTTAGAGTAGTGCATAAAAATGAAAGTCTTTTAAATCCTATCTGTAACAAACAGTCTTTTCAATTAATAATAAAAATAAAAGTTTATACTTTTTGGTCACCTTCATCATAATGTGTAAGTTATATACATATGGTTGAAGATTTTAGATATTATGGGACTTAATTGGCCTCGTATAGAAATTGAGGTCCCTCTAAGGCGTGATTTAAATCACTTCAAGTCGAAAAGTCTAATAAATACTAGGGGCATTAATATGACTTGAATTAAAACTTGTATTTATGACATATCTCAAATGAGAGGATGTCTTGTTTCATAGTCATTGAATATAGAGACATTCATATGCATAAGTAGATGCTCATTAGAGAACACTGAGGATCCCTTCCGAGAAACACCTAAATGTGAGAACTAGTTGCACATCGAATTAGGATTGTTTCTCAACTTCTGATGTGTATTAATTAGTCCTTTGACTTGAGGCTCCATAGTAATCTTGTAAATGTGCATTTATACTTTGATATGGGCATTGATCTCATGGCAGGTCTTATGGCACCTATGTTGGGCATAGATCTCCCATGTATGAAGGTTTGTGAGAGTCAATAAAGAATATATTTGCTCACCTTGTAGAGTGAGTGAATCTCCTATGCGTTTTATTTTAACAAGTCTACGAAAATCCGTGACCACGATAGAAACAACGATTAGAAATGAGTTTTCTAGGTCGATTGTCGAAAAGACTAATTACAAACAACAACCATAGAAGTGAGGTCAAAAGGATTTTTGATAAATCCCATATCCTAAACCTCAATCGGGAGATTAGATAATGAAATGAATCTATTTGCACGATAATCATAAGCAGACAGATTCACGCATTATACTTCACCTATTGACTAAGCGTCTGGGCTTGTTGTTGGACATCGACTACGATAGATGGGTACTATTGGTTTATAAAGAGTTATAATTTAAAAGTGATTAATTAAATGGGTTTAATTAATCGATTGATAAATTTATCATTTAAAATATCGCACGAGTTGCGAGTCGATTTCTAATCGATTAGTGAACATAAGGGGTCATACACAAATAAATGGATAAATTCATAAACGTATATGAAACATTTAATTGAATTAAATCAAAATATTGATTTAATCGATTGATTAAGAATATATATTCGATTGATTAAGTTAATTAATTAATTGATAAATTTAATTGAATCAATAAATTGATTTAATTAAATTAAATTAAAGAGTTAATTTAGTTGGGTTTGACGACCCAATCCATTAATTAAATTAAGTCTTAATTGATCAAAAAGAATATATTAAATTAATCTATGGATTCAATTAAATTAAATAGTTAATTTAGTTGAATAAGTTAAAGAGTTAATTTGATTGGGCCTTAAGGCCGAAATTCATTAATTGATTTGGTGAATAAAATCAATTTATTGAAATTGATAGAGAAATCAATTAATTTAGAATTAATTGATTAAATCGATTAAATAGATATTTAATCGTTTTAGAATTATAAGAATATGATTCTTATCCTAATTAAAGTAAGAAATCAAGAGAATCTATTTCTAAAGAGTTGGGAATAGACTAAAAGAATTATATACACATACACACACGGACACATACAGTAGTATGTGAACGGATAGGTACAAGTAGTAAAAGTGATGATAGATAGTTCTTGTACAAAATTTATAAGATATCAAATTCTTGCATTTTGTCAACCATCCACTACACTTCATTGATCAATAATTCTTTTTTGAGAATGTGAACAGTAATCGAGGATTTTCCTTGGTTGGTTTTCTGTATGACACACTAGTTCACGCTCTTTATTGGCCGAGTTTCATACAGTGGGATTTTTATGTTCCTTGTACTAATCAAAACCACATCTTCATTCGCCTCTTGATCGATCAATGGTTTCTTGATACTTAACCCATTAGTGATAAGAGAATCAAGAATTACTTAGTAATAATATCCATCCTTCTCAATTTATTTCTAAAAGAGTTTAGGAATTATTCTGAAAATTAGAATAGATACAGTTTCATATATATCATAATGGTTATTGGTTTGATTCAACATATACTCGAGAATTTGAAGAAATCCATTCGTGTGGACTATTTTTAGAAGGAGAACATTTAAGCTCCTATACACGTGGATTCATATGGGTTGACGAGTTCGAAGATGCTATTCGATTAATTGAGCGGGAATTCAAGAATGACTCGTATTTGTATACAACAATTAATTACATCAAACGGAAGGCTTAAATGTATAATTTTATTTGAACTTTATTAAACATGTTTGTAGTTTGCATCAGATCCGCGTCGCAATAGCAATGAGATTTTTTTTACATAATAGTTATGTGATAAATTTTTTATATTTCAGCTGCGTTAGTATCTCTAGCTATGCGAAACTTACAACCCATAACTTACTTCAAAGGATACATATGTAATTCTCCCTAATATCCATAGCCCCCCCCCCCCTCCCCAACCCACCCACCCACCCACCCACAAATTTTAAACAATATAAAGATAAAATGGTAAGGGATAATTGAGTAACTAAATTTAAAAGAACGACTTTCTTAATATGGCAATTGATGCACAAAAAAGCTATCGATGGCCTCTTTTGATTGGATGGATTGGATAAATGTGTATTTAGTGTTGAGTTGGTTGATGGATTGGATAATTGTAGTTAAAATACCATATTTGATTAGGTGGATTCATCCCATAATTTCAAAATTCCTCAATAACACCTCCCCCCCCCTACTACTAAATCCAACATGTTAGCATGGATTCAATCCATGGGTGCATGGATTATCGTTGCATAGTCCATAAGAATATCACAAATCAAACTTGGAATTTGAGTTGGACTACTTGTTGTATTATAATGTATTATATGAAATCAAAAGAGGCCAATCCAGTACAACATAGTAGAAATAATAGTAAGAAAATCCAATATTAACTACTAGTTAGTTTATTAGGATAAAATGCTATATTTCTTAAAACTTAACAAAAAAGAAGACAAAAAATAAACATAGAATTAAAGAAAGCCAATGCCTCACGTGTATAAATGTTTCGCAAAGGATTCTATAATGGTAAAATATATACAACTTATGATAAGTGAACTATTGGGCTCGAGCATTAATACAATGGTTTATCTTAATGTTGAAATCAACACATGTACCGCTCGATGACGAGAATGCAAAGGTCAAGGACCTAAACATAGTAACAAGACTATCACAATGCTCAATAACATAGGCCAGAGTGTTTTGTTGATATTGCTTGTGTTACATGATCAATATTGGTTCAAATTTAAACTAGAATTTTTTGATTGGTAATTAACTTGTCATTTCAGGCCAATATTTTGTCGTTCGATTGATCAATTATTTTCAATAAAAATACATGTTTTATCAAATTTTGTGGAAATGAACTTCATTGTAATAACATTTATAGGAATTAATTTAAGATAAATCTATTTCTTGTGTAAATTTATATATAAAGTCGAGTTAAATGTTGTCTGTGTTAAAGGATAAGTACAGATATTCAACATGACATATTTAAACTTGACAATTCATGTATATATGTGGTTAAGTGTTGATTAAGTATAAACTAGTTCGCTAAGCACTACACACGCTACAAGCATTGGAGCAAATTATCACGGTCTTATCTTTTACTGAATTAGCCATGGAATAACGTTTGAATTTTAAATTCAAACTTAATTTCAAGCATTGGAGAACAGTAATGCGCATCATTAATTGTTTGAAACGGTTAACAGTTACAAAGTATTAATATGCAATATTGATATCTAAGTAGCTAACGATTGTTATTTGCTGTTGCAAATTCAAATTTAATTGTCTGAAGGTTTCAAATTTAATTTCCGGCATTAATATTCTGTATTTTCTTTCCCCTATAAATAGCACGGTTTTATTTTGCAGAATATATAACAACAAGATACAGAATAAACATTTATCTTTTCAGTAGATCAATATGAAATTTGTTCTCTGAGTGCACCCCTAGTCTTGTGGAATACGCATACTCTTGAGTTAATTAGCTTTCGAAGTAAAGTTCGAAGTAGCGGTGCGGCTTGAAACGAATATTTGGACTATCTTATCCTGGAAGGATATCGTTGTCCTATCGCACTGATTAGTGGGGCCAATATTTTTTTAAGGCTCACCGGTTCATTCCGATAATTCAGTTATTGCAATACAATTGAAAATACCGATAAGTTCACTAAACTTTCTTGTTATTTTATTGTATTCAGCATTGTTTGATTGCTTTTGGCTATCGCGCCTTGTTTAAAAATGTTATTACATTATATTTATATTTTTGAATAAATTCATTCACGTAAATATCTTGTTTTTTTATATTCAAGCCATTTTTTTTAACAAAATTTAATTCAAAAAATTCAATTATTAATTTTAAAACATTTTTGTACATAATTATCCGTGAGTCACTCATATTAGTTTATTTATATTTAGTTATAAAGTACATTATGTTTTCCTTTACTAATCCACATGTATAAATATCTTTTACAAAAATTTAATTTGTAAAGATTTAATCTTTTTGTTCAATTGTTTGTTTTTAAAGAGCTAAAATGATTTCAATCATAATAATGTATACATCTGAAATTTCAAAAAGTACTTTTGTAATTTACATATCATCGAATTAAAAATAAAACATGCGTTTTTATAAAAACTTAAATTTCATTGAACTCACCACTGTTATAAATCAATTTCAAGAGCTTAAATAAGAAACTGAGGACGAAATATTACTATTTCGTCATATGTCTATTCGTATTTTATTTTACCACAAAGCCGGAACTTCCTATAATAGAAAAACAAGAAATTTACAGCAACCGGAAAGCCCTAAGAGATCAATTCACGCAAGCTCCGTCGGTAATTGTACGTTCCTTCTTCGCATCTATTTCTCTTCGTTGCTTCCTTTGTTGATTGTTCAAATGGGTTTTATGCCTCTGGATTTTTCACCTGTTTTCATAATTTATTTGCTCATTTTTGTCGTGATCCGAGGCTTTTTTGGTAGATTTTTCCAGTATTTTGATGTACTTTTATTGTAAGAGCGAAGGGATATCTGGGGTTTCAGTTAAATCAAAGATGTCAGCTTGTGGGCGCCAATTTGGACTGTATATATTTGCTGTAGCTAATTCCATTTTGTAATTTTTATTTTGAGAAATAGACTTGGGAATTAATAGTTTTGCGGATGGGAATAATGTAGAGGGTAGCTTAGTTTGTAAATTTTAAATGTTTTGTATTTGATGGGTCTGATATGAAGGTGAATTCAACAGCTCCTTTTTGGGTCACCATTATTTGAAAACATAGTGTTGCATCAACTGATGGGTTTGGGATCATGGGTTGAAATGACCATGATAGCTTCTTGGATTGAATTATGGTGATAGGTATGGATGTGGATGGGACTAGTTGTTGAGTCATGAGTGCATTGAAACGGGATGGCCCCAATAAAAGTTGAAAGGATACGTGCTTCTGGAAATAATAGCGCCAGGAAAATTTTCACTGGGTTGCCTTACAAAAGCAAAGGCCCTTTTCTAGTCTTTCTTACAAGGATGAAACCACGTCAGCACTTCATATATTCTGGGACTTAACCGGAAGAAATGGGTTGTCTAAGAAGTAAAATTGATGTTAAATATTGGTAGGGGTGATACTCTTTTAAGTTAAAATTTTAGTTAGATACCAGAAAAATTCTCAGAGGGCTATTTTCCGAGTTTGTGTAGATGGGAAAGAAGGGTTTCAAATTTTCTATATAGATGTGGAAAAAAAGCTTTTTGTTACTCATTTTTCAGCTTTTCACATATAAAATTACCATGCCTCGTGGAAAATTGGTATATTCAAGAAATGTTTTGAACAGGGCAACTGCTTGTCTTCCAGGGTCCATGTTGAGTTAATGATTGGCATCTCAATTAAACCATTCCTCTTGTTTTGCTAAGAGCAAGCATGGATCAGAAAAAGAATGTGTACGTTTGGGACATGGATGAGACCCTTATATTGCTCAAGTCTTTACTTAATGGGGCATATGCTGGGGTGTATAATGGTCTAAAGAATGTGGAAAATGGTGTCAAGATTGGCAAACTTTGGGAGAATCATATTCTTCAAGTGTGCGACACACATTTCTTTTACGAACAAGTAAGTATTGTCTTTTCTTTCTTGCTTGCTTTTTTCTTTATTTTTTTTTGTCAGGGTCATTTTCTTGTTTTTGACATTTTTCCTAGTTTCGCTGACATATGTGATCATTTAGATTGAGAATTTTAATCAACCATATCTTGATGTTTGGAAACAATATGATGACTGGCCTCGACCTCTCTGATTACAACTTTAGTCAGGATGGTTTTGGTCTCCCGCTTGATGATGTTAACAAACGTAAATTGGCATACCGTCACCGGGTTGTAGCTGAGAAGTATAGGAAGGTAAATTTTCTCTATCCTTTTGTGAGTAGTCTTTAGTCAATAGTGATTGCTGATTCAGTGGACGGTATTTATCACTGAGCATTGATGTGATAAATAATCATATATCTGAACTTGATTGTATGTGTTATGGAAGTTTTACATGGTATAACTATTGTAACTCTGAGCACCCACTAGAATACAATTAGATACTGTTGCTATATTGAGCCCAACAACATGAACTAGTCTAATGGTATTTAAATCTGTTTAAAAAACATAAGGAATTTTCATCGTAATCTTATTGGATATCAACTTTTGAATTCATTAGAAATCTACAGACTGACGTCATTCGATGCCTGAATCTAACGCATTTTGGGATATCAGTAGAAACACCATTTGAATTTGACAATATGTACACCACAGCTCATTATGGCATTCTCTACATTTTCTCTTATAATGCAATTATCTTTTGGGTAAATGCATCCCTGGTTATACTTAAATTATTGACCGTCATTACAATAGAATTCTTGCATGAATAGATACATGATTCTGCTTCATCTATACTCATTTATTTTAGTCAAATTCATCTTTTTTTCTCTACACAACCTAAATAGACCATATAGTATCTTTGTTATACAGCTTAGCATGTGAGTATAAGAAAGATGAACTTAATCCTGCTTTCACTTTCTATCACTATAAGGAACAATAAAGCTTCTATCTCACTATAGATTTTTACGAGCTAGCGACTCCTTACATTAACTGTGCAACTCCTATGTTGACTGAGCTGTGGCACTTTGTCCCTCCTATTTATTCACTAAGTTGCGATTTGTATATTTTGACTGACTTTTGAGTCTTATGTAATATAAGAAATTCATAACCTCTGAAACTATCCTTTCACAACTCATTGTGAAGGGCTCTAGCCTAAGTAGTGATAACATATATAGCTGCTGCAGTAACTGTTGAAGTCATGTAGTAGGTCGCAACAAAGGAACTCATTTGACCTAGTGATAAATAGTCTAATGAAAGAAAGACAATGACTAGAAACTTTTTATGGTAAATTTTAGCTATCATCATTTTGCTGAAAACCTGATAAATGCTCATCAGTGATAAAATCAAATGGTCTTTGAAGCCGGTTATTTCCTTCTTTTGGGCCAGTTGACTGCCAGACCGGTCCAAGTACAGAAGCAATCTGGTAGCTAACTAATATGTCCTGCCCCTGTCTTCTATCATCCTTATATAGCTAAACGTGCCTGTCACACACATATTAGATGCATGGGGAGGTCCAAGTAATATTTTTATGGTTCTTCTACACTGAAAAAGAAACAATAAAAGAAAAATATTGTTCTTGGTGTGGTCTTGTGCCAGAATCAGACGTCGATGAGGATAGAGTATAAACCTCCTTTCCCGATCTTGTTTCCAAGTCCTCAGACTTGATCAAGAAATTTCAGTATACTATGACCACATGTTTTGACATGCAAGAGAAGGTTTTTAGTTCTATATATCATAGTAATTGTAAGTTTTCACTTTTGCAGGGATTGCATAATATTCTCAATCTAGATCTCATAAAATTGTGGGACAGTCTGTATGATATGACCGACACTTACACAGAGAAATGGCTTTCTTCAGGTAAAAATCATTCTGTCTGATTATTCGTTGCAATGCAAAACTCTTGAACGGAGACATTGAGCGTGGTTGTGATTTAAAGAATTGTAAAATCTGTGTTTGTTTATTGTATTAGAAATATAATTTGATAAAATGGAGATAACTTGTCAATGAGTTAACTAAGACATGGAAATCAGCTACCTGAAGCAGGTGTTCTTGGGTGGTTTTGAATTTTCACTTGTTTTATGTGGAGAACAAGGGACATGGGAATGGGGGTTGAGGGAAGCCCACTCTCTATTCCAATGTGAAATATCAATTTCTTCCTGATGTTCATGGCTTGTAAAAACAGCCCATAAACATTTCTTTTGCCTTTTATTTTTCTTGTCTAACTACGTAATTGATAAAGCATGATTAGAGCTATAGAAGTTATCATACCACTCATGTATTTTAATATACCTTTTGTCAGTATTTGGTATTCATATAGTAATGCTTATAAGTTTCCCTTTGAAAAACAACTCTACCATAAGTTACTATCTTAACGAAATTCTTTATTAACGATAAATAGTTAGGCTTTCTGCTTCTGTTTGTCAAAGCTTAGCATGTATAGGAACATAAAAACTCCTTAACTACTGGTTTTTACTTTTTAACTTATACAGCTAGGGCCTGTTTGGAGCAGTGTGCCGGACAGAGAAGAGATGTGAGCCTTTCTTCAAACTCAAATAGTGCTATAGATGCCGAGTTTCAGCATGTTAACATCTTAGTTACCTCTGGACCTCTTGTACCCAGCTTGGTCAAATGCCTCTTCTTTCGACTCGATAAAATGATTACTTGCAATAATGGTTGGTGAATTCTTCCTGTCTTTATTTACTTTGAATATGCTATTTTTTGTCGTCTCTTCTAATTGATGTATATTTTTTCTTTTTTCAGTCTTACTTGTTTCAAGTTTCAAGATATATTTTAGGGTTAATAACAAAAGCCCCCTAAAGTTTGGGTACATTTTCACAAAACTGTGGTAAGAAAAATTACAAATGCCCCCTAATGTTTGGTCCTTTTTTACAGATCTCACCTGAAGTGCGTATCTGTAAAGAAAAACTAAACGTTAGGGCTGTATCTGTATTTTCTCAGACCATGAAGTGTTCTGTGAAAACGAACCAAATCTTAGGTGATTATTCGTAGTTAACCGTGTATTTGAAAATGGTTTCAACTTCTTCCCAGTTTCTTTTGCAGCTTTACAATTCTTTGGCGCCGAGAGAGAGAGAGAATCAATTTTCTTCTGACTAAATCTGCCTTGTTTTTCCAGTGTACAGCTCTTGGGAAGTCGGGAAGCTCCAATGCTTCTCGTGGATAAAGGAGCGTTTCGCAGGGCCCAACGTCCGATTCTGTGTCATTGGAGATGGCTGGGAAGAATGTGAAGCGGCACAATCCATGAAATGGCCATTTGTTCAAATAGATCCACGACCAAACAGTATCAATCGGTTTCCAGGTCTCACCTCTGCAGAGTTGAGGAACTATTTTTCCATTGTGTACGGAGAAGATGAAGATAGTGAAAAAGCGGCGCAGCTTAATACTAACCAAAGCATGTAAACTGTCAATTGGGCTTTTCTATTTTCATGCAAATCCTTACTTGTAATTTAAAGAAATGGTACAATATTCCCAGGAAAAGTTTGCTAATGTTTACTTTCATGTCCATAAATACACCTTCTGAATTAAAGCTATTTCACAATTTTGTTATACATAGATTTTTGTCCTTTTGCATTTCTTGTAATAAAATGAAGTCGATATTCATTTACATGACAAACTATTCTTATAATAAAAAAAAAAATGGTCTGTCCAAAGCATTAAATCCTTTGCTATTGGCCTAATTATTCTTATATATTTTTAATCTTTTTAATTCCATGGTTTTGGTCTAATTATAACAATTTTTCCATGGATTGCGTTTCCATTAATATAAAAGGCAAGTTACAATCCTTATTGTGTAAAACATTAATATTGTTGTTATTAGCAGTGTTCTGCGATTGAATCTTACAAACTCTTTTTTCCAGGTGATTTTTACATATAATTTAACAAATATATATATATATATATATTGAATTATTATGTTTATTGATACATTAGACATCCTTGGAAAAAAATGTTAGTGCCAATTATCTGGTTTCTCCATTCATTTTTTGAATATGAAAATTTACTCGTTGAGTTATTGAATAAATTTTCGTATAGTCATTCAAGTATGTTAAAAAAAAAAAGGGAGAGTTGTTTCTTCGAATTTAATTTACGCATACAGTCACATGCAAAAAAAAAAATTAAAAGCAATGTTCCCGTGATTGGAAAAAAATTCAAATTTGTGCATTCAGACGGTTCAAATAATAATAAATAAAGCAATGTAACCATGCTACCATGCAACATTTGGGGGGGGGGGGGGGGGGTTAAGAAAATTAGAACTAGGGTAGTTTGGAATAGGAAAGTCTCCAGACAAGGGCCAAAAAAAAAAATCTTTCAAATTAATGTCACTTTGCTCTCAATGCCATTTCGGGCCAAAAAAAATTGTCGGAAAGCGACTTTGAGGGGTAAAATGCAAAATAGTTCTAATTTTTGATATATGTAAAGAAAAATGATGTGGTGTACTTATTTTTGATGTCTTACTTATGTGGCATTAAGATGGATAAATTGGTTTTATTCATTTTTGCCATATGTTTGTTTTCATATCTAGTCTCGTTTTCGTTTCACGAGTCACAATTTTTGTTGTATTGCTTTCATATTCTCTTCTCCTTTTTTAAATTTTTATACATTATCCATTTTTATATTTGTAAAAAATGCACTTACAAGACACATAATGTTGGAAAAATATGTACTTATTATAAAATACTTTTTTCTTTATAAATCACTTTTAAGTGTATTGTAAAAATATACCAAAAATCCCTCGTATTGTTGTTGTGTTTTTCAATTATCAAACTGGGCTGGTTTCCAACACAAAATAACCACTTGTTATATATATCTATTTGCATTACAAATATAGTTGACAATATCTCATTGTTTTACAGAACACTACAGTTGATGGTTAAAAAAAGAATACAAGGAACACTCGAGCATCAACGCCCCCCCCATGCAATGGTCAAGAGTAACTTGAACATTTTTTGTGTTACAAATATTGCATTTGGCAATCAATCAATCTCATCTCATACGAGAGGCAGCAGAACTGGAAACTGATCCTGCCGGGCACACTACTCTTCGTTTCTCTTTTCTACAGTTGACGCGCAGTTTTGGAGACTTGGCTTTTGTAACCTCTTTAGCCGACCTGCTCATCATTACAAAAACCACAATTAATGAAACAGCACCAATGCATAATGGACTTCAAAGTTTAACAAAAATTACAAAGATGACGTACTTTTGTGGTAAGAAAGGATGATTAAAATTAGGCACCGGTCTTGCATGAGGAATTAAGGTTCTTCTCAATTGTTTCAGAGCTTTCTCCTCCTCCATCTGAAAATACAAAATACAAGAACAATTTGGAAAGCTCAGTGAAACTTAAATTATAACATCATTCAACTATGTGTAATAATCAACACAAGTGGATAACAAACACTAAGGTGGAAATACAATGAAGGGCATTGAAGGTATTTGTGATTTTGAAACTAGCAGAGGATATTTTTGAAGTTTTTTATAGTTACAGGGGAAGGGCATTGTACGTTTTCGCTATAAAGAAAATATAATGTAAAGTTGTTAAGAGCTTTTACCATCTTTGCAGATTCTGCCTCCTCTCTGTATCTCTTGTAAATCATTTCTTTCTCCTTAATCTGGGAAAGCAACTCTTGGTTAGAATTTAATGTGAAAACAAAATGAGGAAAGAGAAAACCAAAGCAAGAAGAAAACTACTTTACCTTTTTATCGAATTCTGCTCTATCAACAGCGCGGTGATCGATGTGTAGATTGAATTCTTGGACTTCTGTCAGGGGGATCCTTGCTTTCTCAGGAACTGGATTAGGGTCCCTGCTGAAATCAATCCATTACAAGTTATTTTGCGAAACCAATGAAAACAGAAACACGTGATATAATATATAATTGTTTCGTCATACTCTTTCAAGATAGGCTGGGCCTTAAATATTCTCATCTGAGCTTCTTCCATCTCCATCCTCCTCCTTTCTTCCATTTCTCTTTGCATCTCCTCTTCATGCCTCAATAGACTTTCCAATTGGAAAGGTTCTGGCTTTGTGCACGGCTTTGGCTCTGGCTTTGGTGGAATCTAAACAATAGACATTCAAAATTTTACTAATTAAAAATCAATTCTATAATTTTTAAAAATTCAATCTCATCACACCAAAAAAAAAGTAGTTATCTTCAAATCCCCGGATACGTACCACAGGATAATCAGTTGTATAAGGATATGGATGAGCTTTGGGTATCCTAGCCCTCTCCTCTTCCAACTGTTTCTGCATGAGTTCCTCAGTCATCTTTTTCATTTTATCTGCTCCTCTTTCCTGAAGACATCATGGAAACAAAAAAACACATGAATAAAAATTGAAATAATATAAACTCACTTATCATCATAAAATTTGTCGAGAAGATGTTCATCTTACCTCTGTGTGTAGATGGAATGGATTTGGTGCAGTATTTCTAGGAAGAGGAGGCTTCTCATGGTGAGATTCTGAGCTTATGGAAAGCTGAAAATTGGAGGGAAATGTTAAAATTTTATCTAGTTTTTATAATAATCCCAGGTGATGAGGAAAAAACTCGTAAAATATTACCTTATCAAAGAGATCCACAACAGCAGTTGGTTGTGGGATTCTTTTATCTACCTCAAAGTGAAATTCTTGAGGTATGGTAACTTGTTTCTTCATGTTGCAGAATATGCCCATGTCCCCTTTGCTTTCCAAAATCTACAATAACAATCAAGAAAACCATGAATTATAGTAAAGTAAGACATAAGCCTCCATAATTTCACAAACTTCCCCTCTTCATTTCAAAAATTACAAAGATACCCCTTTCTAACTATTGAATTAATCAAAACTGGCAAGTTATCAAGAAACTTGGATAACATCATCCATTTATGTGAAGCGAGTATGGGAGTCTAATAAAATTTGAATAACTTTCAATGACCTACATAGGGGATATTTGTTTAGCTGCACACACATATATATAGGGTAGGGAGCCATAGTTATCTCATCTAATAAAAATTGTCATTAGAGGGTTACCTTTCTATTTAATGGTCTTGCTTTGAACTGTGGAATATTTTCAAGTTCCTCCCTTTCTAGTTCCTCAGAGGTCTTGATCCGTGGAGGACGTGCTCTCAGAGATGTTTGAAGAACGGGTGATTTTGGTGCTGTAAGATGGTTAGGTTTCCATTGATGGCACTGCAAAACACATTTATGAGTTAAGCGAACATCAAAAATACCTAAAAGATAAATATTTTTGCAGTCGCAGCAAGAAATGTTCAATTGTGCTTACTACCTCAGTAGATTCTGTTGAGGCCACAGTGGATGTTTCTGCATTCTGAATGGCTCGTGACATTGTTTCCAAATGGAATTCCTGTTCAATTCAAGAAGAATATAATCTTTCAATCATCTGGAGTGAATAATAGAATTAATATTGGGTGTTCCATAAAAGGGTGGTATATTTACCTTGAACTCTGGAGGGTGGGGTGCACTTCTTGGCAATGGTGGTAAAGTTGGGCCCTCGAAAATCTGTGACAGACAAAATAATAAACATGTATGTCCTAAATTGAAGTTTGGTAAAAAGTATCTAGTGGATTATATGTAATTTTGTACCTTTTTGTTTAAGGGGCGAGCCTTAAACTTGGGAATATTAGCCATCATCTCTTCCTCCAATTCAGCTGAACTTTTAACTTTAATAGAACGCACCCGCTGAGTTGTTTCGAATTCAGGTGTTTTGGGCCTTGTCAGTGTAAGCTTAGGCTTACTCTGCTTTATCCCAGAAGAGCCACTCTGAATAATTTAGTATTTTGATTAAGAATAAGAATAGACACAAGTGGACTAAACATGACGATTACAAGTGGTATATCAATTTGTTACCTGTGAAAGAGAACTGTTCCGAGGCAAGGACACCTCTCTTGTCCCTGATTGGAACTTTTTCATCATTTCTGCCATAGAAACAAACGGCGCTGGCGCTGCTTGTTCCCGAACATAAATCTTCACAATACACAAAATGAATAAGCATCTAACAATATTAAGAAAAAATAAAAATAAAAAAGCACCAGAGGTGGCATAAGTCTACCTTTCTATCTTCTTTATTAGAAGCTTTAGCAGTTGAAGGGCATAAGCTGAAACTGTTGCTGACGATGCCGGTTCTTGTTTTGTGAGGCAAATTCGAAGGTTTATTGATTGTAAGAATCTGAAAAAAGTAAAGGGTTGTTACAAAATCAACATTTAAACGATGATTATTATAATAAAGTAGTAATGATATTCAACCTGTTTAGATTGTCCTCCTTCAAGCTTTTGTCTCTTTATGGCAGGGTTGTCATGGGCAAAACCAGGAGTTCCAGCAAGATTGTTCTTAGCATTTGTGCCTCTGAGGAAGAGAAATTAAAAGGGACTTGAGTTAGGACATGAATTGTTATATAAGAGCAACAGGAGAGCAAATTGCAGTACATTTTTCAACTACCTTCTAACACTAGTTGGTTTTGTGCTTTTCACTTGTGATTTTGGCTTCTGGTTCTTTGAATTCATTGCTGAAACATTTCTGATAATGCTAGCTATCTTTTTGGCTGTTTGATGAGCCTTCTTGTTCTCAGGTCTGCTTTTGCGGTGCTGGGGTGCAGCAAGCCTCCGGCCCTAATATTGTCGCTAACTTAGGCATAAATGACAGAAAGCGGAAAAAAAAAAAAAAAAATAGATTCCATTGTGAATTCATGAATAAAAAAATTTAAGACGAACCTTGGACAGGTTCCAAAGGGAGACGAGACAAGGCGTTGTCTGCTACAAGGCTGAAATCACAAGCAGCAGTCATTAGTGGTTGTTCAGACTTCAGACACCATAGAGCTATGCAAGAAAAAGAACATTCCTTCAATTTGCAGGAAACAATTCGCAAAAAAACTGATAACGTACTTTCCATTTTCTTGAGAGCATGTGCCTGCAGCATCCATTTTCTTCTCAACTTCAGAGTCCTGCATTTGTTAAAAGTATACAATGAGAAACAGAATTTAGAGCAGAAATTATCAACATTGTCAAATGGGAAGATGTAACGTGCCTTGTTTACAATATTTGGACAGACATTTTCCTTAGATTCAGCTTGAGTAAGCTCTGCCTGCGGCCTGCAGCAATAATACAAGGAGTATTAAATCATCTGCTGCAAAGAAACAAAGAAAATCTAACTTGAATCTTGGTAAAGAAACTAACGTTGTTTCATTTTGTAATTGCGGTGCTGATTCCTCTGCAGGAGTCGATGCGCTAGCCGGTTTTTTGGATGAATCTGTTGCCTGTGACAATTATCACCAAAGTTTAGAAACACACAAACCCAATCTGAACAAAGAATACCAGTATGGATGAAAAATTCTTTAACCTTATACGTTTGGTCATCGTCACCAAAATTACAAAGAATCTGAAGTTGAAGTGCTCTGCTAGCCTTAATTCTAGGCATAAATGCTGCAAACCAGAAATGGCTAAACATGAATCCTCAATTCAAATCAGACGGAACACGAAAATGGCACTGAACAAAAAAGGACGCTATCAATTTCCACCTGACAACGTTGTTGTATTCCCCTCATCATCTTATTACACCACAACATAAGCACATTTCGGGTATCTTGATTACCATGTACAATTATGAAATTCCATGCGACTCTAGAATTTTCTTCACACTAACTTTCCCTCGAAGGAAGATGAAATGTTATAAATTGGCAAAGCAATTATCAATATTTCTCATCCGAACATGTTTATAAAGAAAATTCAAGCACTCCTGATATTAGTAGAAGACAAGAAATGCTTGAATTCAGGAATCTACATATATAAGTTAAGAATTTCCAAGAAACTTAACAACCCACATCTAAATTCTCATACTACTGAGGTCAAAATCCTCAAAATCACATGCTTATGTCAGAGAATAGAATCCAGAAACCCCATTATTTTAAACACAATTAAGTTATAACATTGCAAGAAACTCCCAATCACAGTAGACGAAAGGTCATACACACACACACACACATACATATATACATATAAATCAACATCAAAATCCCAGAATTATGAGTTCAAGAATCCACATACAAAAATGGAGATTCCAAGGAACTCAATAACCCACGTTTTCAAAACTCAACACGAATAATTTACAGCAAATAACAAAGCAAGAAACTCCCAATCACAGTAGACGAAATGTCAAAAGACAATCAAACATCAACAAACCAGAGTCATGAATCCAAGAATCAACAGACAAAAATGAGAAATCCAAGAAAAACTCAAGACCCACGTGCTAAATTTCACTAGAATTGGGAAACAATCATAAACAGGGGAAGAGTAGACGCACGTGAAGGGGCATATGGGCCGGCGCCGTCGAACCAGAGCTCCGCCTTACGAACATCTTCATCGGTCTCCCCAGCCATGAAATCGTAAAATCGGGGCGCTGAGAACTCGTATGCCTCGTCGATCACGAACAAATTACTTGAAGACTCCTCCACCGCCGCCATCAATTAAGAATTAAAGAATGAACGGCTGTCTCTGAAATTGTTAAATTGGGCAAGAAAGAAAAGATTGGGTGAAGGGAAGTTTTGATCTTGCAAGAATGGGATGTGTCGTCGTTTAGAGCGAGAGGGACAGAGTGCGGAGAGAGAGATATTAACGTTCGGATTTTGTCTAACGGTCGAAATTTTTGAAAAGGGAGGAGGAGCTGGTGACTGTTGGAATGTTGGACGGTAACGGCTAGAAAACATGATCAAAACGTCACCGTTTTGGGAAAGATAAATTACTATTGAGCCTTTATTTCTATTTGTATATCTTTTTTCTGTGTATTATTATTATTTAATGATATATGCACCTCTATTTTTTAAATTTCTTTGTTATTTCAAAAAGATATTCGGCATTTCTACATATAGTGAGTAAGAAAAACAATTTTCAATCAAATTTGAAATTTTAATTTTTAAGGGAAAAACATTAAATTCAGAATTTGAATCCGAATTCGATTGCGAGATCAAAAAATAAAATATAGAAAAAGATTTCAAAGAATGCCATATTAAGTGAATGTTTAATGACTGTTCCTAAAATAGTTCAAAATGAGGGATTAAAGATAGTAGAACTTGATAAATTTGTCTTTATAAACTTTCAAAATTATAAATTTCAATTTCAGGGAATATAATTAGGATGCAAATTTGCTATTCATAGACCTGAATAGCAATTTATGCAGATAAAGAACTATGAAACTGCTACTTAGTAATTATTTTTTATATTTTATCTTAGTTTCCTGTGATTTATTTTAGTTTTTACTAAAAAAAAAAAGAAAAAGAAAATCTCTTACTAAAATTATTTGTCTGAAAATATCAAATAGCTCCCTTGCTCAGCATCCGGAATCGGGCTTGTCTTAAATCTCGGTTCGGACCAATGATTAATACACATTTTTATTTATTTCTTAATAAAAACAATATGCAAAAATTATATATGAGTTGCTGACAATTTATATGTACAACCATTCAATTGGAAATAAGGGTGGCAATTCGGGTGGGTTGGATGAGTTCGTGTTGGGTTGAGGTAGATGTATAACACAAAATCTTACAATCCTAACCCAATTCATGACTTGTTAAACCCATGAGACCTTAACCTTAACTCAATTTGGCTAGGTTCGTGTCAACCCAGGTTGATCTATTTTAAATTAGGTCGACCTATTAACCTGACTAACCATGACCCAACCCATCTTGATAACTTAAAATTATTTTTCGTTATTCATTTTACAAAATCTTTTCTAATTAGAACTTAGCATTGAAATACCATAATCTCCACTTGGTAAATAAGGAGGAGAAAGTAACAAGATTTTGCATAGAAAACAATTCAATAAAATAGTTTGATATGTCTTAGAAGAAAACAAAAAAATCTCTAATGTCCATATCAAAATCCAATCTCCAAAACTTATAAAAGAAATTCAAAGTACCTAAAAGAAAGCAAGAAAAATCTAATCTCCAAATTTGAGGAATGAATTCTTAGTAGTAATAGTAGTCATAGAACATAGAAAATAAAATTGCGTCACTAAATTTGTGACAGAGAGATTTTGACATTTTGTCACAATTTTAGAGTATGATTACATCATGTGATGATTAATAATAGAATTCAATGTAAATAGAACTAAATAAACAATTAATAACAAGGCATTTACTAACAAATTTCAAATTTGTTATAGATGAAATCCAACATAGAAAACTAAATTTGTAATTGGTTTGTCACTGAAAGGTATACATTCTTTATTCTTATAGTGATGGTCTGCTGCGTACAAGATACACGTTTGGAATTTATATTAGAAATTATTGATACTCTAGTTTATTTAAATTTTATTTATAAGAATATACTATAAAAATGTTTGATAAAAAAATTTCATTCAATATTAAAATAAATCAATATAAAACTTCAATGAATTCAAACAAACAAAAAAAGAAAGAAGATAATCAAGATATACTTTTTTGGAGAGAAGAAGAAGATGATAACTAACATAAATATAGTTTTTTTATTCAAATTGACTTTTCACTTATTTAAAAGATTTAACAATCTCTTATCTTTAATATTTAAGTATCTAAAATTTTTTGTATATTTAATAATTAAAAATTTTCATATTCTTTTTTTCATAAATTTTTTCTATATTATATTATTAATGATTAATTGTAACCCTTCAAAATATTATGATTTATAATTTTTATTGAATATATATTTCTATAAACAAGAGGGAAATGAGAAAAAAAGATAAAAAAAAAACAAAAAACAAAAAAATATGATTTGGGTTGGATTGTGCCGGGTTGGGTCGGGTTGTCGGTTAACCCATAAAAGGAATCGAGTTGTCTGGGTAACCCACGAGTCAATCCAATCCAACCCATCCTTTTCAAGTTGCTTTCGAGTTCAACCCATTTTCAACCCAACCCATAAACTCTCGACCCTAACCCGCTATTTTCGTGCTGGGTTTGTGTTGGGGTGTTGGGTTGAGTAAGAAATTACCACCCCTAATTGAAAACACGTATACCACGATACATTAAAGATCAATTTTATCCTTTCTATCTATGTTTGAAGAATTCAATGAAATTTAATTCTTAAAATAGAAAGTAAATTAATCAGTCAAAATATATCGCTCCATCAAATATATGACAATAGCTTCTATCCCATGGATGTGTGATCTCCAATAAGCCAAGCACAACAAGTGACATATGATCAACAAGAGAAATATGGAATAGGGTTACAAATATTTTCTCAAACCAATACCTTTTTTTTTTTTTTGAAAAAAAAAATGCTATAAAAGGTTTCTGAAGTTTTATTAGACAATTAATTTAGACATGTCGAATATTATTACGGATATATATCAAAAAGATGTCATGAATGATATAGTATTCAAAATGTATCAAACACAAATACCAATAAATTTATGAAATATCGGTACATTATAGGCGGCACTTTTTCTTAAACTGGAGGAAAGCCTCTATAGAAAAAACCATTACGTCATTTAGCCCTAAGGCCCATGGAAAACGCATGAATAGTTAAATGAATCTTGAATTCATACACAAACTAACACACAGATGAAGCCTAGAAAAAAATATAAGATAATTTCATGAATCTGGAGTTGATAGACAAACAAACACGCAAACTAAACCTAGAAAATGATCAAGGGTTGTGACATTAATATATACCCTCCCTATTGCTTACGACCATTATTACTAAATTTTTTGTTAACAAAATGAGTCTTGTTGTTCTCTTTGCACTTGTTCTCACACTTTCAAGGCCAGTCACGGCTTGCGATTGCGGGAACTCAATCCCGGAGGGGTGCACCGATGTGTTCGTTAATTTCTTGTCTTGCGCGCGCTTTCTTGAGGGGCAAGGGTGCAGTGATCCATCACCTCAATGCTGCAAAAGCGTGGCATATTTGAACACAATTGCAAATCAATATTGCTCGAGTCCGATGAGGATATGTGAATGTATCGAGAACTTTGCCTCTCAAACTTACTACCCATTGAATTTGTCGCGCATACAACAATTGCCTCGCAAATGCAACACAAAATTAAGCTTCCCTATTTCGGAACACATGAGCTGCTCCAGGTATGTGTAATATAATAATAATAATAATAATAAGATGATGCTCTCTCTCTCTCTCTCTCTCTCTCTCTCTCTCTCAAAATAGAGCAACTATCTACTGTTTTTTCTGCTGTCTTGGTGCAGCATCAGCAATTGGGAGACTGTGCACTTCTGAAGTTGATTTAAATGAGTTCCTCAAGTATGACAACGTAACTATGTGAGCATCATCATATTGTGAAATACAAATGAAGAAGTTTCACCATTATACATGTATTTATGTATTTCGATTAATAACTTTCTCATTTTCCCTAGTACTTTGTATTGTCGTAACAATTTATGGATCATCTCTCAAAGTACAATTTCATTATGACAAAAGTTTTGTTAGTCTATATTGACGACTTTTAATAATTATTGGTTGCTAGAAAGAGTTTTTCTTAATTAAACTTTACCCACCATGAATATAGCCTCTCAACATCATATAATGGGGAAATTTTAGCCCAGACTCGGCTCGGTCGAATTAGTGTTAATCATGTAGCGAGTGTTTTACACTTACTTTATGAATGATCGATAATTTAGGGAGAGTGACCAATCACTTGGAAAGTACAATACAGTTGCCACATGATTTGTTAGGTTCGACCAAACCAGGTTCGGATTAGAATTTTTCCATATAATGTTCGGATCTCCCCATTTTCCCGATAAAAGTAACTATTCCTGTTATTTTGCTCATAAAATCCAAAACATCGCATTAATTATTACTATTGGATTAGAATAACAATTTTGACAAACTAATTACCTAATTATAATCAAAGCAGCCATAAAAGCGAGACAAAAAAATAGTATCCCCATCCGTCCTAAACTTTGAGATCAATTTGTTCCAACACGGAGGTATAATTAGTGATAATCTATACTATTATAAAAAAAAAAATTATTTTCGTCTCACAAATGACGATTATTTATGTGATTTTAAAAAATTTATTTTTCAATTTTATGTAAAATAAATAGAAATATGTAAAATTGTGGTTAAAATTAAAAATTCACATTAAATCGATTCAATTCGGAAACCAAATTTTAATGTGTTAATTTTGCCCTTTTAGTTAGTAAACATGTGCAATAAATAAGCAAATAAAAAGGTCAATATTGTAATATTACATTCAATTGAAAAAACCCATGTTCTCAACCAACAAACCACTTTCTCTAATTACAATTATTTGGTTTTTTTTCTGTTTATTCTTTATCATGTAATTTTATTTCATATTATTAATTTATTTTTAAATTATTATAATTTAATAAATTTTCTTAAATAATTCTTAAAAGAGTATTCTTATTAAAGAAATTTAATAATATATTTATATTTTCATCCTAAAAAACTAACTATAAAATTGAAATATATATTTTTTATATTTTGCACACGTAGAATGTTATAAAAATGAATTGGATCTTATCATAATTTTACATTATTTTTGTTAAAAGTAATGATTGATAAACATCATTAATTGTATCAAAGTATGTGTTTAATTAAACAATATTTTTTAAAAGTTGAAAATCCCATAACCTCTAGGGCTGTGGATTTGAATTTTCATGAATCAAATATTGTTTTAGTTCTATATTATTTTTTTGCTCTTGCATAATAATTCATTTGTATTTTATTTGATTTTATTTTTTGATATTTTTATATTTGGTAATTAAAAAAAACATGGTGAAAAATCCAAAACTTTTTGATTGAATATCACATAATTACCAATTAAAACTCAGCTGACAAAATTTGACTTGTATTGCCATGGGGCAATAATTGCTGAACCTCATAATTTGATTGGACATCAATATTTCAATAATTCAACTTTCCTAATCTGTCTGTGTCTAATCTAAATAATCTTATTCTTAAAACAGTTAAATTATTTCACCCCATTATACTATGATCAATTTATTTGTATAAATAAACTTTTCAGATACATGCCTCCGCTTAAACCAACCCAAACTATCTAATGAGTATTATGAATCAAATATACCATCATACCGCAGCAAAACTAATAGTATTGATTAAAACGTAAATAACAATATAAAAATATTGTGATAAACGACCAATGCTATGTGGCAATTTTATTATTATTATTATTATTATTATTATTATTATTATTATTATTATTGATGATGCTTACATGACTACAGTTCATATTTTTATTGAAATAGAGATTTAATAGTGGCGAAAATTATCTGTATTCTAAATTATTCATAAGTAGTAGTATATTTATAAGGACAATTTATAATAAATTTTTATATGCGCTTAGTATGAATTTGACATATACATCATACAGTTCAAATTTTCTCTTTTTGTTTTAACACATCTAAAAAGAAAATAATATGTGAAATATGAAACAACATGAATTGTTGAAGGCATAGTTGGAACCAAATAGTGAATTTATAAATGAATTTTCCCAACATATGACAAAAGGCCAGTTCGGATCTTGTATTGTAAAATCGTGTTACATCTTCTATTACACTCATCAATACACGCCACGTGTATTGGTGAGCGGTCGAGATAAGAAAAGAGAATCTTCATATTTTTTTCCATATCATCAATTTTTCTCTTTCCTTATCTCGACCGCTCATCAGTACACGTGACATGTATTGCTAAGTGTCATAGGAGTTGTAACATGATTATTCAATAGAAGATCCGAACATGACAAGGGTGCCAATGTGCCATACTGTAGTATTAATTGCACACCTTACTACATTATTGATACGGTTTATCTATGTATCTGCATTGGAAGCCAAATTATATACGCATTGGAACAATATTAACGTGCCCAAAGAAGGAAAAATTGTGAAGAAGATTCCAGTATTTAACGGCTGAGTCCAATCGACCCTTCTTGTTTTAGGGATAAAATCACCCCACTTAAGAAAATTCTTCTTCATATCAACCTTACTCATGCATCAATATGAGTAAAATAAAATGAGTTTATCTATCAAAATATTCTCTATTCGTATTTGTGTTTGAGTAGGGTTTGTAGTAAGTGCATAGAATAATTTATCTTTTACTATTGAATTATAGCCATTTTTACATTTCAATCAGCTACATTATTTTTGTTACATCTTATCGTAGGAATAATTATCTTTACACCCTCTGAAGTTAGGTGTAATTATTGGTAGACTCTTTCATATTTGATTAATTACATTTACACCCGCTTAATTTATACTCCGTTAACAAATACTCCCTTCTATTAGTGGTCTCTTGGGTTTTTAATTGATGTCATTAATTTTCAACTTCAAATTATTGAAAATACCCTTAAATAGGTGGGGATTTATCTGGCACATGTTTTGACTTTTTGAATGATCATAACGCACATTTATACCAATGCGTATATCAACTTTATCTATTTAAAGGTATTTTACTCATCGGCAGTCACTTAATTAAATCAACTGGATTAGTATAGGAATAATTAATTTTTGAAATATTAAAACGTAATAACAATATAACAACATAATTACCAAAAAAACAATATAACAACATAGGGATCTACCATTTTTGAATAGGATGGCAAGTTTAATAAATAGAATTCGGCTCATTTGAAATTTTCATGTATATATATATACACACACGCATATAACCCACGTATGTGACAAAATACGGGTATGACTTGTGGTTGAGGATGAAAGGCCAATCAAGATTGGAGACACCCGATTTTCCGCGAAATTTATCACAGTATAGCTTGTGATATCGACGGCCTGAGATAGAACACTCAATGGACTAGTGTGGCCTCATTTTGCCATATATATATTGTGATCGATTTGCACACACTTCATGGATGATTTTATGTAATTATTTTTGATAGAAATTAAAGTAACAAAAACTTAAAGAAAGGATACAGTTATGTATAGTGGTTGGGCCGAAGCTTAATCCACTACCTAGGTATATTTCACCCTAGGCTTTTAAACCTGTAAAAATATGTTTTATTAGTATACTGTTTTGACACAAACTGGAAAACAGAAAATCAGAACGATACAGAGTGGCAAAAACCACTTCCACAGCTAACGTGTATCTGGTAGATGTCTGGTACCAACACAGAGGTGTCTGGTCCTTAGCACTCTAACTCTAAACACGTATTTAGTCTATCAATACACAGAATACTTATTCAAAATCAAACAGAGGCAAGCAGAGTGAATAAGATGCTCGTCTGGTACTGCCCTGGCGCCTATTTATACTTGCAGCAGCGAGCCTTAAACAAGGTAAGATATATTCTCTCTTCTGTATTTGGTGAGATCTCCAGAGAATCCGTCTTTGACAAGGAAAGAAGAGGAAGTCAAATATTCATAAAAGTGGTTAATCAAATCCTCCAAGGTTCAGCCCATAATTAAAGGATTATGGGATCCAAACTTCCCAAAGTCAATTAACACCAAATCTTTCCAAAAAGTAGCCGAGCTTCCTTAGCAAGAATGTGTATCCAAACTTTCCAAATCAATCGAGATCATCATCAAAAGGAATTTAGGGCTAACAATCTCCCCCTTTTTGATGATGACCGAGTCATGCTCCTCCTGGAATGATACTCCCCCTGTCTAAATGAATGTGTGCCTCAAAAAAGTCTTTTCGTCAATGATGCTCCCCTTGTCTAAAGGAATGTGTGCCTCAAAAAAGTCTTTTCGTCAGGAAACATATAAGATGGTTAAGAAAAACGGGACAACCTTGAAAAGGCATTAAAAGCATATTAGTGTTTCACCAAAACAACAAGGTCACAAGAACACAAAAAACAAAAGCAGTTGTTTTGAACATGGCATGTAATAGAAACCAAGGATCAAGACTTCAACCGGAAAGGATCACAGGAACCAGCAGTTCAAAAATCAGAGAGATCAAACTTCTCCCCCTTCATCATCAAAAATGGGCAAAACAAATTTCAACCAACGTTAGAAAAGGAACAAGAGGTGACGCAACCGGTTGAATTTGGAAATTAACCATAATTAAGAAGAATAATATTTATTAGTATAGATGATTGTTATACATACGTATTTAATATATATATATATATGTATATAGATAAGTAGTTTAATTAATAAATAGGAATGAGAAGGAAACTTAGTTAAATTAAATAAGTGTAAATTAAGAAAGTATATAGTATATAGGTTAGGTAAGTTAAGTGTGTGTGTGTGTGTGTATATATATATATATATATGAATATGGAGAACAAATGAGCAATTTTTCTCTTAAAAAAGAGAATCTTTCCTCAGAAAGGGGTTTTGTAAAAATGTCGGCTACTTGATCATTTGTGTCTATGTGAAGAATTTTAACATTACCTTTCCGAACATGATCTCGCAATAAATGATGACGTATGTCAATGTGTTTTGTGCGAGAGTGAAAAATAGGGTTTTTTGAAATACTGATAGCGCTGGTGTTATCACAGTATAGTGGTATAGTCTCATAATGTAATCCGAAGTCCTTGAGTGTTTGCTTCATCCACAATATTTGGGTACAACAGCTCCCCAATGCCATGTATTCAGCTTCAGTGGTTGAGAGAGCCACTACACTTTGTTTTTTACAAGACCAGCTGACGAGACATTTGCCAAGGTATTGGCATGTACCAGTGGTACTTTTTCGATCAATCTTGCACCCTGCATAGTTAGCATCTGAAAAAGCAATCATATCAAAATAATTTGAAACTGGGTACCAGAGACCATATTTGGTTGTTCCCTTTAAATAACGAAGAATCCGTTTTGCAGCAGTAAGATGAGATTCCTTTGGACATGACTGGAATCGTGCACAGACTGTTGTTGCATACAGTATGTCTGGGCGACTAGCAGTGAGATAAAATAGGCTTCCAATCATACCTCGATATAGTTTTTCATCAATTGATTTACCTGTTTCATCCTTTTCTAGTTTTGAAGATGTACACATAGGTGTGGACATTGGATTGCATGATTCCATGTGGTATTTCTTGAGTACTCCGTTTAAGTATTTCTCTTGACACAAGAATATCCCATTTTCAGATTGTCTGATTTGGAGGCCAAGAAAAAACTTGAGTTCTCCCATCATACTCATCTCGAATTCCTGTTCCATGCTTTTTCAGAAATCCTTACAAAGAAGAACATTAGTGCTACCAAAAATAATATCGTCGACATAGATTTGAACCAATAGAATGTCTTGGTTTTGGTTCTTTATAAATAGGGTTGGATCACTTGATCCAGCAGTGAAATCATTTGAGATCAGATAAAGGCTCAGTTTTTCATACCAGGTACGGGGTGCCTGTTTCAGACCGTATAGAGCTTTTGATAATTTGAAAACGTGTGTAGGGAATTCTTGGTTTATGAAACCAGGAGGTTGTTCAACGAAAACATTTTCAATGATAAAACCATTTAAGAAAGCACTTTTGACATCCATTTGAAAAAGAGAGAATTTTTTGAAACATGCAAAAGCGAGCAACATGCGTATGGATTCTAATCTTGCAACTGGGGCGTAGGTTTCGTCAAAGTCTATGCCCTCTTGTTGACAATATCCTTTAGCGACAAGGCGAGCCTTGTTTCTAGTTACCTGTCAACTTTCATTCAATTTGTTGCGAAAAACCCATTTGGTACCAATAACCATTTGGTTTTTTGGTCTTTTTACTAGTTCCCATACCTGATTTTTCTGAAATTGGGCTAATTCTTCTTCCATAGCATTTACCCAATTTGGGTCCTCTAGAGCTTCATTAGTGTTGTGTGGTTCCGTCAAAGAGATGAACGCATTTTGGTCCTTATTTTGTGATCTGGTAGTGATGCCAGATTTGGGATCACCGATGATTTTATCCACTGGATGGCTGGATGCATGCTTGAACTTTCTATGTTGTAGAGTAGTTTCCTCATGTGATGACTCTCCTTCTGCATTGTCGGACTTGGTATTCAACTGGTCCTCTGGCACTTCTTTTGGAAGAAGGAGAAACTCTGCATCATCATAGCTCAAGGATTCCTTGGCTTTACTGTTAGTCTCATCAAAAACAACATGGACTGATTCTTGAACATAATTTTTTCTTTTATTAAAAACTCTGTAAGCCTTGCTTTTCGTAGCGTAGCCGACGAAGATTCCTTCATCAGTTTTAGAGTCAAATTTACTTAAGTGATCTCTGTCATTTAAAATGAAGCATTTACATCCAAAGATCTTGAAATATGAAACGGTTGGAACCTTACCGGACCAGAGTTCATAAGGCGTTTTTTGTAAAAGTGGTCTTATGAATACTCGATTTGATATGTAACATGCAGTGTTAACAGCTTCAGCCCACAAATGCATGGGTACATTATGTTCATGTATCATGGTTCGGGCCATTTCTTGAAGAATTCGATTTTTGCGTTCCACTACCCCATTTTGTTGGGGTGTTTTGGGCGCAGAAAATTCATGATTGTAACCATTTTGTTCGCAAAAAATAAGAAAATTTGTTTCATCAAATTCCGTACCGTGATCACTACGAATACTTTTGATGTTCCAACCTTTTTCATTTTCCAGACGTTTTGTGAGAGGAATAAAAACTTTAAGGGCATCGTTTTTGTGGGCTAGAAAGAATACCCAAGTAAAACGTGTGTAGTCATCAACGATAACAAAAACGTACCTTTTTCCACCTAAGGATTGAGTTCTCATTGGTCCAAATAAATCAAGATGGAGCAAATCCAAAGGTCTAGAAGTGCTTATAACATTTTTGGTTTTGAAAGAGGTTCTTTTTTGTTTACCTTTAACACAAGCGTCACAAACTCTATCTTTAGAAAATTTCAATTTTGGTAGACCTTTTACCAATTCGTGTGAAGAGATGTGAGCTAAAAGATCAGAGTTTACATGTCCAAGTCTTTTATGCCATAACCAACTGGATTCGTCAGTAACAGCTAGGCATTCGATTTTTTTTATCAAAAATATCTTTTAGGTGAAGACAGTAAATGTTTTTATCTCGATTTGCAGTAAGGACTTCTTGACCCTTTTTAAGAATGTGACAATGGTTGGGAGAAAATTTAACATCATACCCATTGCCACACAATTGACTGATACTTAAGAGATTATGTTTCAAACCACTTACTAACCAAACTTTTTCGATGCACGTACCGTTGGTGGTGCCAATAGTGCCCATACCTATAATACTACCTTTGGTATTATCTGCAAATATCACACTTCCACCATCGCAATGTTCCAGATGGGTGAAGTGTGCCTTATTTCCTGTCATATGTCTCGAGCATCCACTATCTAGTACCCACTTGCTATCCACGGATGCTTTGGATGACACCTGCAAAAATCAGTTCAACTTAGGTACCCTGGTACTACCGGGTCCTTGGGGGTTAGTCACGGTACCTTTTGGGACCCATCTTAAAACAGTTTTGGGTTTTGTCACGGTACCTTTTGGGACCCATTTTAAAACAGTTTTAGGTTTTGAAATTCCAAAGCAATTATGTTGTATGTGTCCCCATCTACCACAGTTATAGCAATTTTTGTTTCTATTGTTCAAAGGATACCTTCTTCTACGTTTTAATTTATTTAATTCTTCTTCCAGACGAGAATTTTCCTCATATAGGACTTCATTCTCATTTAGAAGTATATCCTTTTCATTTTTGAAGAGTTCTGATAAATCTCTTAATCTTTCTTCAATGTCATGTTTTTCCTTTAAGATTTTCATGAGATTTGCTTCAAGAAGTTTATTTTTAGCAAATAATTTCTCAATTTTTTCTAGATTGCTTTTTAATAACTCTTGTATTTCATGATCTTCGCTATCAGAATAGTATCTAGGAGAAGAAGGATTCGAGTTTACCTGGTGTGCCATAAAACTGACATCTACACTGTCTTCTTCATTTTCGAAGGGCTCTGGTTCCGGGTCATCCCATGTTGCCGTCATAGATCTGGGTTGATGATGACGCTCATCCCATTGGGTTGGCATATTTCTTGAATACTGGTGACGATCATCCCTAAGTTGATGGAATCGTCGTAACTTTGGACACTCAGGCCTCTTATGCCCTGGTTCACCACACTCATGACACCTGGTAGGTTCGTCAAAGTTAGGTTTTCTGTAATTCCCTCTGGAATCCTTCTGGAACTTGTGCTTTGCAGCGGAAAATTGCCTAAATTTTCTTGTGAGAAAAGCAAGTTCATCCTCTATTTCTTTTTCAGTTAGATTATCCAAAGTTGGTTCCTTTTCTACACTAAAAGCTAAATCACGTTTTTTCTCTTGGTTTTCTTGTGAAATTAGTGTCATTTCATATGATGTGAGTGATCCAATAAGTTGAGCCATAATCATTTTATCGACATCCTTGGCCTCAAAAATAGCTGTGGTTTTAGGGTTCCACACTCTTGGGAGTGATCTGAGGATTTTTCTAACTTGTTCTTCCTCTGTCACTTCCTTTCCTAGAGCGAACATTTGATTTAAAATTTCTATGAATCGAGCATACATGTGATTTATGCTTTCACCTTGGTTCATTTGGAACATCTCAAATTGACGGGTGAGAAGAGCCACCCTTTCACTTTTAACTTGAGATGTCCCTTCATGGGTTACTTGCAACATATCCCACATATCTTTTGCTGATTCACAGGTGCTTACTCTATTATATTCTTCAATATTAAGAGCACAAGAAAGAATATACTTAGCTTTAGCATTTAAAGAAATGATTTTTTCATCTTCTTCCGTGAACTCATCTTCTGTTTTAGGAATTTTCTTGTTTCCCTCCCCTTTCATAGGAACTTCAGGTCCTTTACTAAGGACACGCCACAATTTATAGTCAATAGAGATGAAATACTCCTTGACACGATTTTTCCAAGTGGCATAATTTGTTCCATCAAATAAAGGGGGTCTAGTATGTGAAAGGCCCTCAGCATATAAATTAGTATTCAAACAAGCCATAGGATCTTTCACTTGGGTTGATTAAACCAAAAAGAACAACAAAAAAAAACCTTTTGCAAGCATCAGGCTCTGATACCAATTGACAGAAATTAAAGTAACAAAAACTTAAAGAAAGGACACAGTTATGTATAGTGGTTGGGCCGAAGCTTAATCCACTACCTAGGTATATTTCACCCTAGGCTTTTAAACCTGTAAAAATATGTTTTATTAGTATACTGTTTTGACACAAACTGGAAAACAGAAAATCAGAACGATACAGAGTGGCAAAAACCACTTCCACAGCTAACGTGTATCTGGTAGATGCCTGGTACCAACACAGAGGTGTCTGGTCCTTAGCACTCTAACTCTAAACACGTATTTAGCCTATCAATACACAGAATACTTATTCAAAATCAAGCAGAGGCAAGCAGAGTGAATAAGATGCTCGTCTGGTACTGCCCTGGCGCCTATTTATACTTGCAGCAGCGAGCCTTAAACAAGGTAAGATATATTCTCTCTTCTGTATTTGGTGAGATCTCCAGAGAATCCGTCTTTGACAAGGAAAGAGGAGGAAGTCAAATCTTCATAAAAGTGGTTAATCAAATCCTCCAAGGTTCAGCCCATAATTAAAGGATTATGGGATCCAAACTTCCCAAAGTCAATTAACACCAAATCTTTCCAAAAGCAGCCGAGCTTCCTTAGGCAAGAATGTGTATCCAAACTTTCCAAATCAATCGAGATCATCATCAAAAGGAATTTAGGGCTAACAATTTTTTTATGTAATTTTCTTCTATATATCCTAACTTGTTTTTTTCTGTAGAGGATTGAAAAGCTTCTCATTCCTCAATTCTTAATTACATATATAATATAGTTATATATGAACGGTAAAACATATAAATCAGTTATATAAATAGATAGCATACATGAAAGGGAGATGATATTAGCATATCAAAATTTTATATTGACATTCTATTTCAATTTTAAGTTTTAGATATTTGACCAAACTACACTACAAGAAAAATAACCTTTAGTAACAAAATATTTCGTTACTAGAAGTCTATTTATTCATTACAAAAACTTTTCGTGACGAAACTATATCTTTACAAAATTTATCCCCTAAAGCTCAACGCTAAAAGTTCTCGTAACGACTTTTTAGTCTTCATTACATATGTTTTTATAACGAAGGATCTTTCGATACAATAGTATAAGTATTTGTAACAAACATTGCCTTACAAAAGATCTTTCCATAACAAACAAATGTTATTTTCGTTACTAAAAGTCTTGACCCCCACCCGTGCGACCCGAGTCCAGCCTTGTCGCGCCCACCCAACCTGCATGCAGTATTTTCTGCTATGTAGTTATCAGCACGAATCGAACTCCTGACCATTGGTAAGCGAAAGTAGAGGGCTACCGCTGGGCCATTAAATGTCACGAGTGGTTTATAATGTACTTATGTTGTTTGCTATCTCAATTTATTAATTTTAATTTTATTAATTTATTACTTATGTGTTAATTGAATAAATTCAAATAAAATTATAAGCTCTATTAGTTAACACTCTTATTATGCATAGTACCCATGCCTACGGATAATTAAAAAAAGAAATTCATTTTCTGTATATATTTTGAATTTAATGAATAATAATCAATAAATTTGTAAATTGAATATCATAAAATTTCCGTTTGCATATTATTTAGTAGATTTTTATCTCACAACTTTTGAAAAATATTTGTAATTATTAAAAAAAAAAGTATAATTTAGTAGTATTTATACTATCAAAATATATAGATTTTAAATATTTCTTATTATATTTATTAAGTTAATAATGAAAGAGAGGTAAAATAATTTCAAATAAAATTAAATTAAAAAAATAAATACAAAGAAAGTAACATACAATAGAGGATATTAAAAAGTGGAAAATGAAAGACAGGGCGAGAGAGGAGAGGAGTGAAAAAGAAGATGGAAATGGAAAAGAGGAAGGAGAGAGAAAATAAAAAAATAATTAGATCAAAATAAGTATGATACTAGAAGTAGTTACTAAAATGTACTCTCCTTTTATATAAGACTAGTGGAATAAGCACACTTGATGTATGTACAAAAAAAAAAGAGATATAGCTAGTTTAACTATATATTTAAACTTTATTGCTGTGAAATTAAATATTTACTAAATTTTCTATATGAAATATATATTTAAACTTTTTTAAATATGTTTAATAAGTTTATAATAAGTAAAAATTTGATTTAAAATAAGATTAAGGTATATTATTAAAGAAAGAAATAAATAGACAAATAAAATGAGAGAGGAGAGAGGAGACATAAGAAAGAAAGTAAATTAAAATATGCTAAAGAAAGAAAGAGGAAAGCTGAGAAGTGGGAGGAGAAAATATATGTTATACTAGAAATACTAAAACACTAATCTAACTCCAAATGGACCAAGAGTCCATTGAAATCAAAAACACAAAGCGATTATTAAAATATCTTAATGTTCTAAATATATATATATATATTACATTATATTATAAATTATGTCTAAAGTTTTGTAACAAATTTCAAAATTATCACAGATAAAAACTATTTTTAGTGATAATACATACTATACCATTTGTGATGAATAATTCCATTTGTTAATAAAAAGTAATTTTTTGGTAACAATACCTTATTTTCTGTAACAAATATCTGTTGTTGTCACAAAAGTTTGAGTTTTTTGTAACAAATTATTGTCTTTCGTAACGAATTATCTTTATCATCACTAAAAAGCAGCATTTTGGTAACGAAAATTATATTTTGTCACCAAAAACCTAATACTGGTGACAAAATATACATTTGTTACCATAACTTTGTTACTTAAAATGCATTTTTTTTTTTTAGTGATACCCTCTTACCTTTTGAGCATGACAAAATATTTGGTTTGTTGGACAAAATTACCCTAGATTATCACCATAAGTTCACCTTATTTTTAATTTGGTGGGATAACAAGCACAAGGTCCACAACCTAGAACGGAAAATCAAATTATTTTCTCGACTTCTCAATAGCCTATAAACAAGAGTTGAAAAATCCAAATCTGGAAAAAAAATTGCCATACTTTATTTCTTTATATAAGGATTGCTTGTTCTTGTTGTTATTTTTTTTGTTAGGATTAGATGTAGTACCAAATAGCTTGGTCGAAACTCTATTACGAGACATAAGTGTTTAAAAAGTATTTAAGTTCAACTTTTATCTATCTAATTGAGATACACTATCTTTTGGATTATATTATATTTTGCTTTTGCACTTAATGATTTATATATTTAATTTCTTGAGCTTTATTTCAAGAGCATTTTTTTTTGTTAGAATATTTTCATATGTTTCACCAATAGATGAAAACAAAAATGAAAGAAAGATGCATATTAGAGTGAGGGTATATTTGTCATTGATAAATAATACAAACTAGTGGTAAGTCCACACTCGATGTGCGTGCAAATTATAAATGATATATAATCTAATTTTTAGTTAAAAATTTTGAATAAATATAAAATTAAGAATTTATTAAATTTTTATTTAAATATATATGTTTAGTTGTATTATATTGATTAGATTTATAAAAAGACAAAAAAAAGATCAAATTAAATCATATAGTCGAAAAATATAAATGACATAAAGAAAGTCAAATAATAGAAAAGGAGGGGAGATAGGAGAGAGAAATATAAAAAAATAATAATAATATTATTATTTTGAATAGAAAATAAGGAGAATAGATAAAAGATAGTAGAGAGAGAGAGAGACAAAAAAAAAAGTTCAGGCTGAAGACACCAAAAGTGGTTGTTAGGTGGTTCTGGTACTTTATAAAAGAGTATAAATAATATTTTATAAATTAATGGTATTTTAGTCAATCTCTTGATAAAATAATGAAGATAGGGCTCCAACATAAAATTTTGAAGTGCCAATATCATCGTCCTATATGAAAAGTAAATATATAATTTATGTGAAACATGTATGTCTTTATGTCTAAATGTAATAAAGGTTATATAAAAAAAAAAGTTGAACAAATTAAAATAGAAAACAAAGAAAAATAATATCCTTAAGGTTGTGGGTTGAATTTTTCCTTAATACGACTATTATTTTACTTTCATAGTCGTTAAAATTGTATAGTAGTTTTTATTCTTTGATACTTGGTGATGAATGATTATAATAATTTATGACACATTTGGGGTTCTTTTAATTTTGTATAATACATTGTAATATGACAATTGGACCACTTGTTATATTCATTTGGTTTCTTGTATTTCGTGATATGCCCTTCCTAATATTTCTATTGGCCCAGTATAATAATACAGTGTATAATATCATTTGGGTATCTCACATATAGGATGAGATTGAGTAAAGTGGATATGGTATTAAGGCATGTAAATTGTGATTTTATCATATTGCTCTTGTACAACTGTTAAAATCTTACAAATTGAGGACACGTTAGTCATTTTCCAATTGGGTATGGCTATTTCAGTATTTCCTCAAAATCAAATAAGTATTATGATACCTTATACCTTTGGACCATGTATCATAATATACTAATCCAAAATTCACATACAATCGATTTTCTTTCTTTTTTTTGGGTTATGTTCTATTTTCAAATATCACCAATATATCTTATATTCATTAATACCATATCAAAAAACAAAAACAACCTTAGATGATTGATATAATTGATTGATTGTAATAGACAGTTGATATAATTAATTGATTGATTGCTATACAATGCTTTCAATAAACAAAAAAAAAAAAAAATAGTTTTACCAATATCTTTTATCTCATTATTACCAAAATTTTATGTATATATTCAGATTAACTAAGGGTTAGTTTGAATGTGTTTAAAGAAAGTGTTTCTTGATCCGTACTTTTCTTAATAGAGTTTTTTTTTAAAGTTAAACAAGTTGGCGTTTGGATATAATATTTTAAAGTATTTTAAAAAATATTTTTATTTGAAACTGTTTTAAATAATTTCTAAAAAAAGTCACATTTTGCTTGCTTTTTTTTTTTATATTTTTTAAAATATCCATTCAAACATTTCTGTTTTGCACTGAACTCCTTTTTTTTAAGAAAAACAAGTATTTAAAAAAAAAAAAATCCATTCCAATGGATTCTAAAAGTAAAAGCATCATTTTTGGCACTAAACCAATTTCGTGCGGTAGATGAGCGCGATTGTCATTCAATGACTGAAAAATTTATCATATTACTTTATAATTTTCGCATGTTTGGTTTTTAACTAAAACATGATATGATTATATATATCAGTCGAATATGACCACATAATATATATATATATATATATATATCGAATATTAGCGCATAATTATTATAGGAATCCAACAGCCACGTGAATCGTCCCAGGAAAAAGGAGAAATCACGTTGGGGACGACCCAATAAAGTAAGAAATAATAAAAAGATTAAAGTGAAAAATAAAAGGGGACGACGCCGCTTCCCAAAGCAATCAAAAAGTCAACGGTCGGTTCATCATCATTTCATATCCTGTGCCTATGGCTCCCAAGTCAACACTGTTCATAAATTTCCATATATACAGATCACATGTACATAGACATATATAAGCCTCATTACATATTATTACATACTTTACTGTTAATATATATTATATGATCTGTAGATATAAAAATCATATCTTTCTTGCTATCTCTGCTCTTAGCTGCTAATAAATATAAATATTGCAGTCCCATCTTTTTCTCGCTTCGGACGGTTTGAGAAAAAGGGCCAAAAAAAAAAAAAAAAAAAAAAAAAAAAAAAAAAAGATTTTGGAGAAAAAGACAGCCATGACGGGAAGAGAAATTCTTAACAAGATGAAGGTCAGTACTCTATTTTTTTAATTTTTAATTTTATTTTTCTTTCATATATATTTAATGATTCTTTGTATGTTGGGATAAACCCTTGAATAGTTCTTTCAAAGTGTTTGATAATGGAGTCATTTTTTTCGGGGTGTGTGTGTGTGTGTGTGTGTGTGTGTGTGCGTGTTTTATATTTTGGTTTCTTCTTGTTTTTTTGTGGGGTGGGTGTTGGGAGAAAGGGGGTTTAGAAAGGTGTTCAAAAATTGAAACTTTGGTGATCTGTTTCTTGATAAATTGGAGTGTTGCAGAGCTAGATCATATGGATTTCAAGGCAATCGACCAATTGTTTGGGTATTTTAAGAAGATGAGTTTAATGAAGCAAAGATTATCTGCTTAGGGGGGGGGGGGGGGGGGGCGTAATTTTAGTTGCCTAAACCTGCTGTCTGTATCTTAATTCTGAATGGATCCTCGTGATTCTTCTGTTAAATTACATTTCATTACCATTGCAAGACTTGCTTGATTTTGGTCATTTTTTATGATATATGGTAGCTGATGTTGATGCAGTGTGGTAAAGAGCTATGCCTTTTTCATCCTGTTTACACGATATTTTGTGGTGTACTTTGGAATATGTTAATTTTTGGTAAATTTGGCCTATTTCTCAAGGGATCAATCACATCTCTTTGGCTAAAAATAGGAGTATAGATGATCCAAATGTTAGCAAGCTTTCAATAGCAAACTGCGTAGTACAATTGGCATTATTGCTGTCTTTTTTGCCACTTCCCTTGTCCAGAGGGAACAGCAATCTGATAGTTGAGGACCATTCTTATAACTTGGATGGATCGGAGTTTATTGCGTGCAGGAGTGGTAAAACGAAAACCATGTCAATGATTTTGATCCAGTGACAAAGTCAAAGTATGGTACAATTTAGTGATTTAGGCACAGAGGGATGGTTAAAATCAAAAAAGAGGGACAATTAATATAGCTCAATAATATGTTTTTGAGCCAACTTCTTGTTCGTTTTACTTTTTTTGTTTTTTTGGTAAATTTGTTCGTTTTACTTTAAGCAAACATAGCATTTCTTATGGTTGCAGCAAAAAAGTGTTCCGTATCGTGGAATGGTGGTAAGGATTCATGTGCTAAAATTGTGCGTTTTTAGCACCTCTTTCCCCTTACAAGCCTCGTATATTGGTGAAGTTGTTATTTTCAACTTTTAGATCTTCTTTTATTTGTTTATGTCTTTAAAGAGAATCTGTGCTAGTTCCCGAACCACCCTGCATGTCGCAAATCAGGGTATTTTGCTACTTTTCAATTCCACTCGGTGCAATATATTTTTGGTTGAATTTATTGTCATAATATTGAAGCATAGATTTGATGCTAAAGCTAAATATCCGTGTATTTCCATTTGCAAGAATCAAATATGTGTTTCTTTGATTATTAGGAAAAAGCATGCTTTTCCACTCCGGTGACACCCGATGCAGGGAAAGGCAAAAGCATACTCTCGAAGCGCATTACCCATGGCTTCCATCTCATTAAAGGAAAAGCAAATCATGCAATGGAAGATTGTTTGGTTTCTGAATTCAAGATATTGGATAACAATGAGTTGGGTCTATTTGCTATCTTTGATGGGCATATGGGGCGCGATGTTGCAAAGTACTTACAGGGGCACCTCTTTGACAATATCTTGAAGGAGGTAATTTTACTAACACAATAATTTTATCATTTTTAACTTGTTTTAGTAGGGCAAATTTGGTCATTTAACAGTTCTCACTACCCGAAGTTTGAGGGGGTGTCATTGTAATTATGAAAAAATGAGGGGGGAGATGGTAGTTTAGGTATTTCAGAAGGGGTGTCAGTGTAATGTACCCATTGTTTATAATAAACGTTTGCTGTAAATTTTTATCTTTTTCATTTGTAACTTTTCCTTTTAACTTCTTCATAATTTCTTCTATATCTTTTGTGTGTAAATTTTGCATAAACAGAGCGACTTTTGGACCAACACAGAGAGTGCGCTAAAGAAGGCCTACGAAGCAACAGATAAGGAAATATTAGAGCAATCAATGGAGTTGGGAAAAGGCGGGTCAACAGCAGTAACTGCAATATTGATCAATGGCCAGAAGCTTGTAGTTGCAAATGTTGGGGACTCTCGGGCCGTTATCTCTAAGAAAGGTGTTGCTAAACAGCTATCCATTGATCATGAACCGAGCAAGGAAAAGAAGTTGATTGAGAGCAAGGGTGGTTTTGTGTCGAACCTTCCAGGTAATCATACTGTTGGTTTTTCAAAATTTTAAAATGAATCAAACAAATGCAAATAGGGATGCAAACCATTCGAGCTAGCTCATGAACCTAACGAGCCCACTCGACTAGATTTCAAGCTCGAACGCTTGAACATGAGCCTAGTTGGTATAAATTTCGAGCCGAGCTCTAGTCAAACAACTCGTGCGTAACTTAGCCAACTCGTGAGCCTTCGTTTTTCTAATATTTACTTACATACATATGACTTTTGAGTAAAAGCTGAGATTTGTTGTTCGGACAGGCGACGTCCCTCGAGTCGATGGTCAGCTGGCAGTGGCGAGGGCATTTGGCGACAAGAGTTTGAAGAGACATCTGAGTTCAGAACCCGATATAGAAGTCCAGATAATAGATGACGATGTTGAGTTTGTCATTTTAGCCAGCGACGGATTGTGGAAGGTCGGATTATCTTAAAAAAACCAATGTTAAACCTTTCCACATTCCTTTATTCTATGTCATAACTATAATGTCTGGTTATATAATCTTGTCTATGGTTTTTGGATAGGTTATGTCGAACCAGGAAGCTGTGGACTCCATTAGAGGCATTAAGGACTCTCACTCAGCAGCAAAGCATCTCATCGATGAGGCTGTCTCGAGGAAGAGCAAGGATGATATCTCTTGCATTGTTGTCAGGTTTCGTTAATAATTTGCATTAATATTCATCATGTTATGCTTGATTGAAAAGCTTTTATATGGCGTGTGTAAATTTGTCGGAAAAGTTGTTTCTGCGTCGTCCTGAACCACTCTTTTTCTGTATGTGTATATATTAAGACATATGATGAAGCATCTTGTTATGCATAGCTACTACCATGATTTTCATGGGTCCCTGGAGTTAGGAGTGTTGTGCCCTGTTTGGTTCGTGTTGTGTGTGTGTGTGTGTGTGTGTGTGTGTTTTGGGTTGCTTTGGTTGGGGGTGTTGTAAAAGCGTATATTTTTGTTAGTCTCTTTGGTTAAGGATTTGATCGAACTCGAACATTGAAAAGCTATTCGGGTTTGAATTTTGCGAATTTGGTCCGAATCGATCATTTTGACAGCCGGTGGCGACAGTAGGTGAGGTGAATGCAATGTTAACTGTCATTTAAATATGTCGAGTAAATATACTATAAAATTATAAATATTTATTAAGGTTTTTACATAAATACATATATTTTTGATGTAATTTTGATTTATAATAAATGAAAAAAAAATTAAAATAAGATAAAGAAGCCAAATGCACTAAGATATTAAGCAATTATTCAACGGATGCGTTCAATCATAAAATAGTATAAATGATATAAAGAATATGTTGATTTATTTCTTTAGTTATGGAACGGGGGTTACTTCGTTGAATTTCTTTATTAAAAACCACAGAATAATATGTAGTCGAGCGACAGCACAAGAGGACACGTTGTGTTTGCATAGAAACGTGGCACGCGCAGACTGGGGGTAATAGCGAAAACCCCCTATTTTCAGATAACACGAAACAAGGAACTTTTATTACCTCGTTAAAAGATTGGCAAACGACAGAATTTCACAAACTTCCACTCTAGGACTAGACAAAACAGAAATACGTGTAAATATTCTCAGCAAAAACCTCTTCTCTCACCAATCACGTCGACTATATCTATTCTAAACAATTCACTACAAATAATGAAACCAACCCCAGTCAAGGGGGTAAAAATTCTTATATGAATTCCGTGTTTTAAACTTATATGTAAATTAAATTGTTCGAATTGTGTTTTATTTTGTAGGTCGGTAATTTTTTTTTAAATAAATTAATAATGTAACAGTATTTAAATTGCTTGGTGTATATGATGGATTCAAATCGAATGCATACAAAAAACTGCATGATTGTTTGAGTGAACGTGCTAAGTTTATGAGCTTATTCGACCTATTTTAATTTCCAAACATGGCTCAGGGCCAGGGCCAGTTAAATGATGATCGTGATACTTTAATTTATGTATATTTTGCTTTTTCATATTTTTACATATGATATTTACGAAAATTGAAGAAACCATTGTAGCCAAAATAAATAGAAATAAATAAAAAAACTACACAATAATATGAGTATATAGGTTAAGTTCGTACCTGGATTGGGCCTGGCCTTTATGGATCCAGGATAGACGTGGGCTGGGCCACTAGAAAAAGAGAATATAAGAAATTTTGCAATTATCTTATGAAGTCACAGGATAGGCCTTGGAACCCCCTCAAATGTTTACAGAAGCTAATTTATGTATCAATATATATATATATATGCGCATATTTTGATTAAAATTGAATGCCTGGTCTTCAGTTATAAAGCAAAACATAATATATAAAATCAGTGTAAGTTTTAATATAATAATAGTATTTTCCAATTTTATAGTCATGCTGTACGTACAGTTGGTGAATTACAATTTGTTTTTGCGGTTTTTAATAAACTAGTAGAATTTCAAGACTAATAAATTTGTCCCAAGTTAAAATAAATTCCGTCCAACAGTAGTAGCGTGTTATAAAATTAGTATAATATGACAATTGCATATCATCAGAGAAGCAAAGAGGGAAAAGTACAAAAACAGGGCAGACTTTCACCATGTAAGGAGAGAGGACAAATTGAAGAGAGAGAGAGAGAGAGAGAGAGAGAGAGAGAGTCTTCATGTTTGCATGCGCTAGTGTGATATCGAGCTGCCACATATGTCACTTTGCATGCAAACACCCTAATGCTATGCAGCCACGCACCTCTCAGCCCATACCTCAGATCATCCTCGTCACCACCCCCCTACCCCCCCCCCCCCCATACATATATTGTTGGGAAAATCGGGTAATTTTCCACTCAAACTACAACTAGTGAATTGTACTGATTCGATAATTTCCAGGAAAAACTACTGAGTAGTCTCCTTAGACAAAATTATCATTCCAAATAAATTCCCAGGAAAGGCTGGAGGGGTCACAAATGGTCCCACTTAAAACCCAGTCTCCTAGACAGAACTTACTTGCACAGTATATTATCACAACCTAAACCCGTGTATACATGAACAGTACCATACACGTGAATAGAAAAATACACCCAAATGAATAGTACAATACACTATAAATAAACCCGACAAATATATATTGAATACTATACTATAACCGAAAAGAAACAAATCAAATGCGGAATAACTAAAAGAGATAAGGAAAGAACACACCCGAAAAATTGATAACGGAGTTCGGCCAATTATGCCTACGTCTCCGAGCACTACTCACGCAGCCTGCTCTTTTAATTTGGGAAAAGAGAATACAAATTTTGGGATGATAAACTAGGAAGGGAAGGAGTCCTTTTATAACATTAAGGAACTTCCCATCTTAGTTCACAAAGCAATGTGGGATAAAAGAACTTATGCCAAAACATAACAAATCTCCACCTTGGCATAATTTCTGGTCCCACCAAATGCAATTCTTCTCAATCAAACAAAAACTATCTTCGTAGTGCTTCCAATTTGCGCCTTCAGGCGCTAACTCAAATATGCAGGATATTGACCAAGTCTAAACAATGTTTAAACTTGACTTTTGTCACCACCTTGGTCATCATATCTGCAGGATTCTCCGTAGTCCGAATCTTTTGGAGAAGTATCTCCTCTTCTTCGAGAATTTCCCGCACAAAATGATAGCGAACATCAATATGCTTCGTTCTTGCATGAAAAACTTGGTTCTTTGCTAAGTGAATAGCACTCTGACTGTCACAATACACCTCAAGGTGTTTCTGACCAACTCCCAAGTCTTTTAGCAATCCTTGAAGCCAAATTGCCTCCTTCACAACTTCTGTAACTGCCATATACTCTGCCTCTGTTGTAGACAAAGCCACTGTTGACTGCAAAGTAGACTTCCAACTAATTGGCGCCTTGGCTAAAGTGAACAAGTAGCCAGTTGTGGATCGCCGCTTATCCAAGTCACCTGCATAGTCAGAATCACAATATCCAACTACACATTGACCAAGTGATTCATCCTGCTCAAACACTAAGCCAACATCTACAGTACCTTGAATATACTGTAGAATCCATTTCACAGCTTGCCAATGAACCTTGCCAGGATCATGCATATATCTACTCACAACACCAACTGCCTGTGAAATATCGGGTCTCGTACACACCATTGCATACATCAAGCTTCCAACTGCATTAGCATACGGGACTTTCGCCATGTATTCTCGTTCTTCATCTGTCTTTGGAGATAACTGGCTGCTAAGCTTCAAATGAGGAGCAAGCGGAGTACTTACAGGTTTGGTATCTTCATTTATACCAAAACGTTGTAATATCTTCTTCAAATACTGCTTCTGTGTCAGCAAAAGCTTGCCTCTCTGTCTATCCCGACTTATCTCCATGCCGAGAATCTTTTTGGCTTCTCCCAAATCCTTCATCTCAAACTCTTTACTCAACTGAGCCTTCAATTTGTCAATTTCAACTTGACTCTTTGATGCTATCAGCATATCATCAACGTACAAGAGTAGGTAGATGTAGGACCCATCTTGAAGTCTGCGCAAATACACACATTGATCGTATTTGCTTCTTGTGTACTTCTGACCCATCATAAACTTATCAAATCGTTTGTACCATTGTCTCGGTGATTGCTTCAATCCGTACAACGATTTGTTAAGTTTACAAACCCAATTTTCTTTACCAGCAACTTTGAATCCATCTGGCTGAGACATATAGATTTCCTCCTTCAAGTCACCGTGTAGAAACGCGGTCTTCACATCAAGTTGAGCTAGCTCCAAATTCAACTGTGCTACCAAGGCCAACAAAATTCTAATGGAGGAATGTTTAACAACTGGAGAAAATACCTCATTATAATCAACTCCCTCCTTCTGAGCATAGCCTTTAGCTACCAATCTTGCCTTGTAGCGAACATCATTCTTGACAGGAAATCCTTCTTTCTTTGCAAATACCCATTTGCATCCAATTGCTTTCTTGCCTTTTGGTAACTGTGTCAACTTCCATGTCTTGTTCTTCTCAAGAGATTGCATCTCTTCTTCCATTGCATCTTTCCATCTACCATTTTCTGAACTTCGGATGGCTTCTGGAAAGGTGGATGGGACTTCATCAACAACTGGAAGTGCATAAGCTACCATGTCAACAAAACGAGCAGGTTTCTGAATTTCTCGTCTTGTCCTTCTAACAGCAATTGAATCTGGCTGCTGTTGAGGTTCTTGGGTCGGAACCTCTTCCTCGTCTGACTCTTCTTCTGCCATGGGAGAGTCACTAATGGTGCTTTTTTCTGGGCTCACCATTATCTGTTCAAACTCCACCTGCTTCGGCGTACACTCCACCTGCTGTGGAATATCATCAATTCCTCCTTGAGTTACTTTATGCAACATGGCAGATTCATCAAAGGTAACATCCCTGCTGATGATGGTCTTCTCTGCCTCTAGACACCAAAGGCGATATCCTTTAACTCCAGCATTGAAGCCCATAAACAAAGCCTTTTTTGCTCGTGGATCCAACTTTGATTCATTTACATGATAATATGCAGTAGAACCAAAAACATGCAAAGAATCATAATCTGTTGTAGGTTTCCCGGACCATACCTCTAAAGGAGTCTTGCAATCTATTGCGGATGACGGCAAACGATTTACGAGATGTTGAGCATATGTAACAGCCTCAGCCCAAAACTTTCTGTCTAACCCAGCATTAGACAGCATACAACGAACTTTCTCCACTAGTGTTCTGTTCATACGCTCCGACACCCCATTCTGTTGTGGTGTTTTTCTGACTGTGAAGTGCCGAACGATGCCAAACTCTTGGCATGCCTCCAGGAAAGGATCACTCTTGTATTCTCCACCGTTGTCTGTTCGGAGAACTTTGATCTTTCTTCCAGTCTGATTCTCAACTTGAGCTTTCCACTTAAGGAAAACTCCAAGCACTTCATCCTTCTTCTTCATAGTAAACACCCATACTCTTTTGGAAAAATCATCAACAAAAGTGACAAAATAATGTCTACCTCCAAGAGATGGAGTCTTGGCAGGTCCCCATACATCTGAGTGCACATAATCCAAAATACCCTTGGTATCATGGATGGCAGTGCCAAATTTCACTCTTCTTTGTTTTTCCAGAACACAATGCTCACAAAATTCTAATTTGCAAGTCTTCGTACCTTTCAACAATCCTTTCTTAGCAAGAATTTGCAAGGATTTTTCACCAGCATGTCCCAAACGCATATGCCACAGCTTTGTCGCCTCTGCATCCTTCTTGCTACTAGATGTTGCAGTTGCTACTGTCCCAACTACTGTACTACCTTGATAGTAATACAGATTATTCTTTCTCATGCCTTTCAACATCACAAGTGCTCCTGAAGTTGCTTTGAGAATTCCATCTCGCATCATCACAACTAGGCCTTTTGACTCTAAGGCCCCCAAAGAGATGAGATTCTTCTTCAAATTCGGAACGTACCGTACATCCTTCAAAACTCTTGTAGATCCATCATGATTCCGCAGCTTGATTGAACCTATCCCAGCTGTTTTACATGGATTGTCATTGCCCATGTAAACAACTCCACCATCACGTTCTTCAAAATCGAAGAACCACTCCCTGATGGGAGACATATGGTAGGTACAACCGGAATCCAAAATCCACTCGTCTGGATGGGATGTTGAAGATGATGCCACCAAAGAGACATCTGACTCTGCATCACTTTTGCATTCTGCAACATTTGCATCTTGCTGAGCCTTCCCTTTATTCTTCAACTTTGGACAGTCTTTCTTCCAGTGCCCTTTCTCATGACAGAAAGCACACTCATCTTTGGCAACTCTGCTTTTCGACTTTGATCTTCCTCTTCTTCCCTTTGACTGGCTCTGCTGACGACCTCTCGCCACTAATGCTTCATCTGCTGTAGCTACTTTGTTTTTCCTTTTATCTTGTTTTCTCAATTCATGACTATACAATGCAGAACATACAGCATCTAAAGATACATTCTCCTTCCCATGAAGTAAAGTAGTTTCTAAGTGTTCAAATTCATCGGGAAGAGATGACAACAGCATCAAAGCCAAATCTTCATCTTCAAATTTTACATCTAAGTTTAACAGGTCTGCTACTAATTGTTGAAACAAAGTGATATGTTCATTCATAGTAGTACCTGGTTGATAATCAAACCGGAACAACCTCTTCTTCATAAGGAGCTTATTCTGACCACTCTTTTTCAGAAATTTCTGCTCCAACGCCTTCCACAATTTATGTGCAGAAGTCTCATTCTTGAATGCATACTTCTGCTCTCTGGACAGGCACGATCGAATTGTTCCGCATGCTAACCGATTTATGATACTCCAATCCTTATCTTCTATGTATTCTGGTTTCTTTTCTTCAATGGCGATGTCAAGACCCTGTTGGAAAAGGGAGTCCATGACCTCGCCTTGCCACATGCCGAAATGGCCAGTACCGTCAAATATCTCTACCGCCAACTTCAAACTTGACATTGAAAACCTTGTCCATGAGGACGAGGAAGTCGATGTCCCTTGTGTCATATTTGATGTAACACTATTTGTTGGTGGAACTTCTGACGCCATTACAGACTCAAATGATAGTATTCAATATAAACAATATTACAAACAGACCTAGGACGAACCTTCGGCTCTGATACCACTTGTTGGGAAAATCGGGTAATTTTCCACTCAAACTACAACTAGTGAATTGTACTGATTCGATAATTTCCAGGAAAAACTACTGAGTAGTCTCCTTAGACAAAATTATCATTCCAAATAAATTCCCAGGAAAGGCTGGAGGGGTCACAAATGGTCCCACTTAAAACCCAGTCTCCTAGACAGAACTTACTTGCACAGTATATTATCACAACCTAAACCCGTGTATACATGAACAGTACCATACACGTGAATAGAAAAATACACCCAAATGAATAGTACAATACACTATAAATAAACCCGACAAATATATATTGAATACTATACTATAACCGAAAAGAAACAAATCAAATGCGGAATAACTAAAAGAGATAAGGAAAGAACACACCCGAAAAATTGATAACGGAGTTCGGCCAATTATGCCTACGTCTCCGAGCACTACTCACGCAGCCTGCTCTTTTAATTTGGGAAAAGAGAATACAAATTTTGGGATGATAAACTAGGAAGGGAAGGAGTCCTTTTATAACATTAAGGAACTTCCCATCTTAGTTCACAAAGCAATGTGGGATAAAAGAACTTATGCCAAAACATAACATATATCTCCCTGTATATATATCGTCACTCTTTCTCTCACATTTCCTCATCCCCTCTCTTTCTCTCTCTACAACTCTCTCTCTCATGCACCCCTAGCTACTACTCATAATCCCTAAGAAAAACAGGAAAAAATAAAATTCAAGAAAATCAAACATGATGGGCAGCGCTTGTGCCGAGCAGCAACACCCCCAGTTCCACCACTCCCACCAACTCTACGGCGGCGGAGGCAGCGGCGTCACCAAAAAAACCCTCCGCGAAATCGACATCCCGCCTCGGAAGCTCATGAGCCGCCGCTCCTCCGCCACCGCCACCGAGATGTTCCTCGACTCCCCCAAGGCGGAGGACGCCGTCTTCTCCAAATTCCTCCCCTACAACCGCCTCGATGACGACGATGACTCCGACCCCTACTCCTCCGACCACTTCCGGATGTACGAGTTCAAGGTTCGGAAATGTAACCGGAGCCGGAGCCACGACTGGACCGATTGCCCCTTTGCCCACCCGGGCGAGAAGGCCCGCAGGCGGGACCCGAGAAGGTACCATTATTCCGGATCGGTCTGCGCCGAATTTCGCAAGGGCCATTGCAGCAAAGGCGATAACTGCGAGTTCTCTCACGGGGTATTCGAGTGCTGGCTCCACCCGACCCGTTACCGCACCGAGGCCTGCAAAGACGGCAAAAACTGCAAGCGGAAGGTGTGTTTTTTTGCACACTCCACCAGGCAGCTCCGGATCCTGCCGGAGAGTCCATCATCTCCGCCGATGAATTCTCCAACGGCGGCGCCCGAGAAGAGCTACCGGAATATGAACCACTGCTGCGTTTTCTGCCACTCCATGACGGCGTCCCCCACTTCCACTTTGATGGGCATCTCCCATGCCTCTCCCCCGGCTTCTCCACCCATCTCTCCGGCTTACGGTGGCGGCGGGATGAGTTACAAGGATAAGCTGACTGAGCTGATGGCTTCTTTCGAGGCCATGACTATGAATGAAGCTGTGGCCTCTCCATCTCAAGGTGCTTGTGGTAATGGGAATTTGAGATGGCTGGATGTGAATTTCAACGTTGAGGAGCAGCCCCAGTTTGTGCTGTCTCCCTCGACCCCGACTACGGTGGCGGCGGCGCCGTTTAGCCGTGGACATAGCAAATTGTTCTTTGGAGAGAGCAAATTCTTGCGTGGAGATTTTTCTGGGAGGAACTTGATGGAGGATAGCAGGTACAATTACAATGAGGGGAATTCGGGTGGCCCGAATCTCGAGTGGGTCAATGATCTGCTAACCTAAAAAATTCACACAATGGAGGAGGACCACAAATGGAGGCTATATATATATATATATATATAATATCCGTATTTTGCAATACATATGAAGGTGATGGAGATTTGATGATGACCAAGATTTTTGTATATAAGGGATCTTGCACCAGCAAATATACATACACGAGGTGAGTGTATGTATTGGTGAGATTTGTTGGCCGTGATTATTTTTGCAGCAGATTGTTTTTGTGTTTGTTTTAAGTATTAATGTTAAATATTATGTTTAAGTTGTGATCAGTGAGATGTGTATTGTTGTTGATCGTGATGATGGATCAGCTGGAAGTTCATGGTGATCCCTATGTATTAATTTCTTGTAAGAGTTTCATTTTGAATTAATTAACCTGAAATTCTGTTAATGGTTTTCTCCTTTGCATGTTTAGATGAATTATTTTTGATTTGTAGATATTAGGAGTTGTTTGTTTTTAAGAGGGAGCAAAAAGAAAGATGCTAAGTGTAGACTTGATGTGACAGTAAAGAAGTCGTCATATAATTAAAATGAATGAGAATATAATAAAATTGTCACGATATTAATTTGGAATTAAGTGAAGAAGTCATCATCGTTTGTGATCAACAATATAGATAAAGAATTAATAATAGTTTTATTTTGTTAATTAGTAAATCATTTAGTATGTATTCTAATTTTTGATACTTTATAATCATGATAATGATAACGTTAAAAGTGGTAAATTTTCAACATTGAGATGTCATTAATGGGTAATTATGGTAATTTCAATAATGTTTTTTCTACCATGATTCTTTGAGATAAATTCTATCAATAAATTTTTTGCTGACTTAATAAGTACAAATATATATTTGATATTGTAATGAAATAAAGTTTTTGTCACTATGTATATAAGGTAGTACGTATAGGACTTTTATAGGACATAAACGTACGTATATGAACTTCAGTAATAATATAAACGCTATGTAAATCTATCAATCAAGCTCAAAGTCGTGCTTGAATTGTAAAAAGTCCCATTTAACTCTTTTTTGTTTGTATCTTTTGCTTGTTTTGTTTAGAAGTATAAAAACGTGCTTTTATGACATATTTACTGGGCTTATAATTAGTTACCTTCTAAGCTTCGTTGTAAACAATATCCTAATTCTATCAAATTTAATTATGTAAATAATGCATAGTAATTCCTTTGCATTTAACTCTGCAGCCCCTAATCTTGCTCATTGGGCTGCTCATTCTGATTGGTCTGGAAAGATTCCTTTTGAGGTCCTTCCCACCAACACTTTTTGTGATGGGCTCACGACCTTTGGTGTGATGGTTTTATTTAATGGAATTTTTATTTTTCAAAGAATTGTTGTATAATTGGTTGCATTTGATATAACAATTTGCTCTTAATTTCATATATCGACATAATTAATTAAGATGTATTCTACAGTTCCTCGTGTTCTGAGAAAAAAAAATAATCAAAAAAAAGAAAAGGAAGAAAGATAAAGGTCCTTGTATTTTTTTTATTATGCGTTTCAAGGAAAGAAGTTTAACAATATTTTTTTTTTTATTATTTTTTGGAGGATAATTCGCATGAGCCTCATGAGTGTGGCCCATCCGATGAAGAGATTTTTAATTATTTATTGGGATTTTCAAAGAATTATTATATTAAACTATATATGATTAAAATATTTATGCTGTCTAATTCTAAATTTAGTTGGCAAATCGTGTTTGGTGAGAAGATAAAATCGCTTTTTTCTGTTGGAACATTGGAGATAACGACACTGATGTGTCAATGGCATGCAAAACCAAGACACGTGGCAGGCATGTAAATTGTAACGGGTTCGGATCAGGATGATCTTTTATTTTAAACGCACGAATATTCTTTTCTTTTCGAATATGTATGTATGCCAGCTAACTAATACGATAGTAATTACGGAAAATTACAAAAAAAATTATATGTTTGAGAATTTATGAAATAATTTTTCATTTAAGAATTCACTCGTTATTTTTTCCGTTCAAAAAGTGTAGAATTAACTTTTTAATCCGACTAGTCCAGTGCATTTGGCTTAATGATCATGTACCTCATCTTTGACTAGGGTTCAAATCCGAAGAAGTGTGTATGCGTGATTGTAATGAATTATAAAAAAAAAAAAACACTTTTTGATCAGGCTAAACTTGACTTCTTAAATTACATTAATGAATTAATATTTTTGTTAAATATTTTCTCTTTACGTTTCTGAATTAATTTGGAGCAATGCTTAACGAATTAATTTTATATAATGCACCACATAATATTATTTATAAATTATTTTTCCAATTTTAAAATACATAATTCTATAGATAGGATCTTTTAAATTTTCCATATGAACTAAATCACTAGTTGGACCAAGCAAAAAAAAATATTGTGCATTTTGATTAATATAGGCATATAAAATTAATTTATGGTTAAATATCAACAAAATTTAAAAAAACAAAATGTTTAAGAGTAATTTTGACTAGAAATAAGTTAAAACTTAAAATTCATAATTCTCAAAACTTAACAGTAATCACAACGTCCTTTAATAATATTCGAACACAAAATTACGGAACCATTTTTTTATAAAAAAAAAAGAAAGAAATATAGAATTCATGAAGAATTATATATACTACCCCCATACGGCACAAGGAATTGAATAGGACTCATAATTATGAGCTCGTCCTTAATTCAATTTAATTTGGCACGATATTAATCGGGCAGGCTTTTGTTTGTCATATAGTATTTAATTGCTCTATTATGTGCCCATATAATTAATATCTTAGACTTAAATAGGTCTCGGGCCTCTGGGCTGCTGCCTGCTTGCTGTCATTTAGTATTTAACATAAAATTCTTATTTGAATTTGATTTCACTTTACTCAATAAATTATATAATAAATATATTACACTTATCAAATGATTATTTATTCTTCTTAAATTATTAATTATTTACAGAAAAAATATAAATATTCACCAAATAATTAATAATGATTCGAAATGGATCAAAACTATAATTTCCCGTATTTAACACGATCACGCTTCCTGAAACCCAAACATTATACCTCGAGGGTGGCTGCCAATTAATTAAAGACCTCTTACCTACAATCCTCTATTTGGAAAACTCTAGAAGGGACAAGTAATCAGGCTTGATCTTGCCTTTTTTTTTTTTTTTTTTTTTACTACAATCAACTCGAGATACTCTATAAATATCAATCAAAAAGAGTCAAAGACACCTCCACACACATGCACACACTCACTCAGGAGAAAAGGGGAAGAGGCTTGTCCTATTTTATTTGGTCGAACAAAATAAACTTTTCTGAATTGAATAATAAAAGCCACAAAATAGTTTGAATATTTCTGAGTTTCGGCATTGTCAACGACCTTGGGAAAATTAATTAATTTGGATTCAATTTCAAAGAATATTGTTACATACGGAAAAAAAAAACAAAGATTGAGTAATTATGATAAAACTATCTTCGTTGCACCATTTTTAGTAATCAAAACTCAATAGTTATATATATAAATCCCAATAGTAAAATATAAAGCTTGTCTAGATGCACTTTTTCTAGAGGAAAGGTACTTTTTTTTAAAAAAACAAGATTTTAGAAAGATAAAAAATTGTACTCTGATAGCCATTTTATTTCAAAAAAAAAAAGCATAAGTCATAAAGAAAATCAATAAGTGGTTTTTTTTAGAAGTTATATAAAGTAGTTTCAAATAAAAGTATATTTTAAAGCACTTTTATTTAGTACAACCAAAATGCAAAACTGTTCAGTTAAAAAAATCTAGAAAAAATTACACTGACCACCCCTGAGGTTTGATTGATTTACGAAAAACCCCCTACTTTTTTAAAAATTACCAAAAACCCCCTAAGGTTTCAAAAATATTACAAACTTATTCGAATTTTCGAAAATACCCCTTCCCCTTTTTTGGGTGATTTATATTGACCACCCTGAGATTAGGCTAATTTACGAGAAACCCCCCGTGGTTTCAAAATTACCAAAAACCCCCTGAGGTTATACTAATATTACAACTAGCACCTACTTAGGTTGACTTATCAACAATATTAATTCTTTTTTTTTTCCCTCTGTAATATTGTTATCATAAAATTTTCATTTAATAGATTTAGAAAAAAAATGTGATTACTTATTCAAATAAATATTCCGAATTTAATGTTATGAATTTACACTAAATATACGTAATATGTGCTAAATTTATATTTGAGAAAAATATAATTATATGCATCGTATATATCCATTATGTGAAATGAGAAATATAAACATTGATTGAAATAAAAAATTGAAATTAAATAATGCACTTGAAAACTTTATTTAGCTTGAGGACTCTAACTCATTTCTCTTAAAATTTACTCCGTATTAGCGATAATATAACATACTTGATGTGTTGGTAGATACCTTTAATGCATTAAATTCAGAATATTTATTTGAATAAATAATCACATTTTTTTTTTCAAACCTATTATATGAAAATTTTATGATAACAATATTACAGAGGGGGAAAAAAAGATTTAATTTTGTTAATAAGTCAACCTAAGTAGGTGCTAGTTGTAATATTTGTATAACTTCAGGGGGATTTTGGTAATTTTTGAAACTATAGGGGGTTTCTCGTAAATTAACCCAATCTCAGGGTGGTCAGCGTAAATCACTCAAAAAAAGGGAAAGGGTATTTTTGGAAATTCTAATAAGTTTGTAATATTTTTGAAACCTTAGGGGGTTTTTGGTAATTTTTGAAAAAGTAGGGGATTTTTCGTAAATTAGTCAAACCTCAGGGGTAGTCAGTGTAATTCGCCCAAAAATCTATTACAAAAAATACTACTCAAAAAGCATTTTTTAAAAATTCATACAAACGAGCCCATAGTGACAATCAACATTGTGCGCTTTGTTCTAAATTTTGCCTTTTTTTCTTTCTAAGATATTCTAAAATAAGTTTTTATTTATTAGTCTGAATTAACACTCGTGAATTATATCATACTTACCCCATCAAATTACAAAACATAACAAATCAGTCATAAATTATGGATATTAATAGCTCATTTGTTGTGTTCACGTTTTACCATTATGAAGAGTTAATTTATTACATTTTTTAGTTGAGGGGGACAAATACAGCATGAAGTTTAGCAGATCGAATTTGCTTTTCTTTCAAAACTATTATCAACTAAAGTAACAACACGACATCACTAACTTGTATCCCTCGAATACGATACTTTGGAAGTAAACAAACTTTGTAATATTCTTCTCTCAGATCGATCATCTCACCAAAAATTTGTGCTGAAATCACAAAATTAGACCCATAAAATTTATCGGGAATGGAAAACTATGATTATACTTGAACTGTCTTGAAATGCTTGATAAAATAAAATAAAAACTCGTTTGGAATAAATTAAACATAGTGATTGAATGAATATATCAACTTTTTGCATAATTTAGGTGTGTTTCCTCGGAGTGGGAGAGGAACTGATTCAATGAAAGTAGGGATAAGAGGGCATGAAAAATAATAATGGAAACATGTATGTAGGGCTCATCTAATGCCCTATATTCACGAGAAGGAATTATTGTCATTTTCATCCGTTATATTTGTGGGTGTATGTTTTTTTCTCCGTTTAGTATTCACTTTGCAATTTTGGTCCTGTATGTTTTTAAAATATTGCAATTTCAGTCCGATTTCATGAGAATCTGTCCGAACTCGCTGGCGCGACGTCACAAATGTATGCGCCACATCAGCGAATTCCAACGAATTTTTGTAAAATCAAATTGAAATTGCAATATTTTAAAACATATAGGATCAAAATTGCAGAGGGCATACTTTACGGGCAAAAAACATAATGAGACGAAAATGGGAATTATCCCTTCACAAGAATATGTGTGTAGATACGTGCCATATTATTTTCATATCTCTAAGGTTAAAGGACCAAACCCATGCTAAAGCGACCTTGGCTTCAATTGATGAGGTCCCCTACTATCTCACATGCATGCCCCATCCCATTCCCACCCCTCAAAATAATCATATATGCATGCTCACATTTTTCAAATAATTACTTCAAATCATAATATTATATGTACTACCAACTTTCTTGACATTATAATCACTAATTATAATAACTTATAATAATATAAAGATTTGATACGACACCATAAATGAAGAAAAACTTACATAAAACTATACTTATTGCATAGCAGAAGAAGACAAATTTGCAACGGACTTTGCGAGCGATGATTATTCAAAATTGATCGCAAAGCAAACAGATTTGTGACAACCTTTGCAACCGAGAGACACAGGCTGCAAATCATTGGATTACAAAGCTTTGCTACTAGTTTTGTGTTGTAACATTGTCCAACGTGGAGCCTATGTGGCGCATTTTGCCATGACTACTGTCGATCACAACAGGCGTTAAGTGGAAAGATATTTTTCAAAATTCGACAATCAATTGTATCCGTCGCAAAAAGTGGTGGAAATTCTACCACTTTTGTAATGAATTCTATTTTTCGCAAAGCTTATTTAACTTTTCTTTCTTTTTTTTTTTTGAAATTTGCGACGAATGCAGTGTGTGTAAAATTTATTGATAATATAATAAGTATCATTATACCATTGTTCACAATAAACCAATGAAAATATTCCAATAACATCGAACAATAAGAATGTAAAAGTATTCCAAGTCAATAAAAATAACGATATTAATATTACATACATTCATTACTAAATCATATAATATAATTTACAAATAGGCATCATCTACCATCACTACTATCAGCACGATCACCGCGATGCAGTGAAACAAATCAGACGCTCGTTGAGTTTTTCATATTCAGGCCTCCTATAATATAAAAAAGTGGCATTTTGATTGATAATTTATTTTAAGGGAATTGACTGATGAATTCACTACTAATAAAGTTAAAAATTTAATAAAATTCTTCATATAGCCTTAGTCTATGAATAATCTAACCGTTGTGAGCTTGACATTTGATGATTGGCTTGTTACGTGTATATATAGTCGAGAATGAATCCATACTGTTCAGTGCTTATTAATTTGGATGAAAATTCAAATTTTGGTGTTTCATGCGACATGAGCCCATACTTACTTGCAAGGGTACGATTGCCACTAGCTGTCACATCTTTCTATTATTGCAATGAACAAGCCTATCATATACATGTACCTATTAGATCCAGTATGAACTCAAGGACTTTTTAATCAATGGAGACGTGTAAATTATTGACACGAGCCTTTATTTTTGGCATTCATAAAAAAAAGATAGTCATAGAAAGAATCACATGAATCTATTATATAATTGCATAATCAACTAAAATCTTGAACGATAATTTTCAGAAAAATAAATTAGGTTTGAATGGTCAAGGCGAATGAGTTTACGTTTAGCCACAACCCTGAGTTTCTTAGATTTCTAAGTGTAGTTGAGAAGTAAAAATCTAGATAGTTTTACGTAATTCGCTATTTCAGCATAATTAATGTTGTACGAGTGGAGTGTACTCGATAGATAAAAAGCATGTTACGTGTTCAACCATCTAATATATTGTAGTAAGTGCAACATCGATGTCTACAAAAATGATCTTTTTTTCCAATTCGCTTGTAGAGAAAAATAACCTCAAAACTTATGGCTATCACCTTTTATATTGGCCTCATTTTCATCGAATTAAACTTCCTTTGTTTTCACCCTAATATCTCAAACTGATAAACTAAAGGATACAGACCTGAAAACCAAGTGCATACACCAAACTCAAATGTTACAAAAAATGGAGGAAAAAAAAACATAGACACACACACACACACACATCATATATATATATATATATATATATATATATCTCAAAAAAAAGCCTATTGATTTGATGTCTAATTGGGCTTCTCTGGCAAAGAACATGCTGTTTTGGCCCAACCAGTAGTTGGTGTGTGGCCCAATTTGTTCGGATGTTTTGATCTACTTGAACCATCAAAGAACAAGTCCGAGCAGTAAATATGATTGGCATGTGTGGATGTGTGGTCAAGGCCCAATGGGCTCCACAGCTAAGTGGCTATAATTTGAATTTTATGTTACACAATCGTGCAACATCTTGTAATATATTCACAGATACATACAATATGTATTGACGGACCGTTATTCCTTATCTCAGTCATCCATGAATACCCGCAGCATGTATAGATGAGTACAACAAGTGATGTTGCATAATTGTGTAATAAAAAATCCAAATCAAAGTGGACAAAGGTGGTTGGGATGTAATTTAGCTCGTGGGGATCTTTTTATTTCAATTAGTGTTTCATCTCATATTTTATTAATAACATACTTATCACACGGTTAAAATTATTTCTTGCGACACATATTTGACTTGAAATTTACACTTTTAAATGTGTATCTGTGCAATAAAATAAAATACAAAATAGAAAATAGAATAGAGAATCTAAAATGTTCTAATCTGTGTCCATAGAGAATGATAAGAGCAAGGGCACCACTTATACTACTACTTTTTACAATTTTGCACACATATTAAAGAAATTTAATAGTTATAATTCATATACTCTAGTTAACTAATTTATCCACATTAAAGTGTTAGTGCTAATAATTAAAAGATTGTGTAAATAATATTCAATTTAAGGATAAATTTGAAAAAAATACGCTAAATACTATTTTATTTTTATAACATGATTAATAACATGAAATGAAGATGGTATAAGCAAATAAAATTCGAACATCTGGTACGGATGAAATTTATTTTTAAGTCAAATGTTAATATCTAAAAACTGCATTAATACGTAAACGTTTCGTCAAAGCCAAAGGAAATAAATATGAAAGGCTATTGAAGAAGCAGGGTTGCATTGAGTTGAGTTAATAGATAGTTGCAACCAACTCACTGACCAAGTCAAAATCAAATAAATTTCCAAAGCGTACCCAGCAAGAATCAACAGATAATTTGGTGCTCGCCACAATAAGTAGTGGGCCCCATCCAGATTTAACCAACGTAAAGAATCTTTAAGAATACATCATTACGTTTGACTGCGAAAATAACACTTTCTCTGCCCAAAAATTAAGGGTTAATTATATAACATGCACCCTACCTCAAAAAAATATATAATGTTTACATTTTTTAACATTAAAATTTGATTATTTATCAAAGTAATTTAAGGTTACAATGACTGTGGCGACTTCATGCAAAGTCGACATTTCCCTTGTCGACTTCGTATAAAAAATTGTTTTTATTAACAATTTTTAAAATTTTTGAAAATAAATTAATGTATTAATTTTTTAATAAAAATCGACAGTGTTTTATTAAAAAAAATATTTTCTTTCCATTTTATATTTCTCTAAAAAGAATAATTTAACAATTATTTTCAACAGAAGTTGACAATGGAATTATCGACTTTTGTTGAAAATTTATTCATTTATTTATTTATTTCAATTTAATGGTTGAAAATTATATTATGTAATTTTTTAAATGAAGTTAACTTCGAAAAATTAGAGTCAACTACTGGGTAGTTGACCTCTTGCTTTTTCCTACCATTTTAGAAATAGACTACCCCGCAACTTAAATGTAACCGTTATATGTGTGCTGAAGTTGATAACAAGCATTAATGGTTATTATGCTAACCATTAAACTTTTGACCAATAAATTGTGAAATTTTTCTGAAAATTCAAACATATTTCTCTCAATTGTTCTCAACATATTACACTAACCGTTAATCACTTCTCTCAACTGCTCTCAACCTCCTTAAAGTTTCACTTCTCAATTTCACATATTTTCTATCTTTTTTCAATTTAGGAGTAGTCTCTACTGATATTTTTTTCCATCTAATTTGCTCAAAATAAGACGAAATATATTGGAATTGCTATATATTAAGGAGGTCGATTGAATCATTCAAATTACTCCATTTCGTATGATCATCCTCCGATTGGCCGACATCTGGGAGTTGAGGAGTGTAATGTGATGCAAATTGAGGAATGTATGGTGATTAAAGATCCTTGTATTGGCGTGTTGGACCTGTATCAACACGTTGTGACCTAAACGGGCCTAGTTCTACATTGGAATTACATCTTCGACGTTGGATATGCACAGTGGTGCGTGCTGACTGTGTTTTATACGAACAATTGAGCATTGATTGAGTGAGTGAGTATACATTTTCGGCATAATTTTAGGTTGAATCTACGAAACGCATATATGATTCAGGGTTATTGAACTTACTCTGTGCATCACCACTGTAAAAATTTATTATTTACTACAGTTTCCCGTGCCTTAACTTCGGTTGATCGATACCCAATCTCAATAGTTTGGCTTGGTGTTGTGATTAATTAATTTGTGCTTTTTGCATACCATTTGTCATAATTTGGCACTGCGGAGTGGTTGGGATGAGTAATTATAGGTGCATGGACATTCTTCCTACTTTTTTTGTTATTAACTTCTTCATTAATAACAAAGTATCTCAATGCACTTAACTTCAAACGTGAGACCTTTAAATCAGTCGAAATAAAAGTAAAGTCGGTGAGTTGTTGACAGTATGCTGACCACCCTCCTTGTTTATCTGGACACTTATTTATTCCTATTATTGAATGTCCGTCAATCGACAGTTTTCATATAACCGCTACGTCTTCCAAAGGAATAGTAGCCTCGTCTACCCTTAAATGGAAAGTATGGGTCTACGAACACCACCTCTCTATCACTGCAGAAATTAAATATTAATCTATATCAACAAATCGACAATGGTACACACCACAAAAATTTATATAATATAGTGCTTCAATTACTTTGTCAAGTTGCACACCATTTTGACCAAATATTTCTTTACCCCAATGTCTAATTCTAACAATTTGGTCAGGGTCTATACGATCATCAAATAGTAGTTAAGGCATATGATTTTCTTATATGCGTAAAACACTAGTGTCTTTCGATCTATAGTAATATTTCAACCTTTCGACATTCATTCTATAAATAATACAAAAAACAAACAATATAAATACATTCTTAATACCCAAAATTACCAAAATTTTATTATTCACTAAAAAAAATACATAATACACAACAATCCAAAAAAAAATAAAAAATTGTCGAAACAAACCATGGTCAGCTTCTTCAAAAATTTGAATAAGTCGACTACACCGTTGTCGACTTATAATGAAAAAATTTATTATATTTAATTTTTCTCAAAAAAATTACAAAATGGAAAAAAAATAATTTTTTTAAAAGAAGTTGACAATGGCATGATCGATTTTTATTAAAAAAATTCTTAATTTAATTTATTTTCACAAATTTTGAAATTTGTTAAAAAAAATAATTTTTTATTTGAAGTCATCAACTTCGCGTGAAGTCGCTAGTACCATTGTAACCTTAGGTTACTTTGGTAAATATTCAAATTTTCTTGTTAAAAACGTAAATATTATACCTTTTTAGATCAAATAATAAAAAATCAGCTACCCGTAAAGGCAAGCAACATAACAAATCTAATGCCTTGAAATTTTCTGTCAACTATGGTGGTTCGATCATGTAAAATACTATTTTACACTTAAAAATGATGAGATTTTGTCTTTTTTTTTCCTGATAGTTAGGTGAGATATAGTCTATTACATAAAAGGTATATCACAACATGGGAGAAATAAGATTCTTTGTAAAGTAAACAAGTATTTGAGATGTGATCAAAGATTGTGTCGTCATGACCAACCTCTATTATCTACAATTGAGAGCTCAATTCATTGCATTTTATTGTTTGGAGATAAACGTGACAAAAAAAAATATAATTTACGATAGAATATATTAAGCCTTTTAACTTTTAGGTGTTTCATACTAAAATACATCACTTTTGTCAAAATAATATTGTAGTACCTAAGTTTTTCAAAATGTATTATGAAGATCATTTTTCCCTATTTGAGTGGAACTTTTGAAACTGTTCCAAACGAATCTTGGAGAATAAGTAAAAGAAAATAGTGAAAATTACCATCAAAACATACATATAATGATTGAGTATTACGATTGCAACTTACTAAAAATTAAATATATATAAAGATTGAGATGTTGGACATAATTTTAGTTTATAATTTAAGGATGCAAGCATAAGATATCAAAAAATTCGTTACATCTTTGAATATTAATAAAATAACAAAAAAAATTAATAATGAATTATGATGTGATAAATTTTGACGTAATAATTTAGAGAAGACCAATTATTATGAAGCTGGGATGAGAGAGAGAGAGAGAGAGAGAGAGAAAAAGGTAAAGAGGGGCGGCTGGATGGTATAGTTAGGCAGTGGGGGTGACGGCATGGGTGCACGTGGCGAATAATGGGGTGATGGGGGCCCCACCTTGTATGGAGCCGCAGCCGACTCTGCCGGCCCAGGCGGCGCTTGCCTTTCTGTCCTTTACGACACGTCGCCGCTATATACGTTTCATGTATCTACACCTCTATTAATAATTACTTTTATATATACATACATATATATATATATATATAAATATATACAGGTGTGGTGCTTCACGGGCAGTCGCAGACGCGCTCCCCCCACCCCCACGTGGTTTGATGTGTCCTTTCCTGTTTCTTTCGTCCCAAATTATATTTTCCCCACGCTCTCACAGTCTCACCGCCCCTACACTCTCTCTCCTTTTTTTTCAAAGTTTCTTTTGGTTTTTAATTTATTCTTATTATCACGGTCTAGAATCTTCCCACCGATTAAAATTGCATTTGTTGTTCGTTTTTATTTTCATTTTTTAGTATCTTCTAAATTCAAAAGAAAATTATAATTTATAAAAATAAGAAAGAAAATTCGATTACAACTATAAAAAAAAATCGTAACAAATATGTTGCGATTTATAATGGACCTCTATTTAAAATAAAACTGAAACAACAACTCATAATAATGCATTCGCTAAGGCATAATGTAAGGCAATGGAATTGCTCAAACCAATCAATTCCATCTTCATCAACGGTAGGTCTATAGAGGTAAGAAGGTTCTGTGACAATTAAAGTTGGACTAGCAATAAATCGTTTCATTAGTTAAGTGGGGCATTTTTACACAATAAGAAATAAATATTTGGTCAAATTAATAACTTAAAAGTTATTTTAAGTGATTGGCCACTGATCTTTCTAAATTATACATTAATAATATAATAAGTGCTAAATACTCATTAAGTAATTAACACTAATTGAATTGAGTTGGATTTGAACTTAAATTTCCCAATATTTCTATGTGTTTTGAAAAATTATTATGATCGTATTCTTTTAAAATTTTAATTAACACCCCCCAAAATCACTATAAAAACAAGTTTGTTATATACCATTTTTATCGACTTGAAATTTAAGTTGCATTTATGCTACAACTCAAAATACAAATTATGACCAATTAAATAATTTTATATATGCATCGGGGGTACTGAAATACCATAAATAAATAAATTAAATACATGGCATGTATTATAGATCCACTTTGCATCACTATAGTTGACACATTGCCGCTTTCCATTTTAATCCATCTACATTTTTCTGTTCCCAATAGGACATATCAAATATTTTAATTCAATCAACATAGCATTAATAAGAACCAAAAAAAATAAAATAAGAACCAAAATCTACCAACAAAAATTGCAAATATGGAGACCCCTTAATTAAAAAGGTCAAGGTTGGAATCTCATAAATGTGGAATTATTTATCTACTTTTAGTGTTGGTTTGATTGGCATTAACGTTGTCGTGGATAAAATTATTTTAATTTGTGACTTTTGATAATTTATATTTTATTATTTCAGATATTATGAATATTATATTTGAATTAAAACCACCGAAAAAAAAAGTTGAAACATAGTTTAAACAAAATCAACGTAGGGTCCACTCTGGATTTCCTAACAAACATATCGTTGTCGATACGCAAGCATGCAATACGTCATTAGTCCATTAGTTGTTCAATTTTTTTAACCAACTTCTAGAAAATTAATCAAAATAAGCTAAGGATTTCTACGCCAAATAAACATGAAAAAGAATAACATCATCAAAAGTATTTCACAATACTTTTATAGGGCAGACTTACATTTACCTTTTTCAGGTTTAGTCTAATTATAAAAAAATATTTTAATATTCAAAAAATTATAAATATACCCCTGAATTGATAGGGTTTGATGTTATATTTGACTGGCTTGATAAAATGTCTTCCCCCCGCCCCCCAAACCCCCTACCAATTTTACTTTTTTCGTGTTTTTTCTTCAAAAAAAAAACATAAAAAATAGTCTTATTTTGAAAAAGATGAATATGCCCCTCCTTGCCCTAAGAAGTTTGAACACCATCTTTCGATTTCATTTCCCTAACAATTTTGGTCAATTTGGTGGATTCCAAGTGGAGAAACACTTAATCTTCAAAGTGGGAGGGACGAATCAAGTGTTTTTCAATTGGGTCATGAAGCGTAAGTTACGATTTGGAGGAAGAAACCCCCATGCAGAACTTTCGTTCGAAATAGGTACAGTATGTCTATTCTTGCTTGTTTTTGTGTGAAATACCATTGTGCTTCATTTTTGTGATATTGTGTTGTTTGAAGAAATTGTTGTTTTCGTTTTCTTATGTCCATGTTTTGTCTTGGGTGAATGTCAATCTAAATTGAATATATTTGCTACAATTTTTGTTGTTTTGCTATTATTAGTGTGTCATATTCAAAAATCGAAAAAAAAAATAGGGTTTTTTGGTTTACTGTTGGAGTGTACATAAATTTTTTAGGAAGGCTTTGAAGGATGTTGTTGGCTCTTGGTTATGTTTTTAGAATTTCTTTTCTTGTTTTTACTTGATTCTGGTGTTGGTTTTTAGTTTTAATGGTTCAATTTTGTGTTAACATTTAATGGTTTAACTATTAATTGCTTTGGTGATGGTTTTTTGGTATTATGCAGTAAGATGTGTCATTTAATTGTTATTTTTGTGTTGTTTTACTGGTCTTGAGTAATCAAATGTTGGTCTTGTTTAATTATTTGTTTGAATGCATGTTGTAAGTATGGATGATGACAAATATTGTCTTTGTGGTGAATTGTTTGGGGAATCAGCAAAATTGAGTATGTTGAAGAAGATAAGTATGACATAATAGATTTAAGGAATGATATAATGGATGTTTTTGGATTTCTTAAGGAGACCAGTTTTAGTATTTATAGTGCAATGCCTAGTAGTGATGAGAGGACGATTATTAGTGATGATAATGGTATTTTGTCTATGTTTGATAGATTTGAGTCTAGTTCTAGAATTGATATACATATTGAAGTTGATGATCTATATGTGAATAATCTAGTAGGTGATATAGATATTGATGATTTGAATATTGGTGATGTGCATGTTAATGTTGATGAATTTGTGGGTGATTTGAATGTTGTGATGTTGATTTGGATGTGAATCTTAATGATTATATTGTTGATGATGGTGTTATTGATGAAGATTGTAATGATTCTTTATTTGCTCCTAACAGTGAAGATGGTAATAGTGATAGTGTTCCATTGTTTGATGAAAATAATGATGATGGTTTGTCCTAAAGGGTATTATGAATAGGGATGTTATGAGTGCTCCTTACCTTGATGAATCTAATGATGAGATAGAACTTAGAAAATCTCAAACAATTGATTATGCTTATAAGTATAGAAAGGTTTTGAGGAATTTTAGCGTTCAACAAGGGTTTAATAAGAGCGATTGCTGAATTTTGGAAACTAAAATTACAAAAAAAAATCCAATACCCTGCCTCCAGAAGGGTAATTTTGGACACTAAATTTTTTTGACTAACAGTAGATGCAATTTGTTGAACGGAATATAAATTCCGGGGGGGTGGGGGGTGGGGGGTCTAATTGAAAATTTTCAAATATTGGGGTTTTTTTGTAATTAGAGTAAATTTTAGGGGAGGTAAGTGTAATTTGCCCTACTTTTATATTAGGCAAAAATACAATTTTAGGATAATATGTTGCAAGTTTTGTGATTTTGAGACACTAATTTACTCAATTTTATTTTTGGATTTTGACACATTTAGGACGATTTGCTTCGTAATTAGCAATTTTGTTGAAAATTGAATGAAATTAGATTGATAATGTGGTTGCCGGTTGGAAAATTGAGAGAATTGGACACATGAGATGTGACATGTCGTTTATTTGGCATTTTATTTGACTTGGCAATCCAAATAGGATGAAAGTGAAGGAAAATAAAAAAAACATATTTAATAAATAAATACATAATTTTTTTATGTGTAAATGCAATATAAATATATATAAATACACATATACATAATATATATACACATACAAACATTACACACACATATATACACAAATATGCATACATATATAAATAATACACACACACACACACATTCAAACATTACACAAATATATATACATAAACCCGCGAGCCCTTCGCGTCGCTGATCAAACTCGTCGCCTGCTGCCTGCACAAACGAGAGAAAAAAAGGGAGAGATTGACAGAGATATGGACACAGAGAGACAGAGATTGACAAAGAGATAGACAAAAAGAGAGAGGGATCGATTGAGATAGACAAAGAGAGAGAGAGAGTGGGAAGGAAAGAGGAAGGAAGAGAAAGAAAGATCGATTGAAGGACAAAGAAATGGAGAAACAGGGAGGCATCATGGTGGTGGTAGAGAAAGAATGTGGGTTGCGACATTGGGGGTGGGGGTGGAGAAAAGGAAGGGCCGAAACAGAATGATTATGGGAGTAGAAGGAGAGGGCAACAGTGCCAGGGGTGGTGGAAAAATTTTAATACGCAAATAATATTTTTAAAAAATATATAAGTTTCCACTTAAACTTGCCAGCAGTGCATTAATACAAGACGTGTGTTTTTTTGATCATAAGATACCGTTGGTCCTAAATGTGTCAAAAAATTTTAAATTCATGTCCTAAAATTGAAATTAAAATTCATCCCAATTTTACTACTTTCTCCATATGGGTGCGCCGATGGCTCTCTTCCGCACGAAAATGACTTTGTTAGGGTGCGGGATGCTCATTTTGGCCGGAGATAGCGAGGGCATTCATCTTATTGGACGATGGGAATAGCTCACTGGACAACAGGTGTATTAGGGATTGGTCGTCAGATGCTCCTAACAACTGTCGGACTCGGCTGATGGGGAGAGTAGCCGCTTTTTCCACCTGCTGAGTTTCTGCTGCTATGGCTGGCAGAGGGGCATTAGAAGGCTTGGCTCGAGGTCCAGCTGGGGGCAAAGGGACGTTGTGTCCTTTGCCTTTGTCTATAACATTAATGTTCTCTCATTTGGCCAACTAGGTAGCTTCTGGAAGGTCACGATTAGCTCTCTCCAATAATGCCCTAGAGATATAGGTACATCGTGTGTTTATCATTCTTCTTCTCTACAAAGGATCACCTCTAGACAAGATTAAGGGCCTTTCTTCTAGCGCCAAAATAATGCGGGGTCTTTTTGATTGACCAACTGACAGAGTTCGATGCACTCCGGATAGTATGTTGGCGGTCCACCTGTCAAAAATGGATAAATGCACGTGAGACTAGCCTGTTTTGCCTCGGCATAAGCTCTTCAACGCTCAAGCTAGTTTTAGGATTTTTTAGAGAAGATGAACAATAGGAAATCCAACAATTTCTGAGAAGAATGACGCAAAATAATGTCCCATTACCTTTTTGGGAGAACTTTTTGGCTATTTATATGAGAGTGGGTTTTTGATTTGATATGGTTGATCTAACCCATGTACAAGTGGACATATTTTTTGGCACTTCTTGGATTCCAAAAAAGTGGTTGGGCCCTACTCTCATTAATAGGGCTTCGTTTCATATTAAATGCATACTTTGTGCATTTAATGCCAAATATGGCTATTATTAGAGAACATTTAATGCTTCTAGGACTGACAGGGCGGTCCCACGTGCGGCAGGTGCAAGTTTGGTGGCAATGGTGTAGCGCGTAGTTGGATTGCTAGCTAAGATTCCTATTTGGGTCTTGTTGACAAACTTGACGGTGATTGATTGGGAGGGGTGAACTTGCCCTCGAAAGCTTCTTTGCCTCTTAGTGCCACATTCTTTAGTTTCACTTATTTGGTGCACGGGGCCTCCAGGGGCCGTCAAGGTCTCTTTTCGTGGCTTTCAAGCCATGGACCCGATTGAGAGGTAAGCCCGAGGGTATATCCCTTCTCGTGGAATTCACTTAAGGGCTCCTTATTTTATGCTAACGCTCTCTTGAGGACATTAAGTCTCTTCAGAGCATCGAACCTCACACTTATGAGATTTTTGCTGATTGACAAGGTGCTGGAATGTTTGGGTGAGAGAGTGCCTACCATATCAATGTCCCTTGCTCAAATTCATACCTTAAATATTCTTTTTAAGTGTCTTTGAAATTTTTGATTTTTTCTAAATCAATATTGATGTGGTATGCATCCCCTTCTATGGACACGTCATTACTGCCAAAATGAGAGAATCCTTAAGTATGAGAATAGATGCCATCGAAAGGGACTCGATAGTAGAAGAGGCCTCAGAGTGATGAGAAATCCATGAAAGGGGACCATCCTCCAGACCTGCATGCTTAACAATAGAGAAGACCCTAGAGTGATAAGAAATCCACGAGAGGGAACCATCCCCCAAGCCTACATAGTTAGATGCCCTTGAAAAAGGCTCAATAGTAGAGGAGGCCTCAGCGTGATAAGAAAGCCACGAGAGTGGACCATCCATCCTATGCCTACCATGTATAAGTTCGAGAAAAATGTCATCGAATGAGTGTCTAAACCGATCCACAAAGCTCCCTGGCAAAGGTCCAAGTATAGCGAACCATCTCATAGAGTTTGAGAGATAGAGCGGCATCGGGGGATGAAAGCTTTTTTTGAGGGAAAACTATCTCATAACCCTTAGGCAGTGCAGTTTACCACTAGTGGTCTAAATGGGGCCCCCAACAACCTTGTCAAATGTGGATAATTACTGTCACCTAACACATACTGACAAGACATAGAGGGTAATTTTCTATCCTAAATACCATTAATGCTTTTTGTTAAAGGCAATCTTGAGCATTAAATGCTCAGGATAAGCATTAAATGTAAAATCATGCCCTATTGATGAAATTAAGGCCTAGCCGTTATACGGAGTCCTAGAAGGGATCAAAAACATGTCCATATGTACTTTACTTATCAATCAAATGACCAATTCCCATGAACCAAGTCCAATCAAGGCCTCTTTTCGGCCAGAAGATCTTGGGTGGCCTTAAATCAAAAATTGAGGAGTTGAATTCCAGCTCTTGTTCGGATATTTCTATCTCCATGGTAAAACATATGATCAAAATGATGTGTCAAACATTTAATGCAAGCAATATTAGCTTATGCGAGCATTTCATGAGCTGCCAGGTCGATCTTTCATCAATCATCTTGGCATCTCATCCCATTTTGTTTAATGCAGTCACCGAGATACTGTGCCAATTTGCTAGTGACATTCCCCCAATGTCACGTGGGCTTATGCTGAGCTCTGAAAATTAAAGGGATATTTAAATAAATGACACCATTCATAGGTCACAAAATAATAGGCTGCTCACTATAAATACCACCACAGTCATTGTGGTATGTAAGCTTTGTGCAATACCTAACATCTTTGGTCTTATTTCTAGTTCATATTCTCTTCTCTAGATATTTGATTCAAGCATCCAGTATGAACGCTTAGCCAAGACTCTTCTTGGCCAACTCATGTGTGTTCTGTGAGTTCTTCCTCTTGTGTGAGAAAACCCATCTCCCCCTTCAAAATTATCAATCCAAATGATCTTATTTCCCCGATTCAATTGTGCCAGAAAATTGATAATATAGTTTATTTTCACTTATAATCCACGGTGGCTATGATATTTTTTTTTTCAAAACTATACCACATCCATTTCTTATTATTAGTCTTATCACTAAATTTTTGTTTCACAATATGTGTTATTTTATGAAAATAATAAAATATTTAACGTATTTTTTTTCAAATATATGCTCAACTTTGACACTATTTACATAACCTCTTAATTATTAACACCAACATTTAGTGATGGTAAATTAGTCAAGTAGCGTAAAGAAATTATATTAATTTTTTCTTAGAACACGTGACATAGCTTTAAACGATTATTATTATTATTATTATTATGAAATAAATATAATAATTCTTTTTTTTTTATGAGTAAAAATTAAATTTATAAATTTAAAGGATAGTTACACTCAAATAAATATAGTAATTCAAATCAACTAAAAAACTTGAATTTGTTACGGTCTCGAGTTATCTCAACCTATATATATATATATATATATATATATATATAAATAGTGTTTGAGATTTAATTTTGTGATAAAGGGCAATAACGAAAAAAGCTTGATTCGAAGAAATTGAGCGATTGAAGAGGAGATGCCGGCTGGCAAGATGTGCATGGAAGGAAAGAAGGAAGGAAGGGAGGGGGCAGGCAGAAACCAAAGTCTACTCCACAAATTCCGCCGACGCTGAGTGTAGGGGGCCCATGCTAAAAGCGGCAGCTGATGGCGCCACCTCCCAAGTGGGCCCCACGGCGCCCTATGTCGGCCTCACACGCTTCTTCTTTGTATGTTCCCCCTTTCCCTTCCCCTACCCCACCAACATCATTTTATCCACTCTCGCTCGCTTAATCCACATTTCCCATTTACTATACGACTAAACACGTACTGCCTCCACCCTCCAACACAACCTTCATTTCCCAAATTTACCCCTGCAATCATATCACAATAATAATAATAATAATAATAATAATAACAATAATAAATAAAAAACCTTTTTTTTTTTCATTAGGCGAATTACGTTTGAGTAGTAGGTGACCATAGTATACTATGATCTGGTTACATTATTGGCCACTGCACATAAATGAAACTCGTCAATTAATTAATTTAGATCATAGATGCTACCCATTTTAATGTCTCGACCTACTGAATAGTTAATAGTTGGAGGATAGATTAGTTGCATATCACTTTTGATTGGACCATAGACTTGTGCTTATAGCTTTATATTTTTTTAGATGGTATAAATTTAAAAATAATATTCTATTAGTTTTGGAAGAATAAACAAATTTTTTAGAAAATTAAAATCAAACATAGTTCATTGACATCTATTCGATATCTCATTATCAACAAAGCAAATTAATTAATGAGAATAATATATTTATTAAATTTCATGAAAAAAAGTAGATAATAAAATGCACTACTACAAAACTATAATAAATTAAAAAATAAACAAGTAAGAAGTGTTTGCATAAAAGAATAAAGTAAGAAAATATGAAATCACATAAGCTGCTTAAATACAGTTTTTTTTATTTTTTATGGCACACTGGCATTAGATTTGTGCGTTTATAACACCTACACACACACACACACACATATATATATATATATATATATATATGATAAAATAGAGTTGGGTATCTTTGGGCGGAAGGCCCGAAAAAAGAAACGCAGATACAAAATACAAATGGTAAATAATAAATAAATAATGATAATAATAATAATAAATAGAGTGGCGGCAAAGCTAAAAGTAACACGTGCCGTCCACCTTAGGCACGACATGTACCCCGTCAACACGGAATTCGGAGGTCTCTGTGGTCCCCACCCACCCCCTCATTTCAATTCTGCTGCCTGTCTCGCCGTCGGTGCCCGCTCTTTCTCTCTCCTCTCGCTCGCTCTCTCTCTCTCTCTCTCTCATCTGCTCTTTTCGACCACGTCTTTTTTAGTTTTTCTTTTTTAAATCATTACTTTTTTTTCCTATTGAAATTGCTTGGTTAAACATCTCTCCCTCCGGTTTCTGGTAAATTATTGGAATTTTTGCCAAGTAGATTTTTTCCCAGAATCGACTCTTTTTATAAAGTCATCATGTTCGAAAACTTTATCATAATTTTTTTTATTATATTGATAACATAAACAATTAACACACAAATTTTACTAATCTCAATAGTGCATTGACATCTTATATTTCCTAATAATAACAAAATCCATCTTAAAAACACAATCCTCAACTATTTAGATCTTGGATGTTGGAACAAATTTAAATCTCATTTTCCTCTTCATCTAAAATTCCTTAAACTATCATTGGTCTGAAATTTACATAATAATTTAATTAATTCTGATAAACTGATTAAAGAAAACAACATTAGTAACAAGAAATTACATCAACTTAATCTTAGGTCACAACTCTAATTTCGGATCTGATGCAATCTAAATCCAACTACATCAAATTACTCAAAAAAAAAAAAACACGAATTTTCTTCATATTTTTTTTCCCAGAAAAGGAGAAGGAAAATTAATGGAACCCCTAACAGCCGCCGGCCAGGACTGTAACAACTGCAGAAATTACTCTCAGCTGCAAAAATACAAAAGGGTTACTTGTCTCTCTTTTTTTTTTTTTTTTTTTGGAAATTAATATTTACAAATCAAAACGTCAAGTCTCATGAATCCTCAGTTATCGTCAAGACAGATTCAAGCTTCCACCGGCGGCGGCATATTCAGATCAAGATCCAGGCCTCTCTTCACATCAGACCCATCAACAAAATTGTTCTCATCCACCACCGACGATGTGTCGGAATCGCTCTGCAACGCGCCGCCCCGTGGGAACCCAACCCCAACCTGGTTCAGTCGGTACGCCGCCGTCGCCATACCCGGCTGCACAAGGGGCTCAAACAGGAAAACCGGTTGCCCGTTGGGCAAGACCGCCATCGCTGGCTGCCGGCGGAAAAACTGATACCCGTTGATGGGATTCAACGGACTCGCCTCGGCCACAGTGACGCCGGTATCGTGACTCGCTCCGAGGCGGCGCGTGAGGTCGAGTTCGACTGGGGCGCGCGCGTTGAGGTCGGCGCTGGACGACTCGACGGTGCTGCTCTGACTCGGGCTGTGGGCGGCGGAGGTATCGGAGGGAAGGGGGAAGTTGGTCTTGGCCTTGGGGCCGCGAAACTCACGGGCGGCGGCGTCGTAGGCACGCGCCGCCTCTTCGGCGGTGTCGAATGTGCCGAGCCAGACGCGGCTCTTCTTGCCGGGGTCGCGGATTTCGGCGGCGTAACGGCCCCACGGCCTCTTCCTGACACCCCTGTAGTGAACTTCTTTAACGCCGTTAACCTTCGCGCTACCTATGTTAGCCTTATCCTTCATCGCCATTATTGTGATCCCCCTCTTTTAAATCACTAGCAATATATTTATTGTTTTGGTGAGAGAGAAGTGCGAGACAAGAATGGGTTATGGGATAATGGAGGAGGCGTGTATATATAGGGGAAAATTATGTTTGGGGTCGGGTTGGGCGGGGGGGTCACGGTCAGCGAGGGGTTTGACTGGGGGACGGGGGTGCCGCCGCCCAAGCAATGAGAGAGAAAGTGCATATATTGACGAGAGAGAAAGAGCATATGTATGTATGTGTGTATGTATATGCGTTTGTGTGTGTCAGAGAGTGATTAATGCGTGTGTGTGTGTGGGGGAGGTGGGGCTGATGGAAGATACGTGGCACGCGGGAGAGGTAGAAGACAAGAGCGCCTAAGACGTTGATGTGCCGGCGATAAGCATTGTTTTAGTGCCGTTGTTTATGGGTGATTGTACATGTATTATTCTCAATTAATCCACCTACACATACACAAATATAAAACTATAATCTCGTATAGTTTGGTATTGTTGGTAAATACCAACTCTACGTAGTTTTTGGCGTTTTGGGGCTCCAAGTAAATGCCATCAAAACGGGACCACACAAAAGTTGAAAGTATGACAATAGAAATAATCCCTTTCTACCGAACCTAATCACAGGATTTTAAATTCATCACTTTTACAAAAACAAAGACAATTTGTGAATATTAATATTAATTTTAATGATGTTGTCATACAGGAGATTTCAATTTGGGTGTTTAATTTCTATCTTTTTGAATATATCAATTGGAATACTTATTTTAAAATTGAATGAAATATTAAACTTTGAAAAAGATATATTGAATTTCATTATAAAAATGGTGGTAAAAAAGGGATAGGAATTTATGTTTATTTTTTATGTTCATCGTCGAGAAAAACTATGATGATTTTTGAAACGAATTATCTAATATTAGCATCAAATGCTTTAGAAAATTGAGAGAAATTTCATAGAGAACATCAAGATTTTGCTATGTTTGATTAAGAACTATTGAACTTTTTGCATCTTACAAAGAATAGAAATAGTTTAACAAAAAAAGCAAGAAATATAAGTGACTTAGGCGGAATTCATGAGATGCTACTGATTTGAATAATATTTATATATTATTTTTTTATTAAATATGATCAAATAATATTTTATTTTTTAACATTTTTTTAAGACTATCATATTTAAATAAAAGTTAAAATATTAAATGAGTAATAACTATTCGGGTAGTGTAAAATTTTCCCTTTGAAAAATTCAATGCGTTGTACGCTAGTGCTTTTTGTGAACTTTGTGAGCAAGTCCAACACACCTACGATTCGACACGTTTGGGCCACTGGCTTGCTAGACTTACTTTCTAATTTTTGAGTATTGAGAATTCTTTTACAATATTATTTGATTATATTTTTAATAATAAGAAAATTGTATTGAACTAATCACTTGGAAATTTACACGGGTATATTTACTTGTTGAAAAAAAAAACACAAAAATATTTGTTACTTTGAAATACAGATAGTGAAGGAGAAACTATTTATTAATTTTATATTTATATTTTTATTTTAATTTATACAAGTGCGATATCTTGATATTTTTTCCACTAGTAAATATTACATAAATTTATGCAATTACAAAATACAAAACTCAACACAAATATAAATAAAAAGCACATGCTATTTTTCAAACATCGAAGTTTAAATTCAAACACCGATGCTATCAAACTAAGCACAATATGTATGCACATGCAATTATCCCTATTATATTTTATTTCGACATATGTTATATTGTAGCAGTCGTTAATTTTAATTTGTCTGAGTATTTGATCAGCCATATTTATTTTAAAGAATTCAATATTTAACCAAAACATAAGTTATATTTGAACCCAAAACTAATGATAAAATTAATTTTTTATCTACATCATCCAGTTTACGATATTTAACAAACACTTTAAATTTAATAGTTAGAAATATTCACAATCAGATACCAATTAAATTTGAATTTGAACCGAGGTCCAATTCTTATTTTTAAAAAATAAAAAATTAAAACCAAATGAAAAGAAAAACTTGTAGGCACACGGTCACTAACATGCGGCACTAGGAATGGCAACGGGTCGGGTCTGGTACGGGTTTGGCCAAACCCGAGACCCGACCCTCCAGAAAATCTTGGACCCGGGACCCGTCCCAGACCCGACCCGGCCCGCCAAAGACCCGAACCCGGCGGGTTGGACCCGTTGAACCCGCCGGGTTCATAAACCCGTCCCAACCCGCCAAACCCGACCCGTAAATCAACAGACAAGTTGGATTTATTGTAGAAAAACTCATTTAATTTGCATCTATTTTAGAGCTATGACATGGAAATAAAATCTTGCATTTATTACTAAAACTAAACTTAATTAAAGCCAATAGCAATAAGTCATTAGCTGGAGCCTGGAGAAACCGACATTGAAAAGTGGCGTGGTGGAGATCCGGAGGCTGCGTGAGGCGCGGTTGGGTAGTGGCGCGGCAGAGCTGGGCGCGGCTGGGCAGTGGTGCTGCGGGGCTGGGCGCGGCGGGGCTGGGCGCGGCGGACCTGGGCGTGGCGAACCTAGACTCGGCGCTGTAGGGGCTGGGCGCGGCTGGGTGCAGTGGAGCGGGGCTGGACAGTGGCGGTGAACGGCGGCCGGCGGAGAGAGTGGGCAACCGGGCAAGAGAGATGACGATTGACGAGCGGGAGTGAGAAATGTGAGATTGAGACTTGAGAGTGGTAATTGGGAAAGGATGAATAGATCTAGAATTTTTAGATCTGAATTTTTTTTAATTTTTAAGATTTTTTTAATTATATTTATTTATATATTTATATTATATATATTAAAGATATTTATATATACGGGTCGGGTCGGGTTCACTTGAATCCGAGACCCGACCCGAACCCAGTACGGGTCTAAAATTCTAAACCCGCAACCCATCCCAAATCCGATTATATAGGTCCAAATCCGCCCCGAGCGAAGTCGAGTTCGGATCGAAGACTCGCAAAATCCGACCCATTGCCATCCCTATGCGGCACAGCACACAAAAGTACGAGTACTGGTACCATACTCCACCGCCCACTTTCTACTTCTCCTATACTTCAGAGTTACTTCTACTACTGCTCTAACTCTATTCAAATCAAATTATATTATTATTATTATTTAAATAATAAATAAATCAGCCGTCTTTGCCGTGGGCCGTGGCCTCCAATAATCCCCTTGGGACCCACTTTGTTCCGCCTCCACTATTTATCTTTCCACACGTGTCCTTCTGTCCCCTCAACGCGTCTCCCTAACAACCCGCGACTCTTTCCCTTCTCTCTCTCTCTCTCTCTCTCTCTAAACAGCATAATTATGGGTTTGAAGAGATTTTTGATTCTTCATTCAAGACTAGGTCGTTGGAGCAGCATTTTATTAACCATTAGCCTCCATAAGCTAACGTTGATTGTATGGGATCACCGATATTAGCCCGCGTAATAATTGTTTAGTGGATTGAAAAATGTTTCCGTGGTTGTTCATGTTTGTTGTATTATTTAGTGACCTTGCACAAACTTAATTTAATTCGATCCAATAAATAATATAGGAGTGTGATAAAATTTAAGCATGTGATTAGCTATTTTTTAAAAAAATACATACCGTTCATATTATAATTCACTTATTATGTAATTAATCTAAGATATTGATGAATTTCGACGACTAGTCGAATCCAGGGGTGTTGCCGCTCGAGAGAGCGATATGCAAGGGAAAGCTGAGTTTTTTTATATAAGAAGGTGAATAAATTTGAAATAATGATAGAGGTATAGTGCTTAAATTAGATACCAAGAGAGACAGAGAGAGAATAGTATTGACTGAAAGTATAATCAACGGTCTAAGGTATTTAAGAATATTTGCCTACCGTTTTTCTAGTGAAGGGTCTCAAATTTGGAGATGCTAAGTGAAGAAGATTTGTTTGTCAGATTTTTTTATCGGTTTTTTTCGTGATTCTAATCGAATTTTGGAACCGAAATTTGTGTGTGGTTTTTTTTAGTGATTGGTAAATGCGTATTATATGTTTTATTCTTGATATTTATTAGCAAACAGCATATATGTATCACTAATCACACAAAAATAATAATTAAAATAAGAATATTAAATTATGGACGCCTAAATAACATTATATTAGTAGCTAGTATTGATACAAAGTTGGGTTTGTTTAAATAAGCAGATGATCCCTTTTCTGAATATTTTAAGATTGTAGGAACTTTTAAATCATCAATCATAGAGGCCCGTGACCCGTGACTGCACCATCACATATAGTTTTTTTTTTTTAAATGTTTATTATGATATTAAATATCTTATAAAGGATTTCTATGTGTTGGAGTTAAAAAAAAAAAAAAAAAGAATTATAAAACGATATGGGCCAAATATGTATTAAGGCCTAATTACGATAGAAGTCCAATACTAAGATAAATTGAAAAGATCGCCGTCTGGATCAACTTAAAAAAAAAAAAAAAGGTATTTTTGGAGCTGTTGGTTTTATAGTAAATTTTTTTTTTCTTTTAAGCTAAATAATTTTTTGCTTGACTATAGTAATTAAAAAAAATTTAAAAAATATTTGTATTTAAAACTACTTTGAATAGCTTCTAAAAATGTCAATTTTTAGATTTTTTTTTTCGCTTTTGGTTTTCTAAAATGCCCTTTCGAACATATATTTTTTTTCCCAATAAAGTGTTTGTTTTCTTCAAAAAAATAAGTTATTCTCCTCTAAAAATAGCCGAACCAAACGGGGCTCTTAAATGCAACTGACGGTGCCATGTAAAAGATGTCATTGGGCCATAACAACGCCCAACAATGAAATGGGTTCAGTGAAGACAGAAGGATTAAGGCCACTTGGATTTTAAAGAGTCATAATAAAAGAAAATAACTGCAGTTTTTTTTTTTTAATATCAACTGCTCATCAATATACATAGCGATAAGTGTTATAAAAAATAATTACATGAAAAGTTTTACAAAATATCTGGATTGAACTGAGGTTCATCCTAATATAGATAAATAACTACGATATCTCCAAACAAACTAACCTCTTGAATAAGGAGGGTAATTGACATTTTGGCAAATTCTCTGGCAAATTACACTTTATTATTCTAATATTGCATTTGTAACGGGAAAAAAAGGTATCTGAGCATATTAAACTTATCATGATCCATTGTCCTAATAATAATATTTCCAAAATCCTACATGCCAACTCACGAAGCACATAACGATATAGCCACATTAGCATCAATAGCTTCACTCAATCGAAATCGTTGTGTTTTAGCATATCAGTCCACTAATATGGCAATGTTTGTGTGGAATGAGATGGATTTGGGCCTAATTAAGCATAAAAAATAGTTTACACTTTACATGATGGAAATTGTCCCAAACATTATAACTCGAATCACATTTTTTATATCTAGACATTGTGAAAATAGTCAAGTGTTGATTATGACAACAAATAACATCAACACATTATAACGATGCAATTATGAAAATGAAGAAATAAAAAAGCATCAACACATTTTGCAAGTGGAAAAAAAACAACTGCTTTTTCCGTCTCTGTTGGAAAAAATAATAATGCAATGTTTTTTTTTTTATTTCTACTAAAAAAATTAAACATTGAAAGCGTTTTTTTTTTAATCTTTTAGTTATTTTTTTTAAATTCAACTTTGTTTTTCAATCTTTTTTTTTCAAAAAAAAAATAAAAAAATACTATCCACCTTTTTTTTCTCTACGATTTTTAACTTTTACAAAAATATAAGTGTTTTGCGAACAACCATGAGTCGTGACCTTTCACGAGACTAAAGGCATGATTGGTATGAAGGAAAATATTTAGGTGTGATTGGAATGACGTTAAGAATTGAATGAAGTTGGGAAATGAATGATATTGATATAGTATTTTCATACTTTGTATGCTCAATGAATAAATAATGGAACGAATTAATATAATCCATGTCATTCATATATTTGGTAATTAAGTAGTAATGAATTAATGGAATAAAAGTAAATCAAGTATATGATTCAAATAATTTCTATATAAAAAATATTTTAAAATTTTAATTTAAATCATATATATTGTATTTAAAATAATATGGTTTTTTTTTGGTAATGGTATTTAAATAATATATTGGTATTGTATATGGATGATCAATGTATATATTATACATTTTTTATATATTGATATATTAATTTTTATACATGATATATATTTTATTTTGTGTATTATTATAAAGTATGCACGAGTATCAATTATTTTATATTTATATATGTAATTGTACAAGCATTTATTATATATGATATAATATATCACCTAAAATAATTTTAATATACAGTTTCATTATGAATATCAAATATATCGGTAAATTATTTAGTATTAATTTTATATTATGATATATGTTCACGTATGAATAGCATATGTTAGCATATGTTAATATATTATACATTTTAAAATAAAATATTAGATATAAATTATAAATATATATGATTTATAATACATGATAAATTTAATCAATGTTGTGCTAATAATATGAAAACATAGTTTATTGTAAACTTGGTCGGAATTAATAATTAAACCCATATAGGATGAAAAGCATCACTAAACCCATATATATATATATATATATATATATATATATATATATATATAAGAATGGTGATTTCTACGAGAATGAATAATTCCACTCCTAAATTATACCAATTGTATCATTAAGAATAAACATGGGAATGTCCATCCCATTTTCACTTCATTGCTCCATATCAATCATACCATAAGGACGTAGAAACAAAGAAGAGAATTTTATGAAGAGTAAAAACTTTTAGACTAATAATTGAATTTGTTCTTTTCAATTATTATTATTATTATTATTATTATTCTGTGGTTGGCTGCTATCTCCTAAAGGGCAAATAAAGTATTTCATGAGTCGAGTAAAGACGTAATGCGGTGCTCGAACAAAGCCCCACTCACCATCTCCTTCCTTTTTGTCACCTTTCACCTTCACCATTTCACCATTTTCACACGCCTCTAACGACACACACAGAACGTGTCTCCAAGGGAAATTAATCCGTTTCCATGGAGAACGGGGGGTCACCGCCGCCGGAGACGAACCAGTGGCGTTTCACAGCCAACGAGGTCCTCAACAGGGCTTCGGCAATCACCATCAGAAGCGTGCTCAATTTGGTCATGGAGAATCTCGACCCAAATGACCCCAGACCGCTTGTTCCCATGGGTCAGGGCGACCCCTCCGCCTTCCCTTGCTTCCGAACCGCCCCTTCCGCCGAAGACGCCGTCTGCGCCGCCGTCCGGTCCGCCAAGTTCAACGGCTACTCCTCCACCGTCGGCATACCCCACGCGCGCAGGTATGGACAACTTCTACTGGGTTTGTTACAACCCAAGTGATTTTTTAACTTTTTAGAGGAATTGCTCTGTTTCGTCCTTCATGCATGAATCATGATGCGGGGTACTGTGTACACTGTACAGGGTCATTTTTGCACTGTTGGGAAATTTAACAAAGAGTTGGTGAATAATCAATTTTGGACAAGATTAATCTTGGCGTTACAAGTTCATCTTAATGTCGTCTCTTAATAGTTAGTGAGCGATAAAATTTTTTCAAGATCATTAGTTATTAAAATATATAAATATAAATATTATATATAATAATAAAAATTATCATATTTATGCATATACGATCAATTAAAAGTTATTGTATTTATGTATATTATATTTAACTTGTTATAAAATAACAAGTTATTCTCTATTTCAAAATAAGGAGATATAGTGAATAGTGAATTATTTTTAAAAAATACTTAACATATTTTTTTTAATAATACTCAACAAAATTGATATAAACCCACATAATGATATATAATCAAAAGTCAAAAAGTATTAAAATATATTTTTTCTCTCTCTCTCTCCCTATGGTCTCACAATCAAATAAATATATTCAAACTCAAAAAATATCTTTTTTTTTACCTTCGCTATCACATTCCCCAAATCATTCTCAATTAAATATTAAATCTCCAATCAATAAGATTCATTCAAGTTCAATAACCCAACAAATAAATATCAAAATTCATTAAATTTTATATTGAACAATAATTAAAATTCATATCAACAATCTTAAGATTCAAATTTCTATGCAAAAATCAATTATAAAAAATAAATAAATAGATAAATATATAAATCTAAAAATTGGTACACAATAACTTTTTGTACATTGCTTTTGAAGAAAAAAGTTGAAAGAGAATTTAATTAATTATGGTAAATAAGATTGGAAAAAAAATATCAAAAATAAAAGAGAATAGAGAAAATTAAAATTTTTATTGCATAACTCATATAAAAATCAATTATTTATAAAAAATGAATTTTTAAAAAATTTAGGAAAACAAACACAAGAAAAACCAAAACGGACGACCATGCTTAAATGTGTTTCTACCGTTGGCCTAAAATGCATATATGACAGATAGTGGTGGGGACAACCAAAAAGCTATCTGCAATTGGAGCTTTAAAATGATATAGGACGATGGTGGGAACATGATAAGCTTTCTGAAATTTCGATATTTAAATATGAGGCCTTTTGAATTCAGCGTGCAAATTGATATGGACCAGGGAGTCACGAATGAGAATGCCTTTTGAATTCTTGCCATCACATCGTGTTTTTATATCCAATATAGTAATCGAACTTGGATCGTATGTGATGATGTCAACATTTCACTTTATTATATTATCATATTCTCATCTAATGGCTTACAATGCAGTTGGCTGCCGACATACAAGCACATTTTATCATAAAATACATCACATCAATTATTTTCAACAACTCGCTTGGTATTTTGTTCACATTTTAGTTCATAATGATCTGTATCCTACCTTTATCTTTGCAGTGCAGTAGCAGAATACCTTTCGAAAGACCTCCCTTGCAAGTTATCACCTGATGATGTGTTTCTTACTATTGGATGCACGCAAGCATTAGTGGCAATTCTATCAGTCCTTGCTCGTCCCAGTGCTAACATTTTGCTTCCGAGACCAGGCTTTCCTTACTATGAAGCAAGGGCCGCCTTTTCTCATCTTGAAGTTCGGCACTTTGATCTTGTTCCAGATAAAAATTGGGAAGTGGATCTGGCTGCAGTGGAAGCTTTGTCAGATGAAAATACAGTTGCAATGGTTATTATCAATCCAGGCAATCCATGTGGAAATGTTTTCAAGTATGAACACTTAAAGAAGGTGTGTACCTAGCGCTGATTTGAGTACTGCATCAAAATGTAAAATTATTTAATTTAAAAAAAAAGAGTTCTACTATAAAAGTACCGCTCGATAAGCACTTTTTTTGAATTTTTCCAAATGGGCTCAAAATCTAGAAACTCTCTTGCTGATAGCAGTAGCTAATGGCCACCAAGAGTGAAAATGAGTTGACCTGGCTGCTAGCTGAGCTCAAGCTATAGCTTGCACCTTGAGCCATTATCTAAGCTCGAGTCTTGCTGGCCAGGATATAATTTTAATATTCTTTCGTATTATTCATATATGTATCATAAATGTATTTGTATATTACTATTCTATTATGTTATGTTATGCTTCTTATTCTAAATAAAAATGAAATTAAAATAAGTTAGATGTGTTATCATTTTATTAAATTAAAATATGGAGCTCGAGCAAGCCGAGCTGAGGAATTAAGCTTGTAATCTTGGCTCAATTACAACCCTAATGATCACCTTGTTATTGATGACTTGTGCAATGTTTTAGGTTGCAGAAACAGCAAGAAAGCTTGGAATCTTAGTGATTGCTGATGAAGTGTATGACCACCTTACTTTTGGAAGTAGCCCTTTTGTTCCTATGGGAGTCTTTGGATCCATTGTTCCAGTTGTCACTGTTGGATCCATATCAAAGAGATGGCTCGTTCCTGGTTGGAGACTTGGCTGGCTCGTCGTAAATGATCAACATGGAGTCCTTATCAAGCAAGGGGTATTTTCTTATCTTGCCTGTTAATTTTGTATTTTAAACAGGATATTTCACATTATTAAAATTTCGACTCCAGTGTCTCATAGATAAATATTTAAGTCGTTATGTTGGTTATCGTTTTGTTTCAATTAATCATGTCTCTCGTACAAGAATGAAATCTCAGAAGAAATCCACAGAGGTTTTTTTGTTTTTGCAGATTGTTGATAGCATCAAGGGTTATTTGAATATTACCTCTGACCCGGCGACCTTTATGCAGGTTCTTTCTTTCATATTTGTTCCTTTATTTGGTTTTCAAATATTACAGTGCCATCTTATCTCAATCCTCATCTTCTTGTAATGATTTTGGATCTTTTTCTCCTCTCTTTTTATGTGAAACAGGGGGCACTTCCACAGATTCTAGGAAATACACCGAGTGATTTCTTCGTGAAAATTGTTAATACACTCAGAGAATGTGCAGAGATATGCTATGATCGAACTGAGGAAATCCCATGCCTAAGCTGCCCAAGCAAGCCAGAAGGATCCATGTTTGTGATGGTAGAAACAAAATAGCTTAGAATTTGTTTTATCACCAAATAATCGATTGCATGACACGCAATGAATTTACACCTCAGGTGAAGCTTAATTTGTCCCTCCTGGAAGGCATTAAGGATGATGTGGACTTCTGCTGCGAGCTGGCTAAAGAGGAATCCGTGATAGTTCTCCCGGGTAAAAATTTCATGCCTGATTTGAGAAAATTTTCTTAGCGTATTGGGACTAGTATAAGTTGTATTGACACCACCAATAATGTTTCTAAAGCAAGAAAAATTCTCACCGACAGGGGTTGCAGTGGGACTCAAGAATTGGCTCCGAGTAACATTCGCCATGGAGCCATCATCTCTTATTGATGGCTTTGGAAGAATAAATGCTTTCTATCAGAGACACGCCAAGAAACAATGAAAGTTGTTTCTTAGTACAACATCTGCACATCGAGTGTGATATATTATCATACATGCCTCGTGATGGTGATCTGAAAATTCTTGTTTGATCCCATCTGTGTCGGAAAATAATTGCTTTGTTTCGGTTTTATTTCAGGAAATCTGAAGAAGATGTAGGATTCTTCTTCATATCCTGCTTGCATTGTGTGTTAAATGCTTGAAATAATGGGAGCTAAGGTTCATTTATGTGCTCCCAACTGAAGGCTGTGTTTGTATAATCAAACTGGCTTATTGCCAAGATGTTCTGAACATGTTAATGTTCTTTGTGAATATATCTGAGGGAGTGATTGCTTGGCATCTCATATGTGGAATATATATGTTTTGAGGGGGAAGCGGCCAAACCCCAGAAGGTGGTGGTCCCTTTCTTGTTTTCCATTTTTAATCTTTCGTTCAACACAATTTTTAAAGCTTTGAATTTTGAGTTTTATATGCTAAAAGAAATGCTAAAAAATATAATTTTGCTTGGATTTGAAAAAACAAGTTGTGAAAAGATATATAATTAATTGGACGGACGGTGTCAAAGCGGTTGGCGGAGAAGAAGATAGCCAAGTTTGAGAAGAATATCAGCCGGAGAGGATCAGCGGCACCATCTAACAAGGTGGAGTCCTAAAGTGTACTTTAACACTAAATCTTGAACAAAACAAAACAAAACAAATATTTGGAGTCCGAAAACTCATAACAGATCTTGGTGGCTGCCAGCGGCCGGAGACCGGAGTGATCAAGCGGGAAGTTAGAGGATCCGCAGCTGAGTTCGCGAGCAGTGAGCATTGAGTCAGCGGCTGTTTGTGAAATTAGATTTAGGGTTTTTAGTGAGAAAATAAATTTTTAATTTATATTTTATACTATTCATATTTTGGGTGGATCAGGTTAATCAGATTAGGTTCGGGTTTTAAATGACTTTATTTTGTTTTGATAGACCCGATTCGATTTGAACTCGAAAATCTCCAAATCCAAATCTTATTTTTTTTGGTTGGGTTGTGATTGAATTGGCAGGTTGAGTTATATTTTGGCATCCTTAATATAATCATCAAAAGACCTTGGTGCAGAGTACACATAATGTGACTTTACCATCTAATTTTACAAAATTTAATTCGTCTCGAACATATATTTTGAATAAGATCGAGAAAGTAAATCTTATTTTTCATTAATGATCTTAAAGACAATTAAACGAATAAATAACAAATAGTTCCACCACCTCATTATTTCAACAAAAATAGTTTTGTTAAAAAAAAAATTTTGATGATAATTACCATCTATATCCGCTGGTTAAAAATTTCTATTATAATTATATCATGCGCATAGATATGTGTAAATTAAAAATCTTCAAGTTACGAAAATACTTATATACTTGAAACGAAATGCATAAATACATGCATCATATGCTTTTCACATTGTGAAAAATGAGTCATATTCCTTCCTAATAAATATTTGTACACTTTACAAATAGATAGATTGCAATTTACCTCCTTGTGATACACTTATTATCAATTAAATATCTTGGAACTCACACAATGTATAATAATGGAAAGATAAGTCCAAGTACCAATGATAAAATAATAAAATAAATTATATTTTAACTCTCATATATGTATATATATATATATATATATATATATATTATTAACTTATTTGGCAGTCATCTAAACTATTATATATTCATATGGCATACTTGTCACCAATGGTAGCAGGACTGTAAATGGATAACCGAAAATTCGCTTATCATTGGTACATGTATCCGTTTATTTGATATATTATTCGTATTACGGATATGGTAATTACATATTCACTTTAAATGTGTATCCATTATATATATTCATTTAATTATATTGATTGTCGGCATGCGATAAATAACATTAAATTATTATTATTATAACATCTACCTCATCTGAGATTTGACAAAATTATAATTTAACCCATAATTTTTTTATATTACAATAAACCTCATTCACAAAAACAGGAAGGCAAACATCATTATCAACAACTGGAAGGCAAACATGATAACATCATCATTTCCATTCAAAACATTCACAGAAATATCAAATTTAGATAATTCAGCAGTCCTAGCAAACATCTCTAACACATCATTATTACTGCTAACATCCAACCTCTCGATACTTCCATAAATACTAGATGCCACATCAAAATCCACACCAACTAAATCAAACAACCTCCTAATATCATCAAGCAAGTCAAAGTAACTATATATGTCCGGATCAATGTTAGACAGGGTCTTTTTTTACCTCTAAAGTGAACCACTAGCCTATAGGTTATGTCTCCCATACCTGAAAAATGAAACCACAAAATAAATCAAGTTATTACTAAACAAACTTAAAATTTCAGCATTTCATACCTAATGTGAAGTTAAATTTTCACAACACATACCACATAAAAAACTTAAATTTAAAAAAAAATGAAAAAAAGGAAAAAGTCAAGATTCTCAACAACACATGCATATTGAAAAATATTCAAGTATTTTCATCAAAGTCTTGCAAAAAAAAAAACTTCACATACACAGAAAATCAAACATCCAGAGAAAAACAAACATCTACAAAAACCCTAACACTCCAAAATTTGGGGATTTCGCAAAAAAAACAGAATCACACCCCACAACTATGACATGCACAACACAAACATCAACTTTCACGAGCATAATACCAAAAACAATCAAATAAAAACACAAAATAAAAAAAAATCAAACATACAGATTTCTTTTAGGCATTTTTCGGACAAATTATGTAACAAAAACTTCAAAAAAAAAAGCCCCCCCCCCCCACCACACACAAAAACACATGTATACACAAAACTCAAAAACCCTAAGCATAAGAGGCAAAAATCGTACCTTAATTTAAGTAACCCGATAGCAAAACCCACGTTTTTTCTCGCCATAGTCACATTGAATCCACTATTTTTTTCCTCTATCCAGTACAAAAACAAATGCTATTTTCGGAGGAAAATAAAAAATAAATAAAAAAATTAAAATTTTCGGCTGAAATTTTTAAAAAAATTAAAAAATAATAATTTTTGAATTTTTCAGTAGAATTTCAGTAAAAAATTCCTCTGAAAATTAAAATAAATAAAAATTTTGCATTTCTCTATGGAAAATTTCAGCGAAAATTAAAAAATAAATAAATAATAATAATAATAATTTTGAATTTTTTGGCAGAATTTCGCCAAAAAAATCCGCCGAAAATTTAAATAATAATTTTGAAATTTTCCATGGAATTTAGGCGGTAAAAATTCCGCCGAAAATTAAAAAAATAAAAAGTAATAATAATTTTATTAAATTAAAAAATATATTAAAATTTAAAATTCTGGATTTCTATTTGAATTATTAGTATAAAATTATTATTATTATTATTATTATTATTATTATTATTATTTTAATTAGAATTAATTGAATTTTTGTATGCTATATATATAATATTATGTATTATATATATATATTTTTTAATAAAATTAAAAATATTAAATTTTTCAATAAATAAAAAACTTATTATTATTATTAATTATTTTTATTTGAATTTTTGTATGCTTTAAATATATAATGTAATAAATTGTGACAACAAAGTAAAGATAACTCAATAGTAAAAGAGTACGTTGTTTGCCAACCATGAGGGCAAAGGTTTGACTTTTAGAGACGCCAAAATTTGGGGCAATTTCAAGCGCGTATATGCACGCACGCGCGAGCTGGGGCTAGGTCTCGGGTTCAACTCATACGTTGAGCAATTGGAATTTTATTTTTAAAAAAAAAAAAAATTTGGCTGACTAATCTGCCGAAAATTTATTTAATTAAAAAAAACAATTTCTGAGAAATAATTTAGTGGATTATTCTGTCAAAAATTTATTTAATTAAAAAAAAATTCCTTCGAAAATTGAAAAGTGACGAAGGTTTATTTAGCGGATTCGTTCCGCCAAAATTAATTATTTCCGCCGAAAAATTCAGCGAAAATTAATACCGTTTTTCCTTATAGTGATCGACTTGTTTCTAACCAAAAATATATATTGTAATCTTCCAAAAGACAAAGATTCAAACAAGGTTTTCATCTTCACGTTGTGAGGGAGAGAGAGAGAGCAGGAATCTGACTATACCGATACGAGGGCATTCTGGACATTTTGAAATTACCTTATTTATAAAAAAATAATTTCACCAAAAATTAAATGGCAAAACAGACTTTATATATTTTCCTTCCATCACTTGTAATTATTACATACCACATGGGATTTATTATAACATACACAAAAAGTGGGTTAAATTGTAATTTTATCAAACCTCGGGGAAGGTAGATATTATTCATCCTTAGTATTGTTGTTGTTGTTGTTGTTGTTGTTGTTGCTATTGTTGTTGTTGTTGTTGTTGCTGTTGCTGTTGCTGTTGTTGTTATAATAATAATTATCATTAGTAGTAGTGTGTGTACATATATGCTAATCTCTTCTTATAAATAAAATAGATTGAAAAAAAAAATCTGATTGACTTGTATTTTATAATCTACAACGAAATAAAAATATAGGTAAATATATTGATTTTACTTATATTAATTAGAATATACTATACTTAAATATATATACAAAAATTTCAATTAGTTAATTTATATAAATGTTATTTGATTTTTTTATTTATATAAACAGATTCGGATATATCTTTAGATAATTATAAGCAAAACTGAATATTCGAATATTCAAATATTCATAATATTTTTAAAAATACTAAACGGATATGAATATATTCGAATTTGTAAAATATCTGTTGAATTTAAATTCAGATATAATGTCTGAATATCCGTCACAGAAAGTATTTTAAAAAATAATTAGAATAATCACTTAAATTTAATTATATCTATTGAAATTTGAAAATGTACAGACACTCAAAATTAAATGTGGCTCCGCAACCGCTCGTCACAACGCATCAACTTTCGAATCTTTTTTTCCCTTAACGAGTCACCCGGTTTTATAGGAATCATATTTGTCACACACACACACCAGGTGCAACAACCAGTCAAGAAACACGCACGCACAACGTACACTGAATATGGAGAACAAGCTAGCGAAATGGCGTTTCAAGAGCGAGAAAGAGCCAGCCCTCACCATTAGAGACATTCTTGAGAAACTAAGCACGAACATCAACGAAAATGACAATAGGCCAATGATTCATCTCGGGCGAGGCGATCCCTCCCCCTATCCCAGCTTCAGAACCACCCCTGTCGTCCCACAAGCCCTTATCAACGCCCTTGAATCCGCTCAGTTCAATGACTACGCCCCCTCTGCCGGCATTTCCGCCGCAAGAAAGTCGGTGAAAAAAATGATCTTCTTAACAGCTTTTATTTTCATATTTATTTTTATTTTTGTGTCCATTGATGTGAAAAATCTTGTCTTTCTTGCATCTTGGTCCTTGTTTGTTCACTTTAGTTTCAGTCCCATTGTTTTGCTCCCATTTTCTTTGTTTGAAGTTGAACCATCGATTTGCTTACCTTTCTTTATTATTGGAATAGGAGCCGTCTTTTTAGTAGTTTTGCCATCTTAGAGCACTGGAAATAATGGTTTGTCGATTATTCGGATGCATTTCTAGTGATGTCTGATTTATGAACTTGGTTCAAATAAGGTTGGAGGGTCGAGAATTAAGGATGCATTTGAAACTTGTTAAAAATTTATCATTTCAGTTACATATAAGATTGAGGTTTCAATATTGTTTTAGATTGACATTTTACGAATTTAAGAAACATGGCAAGTCCTTTTCACTGCTGGTTCACTGGTAAATAGAACTATTCTTGTTGCGAGCTAAGTTATATAAAAGTATTGATTTTTGATCGTGTGGTCTTTCTTGTTTTGTGCCAAAATAACGAAGAAAGAAAGAGCAAGTATGATGATAATGTTTCATGCTTGAACATTCATTCTGTAACAGGGCAGTTGCAGAATATCTATCCAAGGATCTTCCGTATAAGTTGTCAGAAGATGATATTTTTCTTACAGCAGGTGCCAATCATGCAATAGAAATCTTATTAACTGTCCTGGCTAGGCCCGGCGCCAACATATTGCTTCCTAGGCCTGGAAATCCTTTATACGAATCTCGTGCTGAGTTTAGCAATCTTGAGGTCCGCCATTTTGACCTTCTTCCAGATAGAAGTTGGGAGGTTGATCTTGACACTGTGGAAGCTTTAGCAGATGACAAGACTATTGCCATGGTTGTAATCAACCCTGCAAATCCTTGTGGAAATGTTTTCACATCTGAACATATGAAAAAGGTTACAAGGCATATGGAGTTGAGGGATTTATTTTATAATTACGACGCCCTTCCCTACAACTATATATAATTACACAAATATTCCCCCTTGACTTCAAAGTTGCATACATCTTCCTAGTAATTTATCTCTACCTCACAGTTACACTCCCTTGTGTCAATCAATACACACAACCGAATGTAGTCATTATTCAAATGTTAGTAAATATTTCAAATTGCTCTTGTACAAATGGATGATGTTTCCCAAGTTTCCCAATTGAATTTTGCCAGTTCTGCTTAAATCTCAACTGTCAAAAAGGGATACTGTAATTTTAAAACCAAGAGGGGAACTTAGTGTAGTTATACATAAGTTACTGGGGGACCAGAGTATACCATTGACATGTTTCTGTTTCATTCTTGCCTAAGTTTGTCATTGGCTAACATGTGCAAAATTTTCATTTCTGAAGATTGCAGAGACTGCCAAAAGGAAGGGGATTCTTTTGATTGCGGATGAAGTTTATAACCATCTCGTTTTTGGATACAACCAATTTGTGCCGATGGGAGTTTTGGGATCAGTGACGCCTGTTCTTACCATGGGAACAATATCAAAGAGATGGCTCGTTCCTGGTTGGCGACTTGGTTGGATTGCTGTCACTGATCCCAACCGGATCCTTAATATAACAGGGGTCTAGATCTCCTCTTCTCTTTCTATACTTTACAATGCCATATTCATGTTTTTACTGTTATGCTGGCTAACATATATCAATACTGATTCCAAGTTTAACAAGAACTGCACTCAAATTTAAGAGAATAGTATTCTACAGAATGTTAAACCAAAGTTTAACTATTTGTTTCATTTGTCTTGTCAGATTGTCGATTGCATTCAGAACTATCTTAACATCACAGCGGATCCTGCAACTGTCATCCTGGTATGTAATCAAGTTGAAGACTTTACTTAGTTTGTACTCCCCAATCGTCCTAAAACTGTTGATATATTTTGACTTGGTATAGAGTTTTAGAAGAGAGTTGAAAATTGCGAGTCTTGATTATCTCTACACTTTTATGCCTAAGAAAAGTTATAGCAACATTTTGTGTATACGAAAAAGTATCCCTACTGTTATCGTTCGAAACATCTTAGTTATGGTTTATACTTTGGGAAAGAACTCTTCAGCTGGCAACCCTGGTTACGTACTGATCTGACCTGTTAACATTCTTGTTAAATTTTACTTGTAACTATACTCAGGGAGCTGTTCCTGAAATCCTTGAGAAATCGACAAACGATTTCTTTTCGAAAACCAACTCTGTACTGAAAGAAGCCGCAGATACATTTTATGTGAAAGTTAGTGAGATTCCTCTCCTCACCTGCCCATACAAACCAGAAGGAGCTATGTCTACAATGGTGAGTCTCGGGTTGAATCTTTATTGGACTGTTTCATCTAAAAGTTTTCTAGTTGTTACAGAGAAGAGATATTAAATATTTAATATGTTGTAGGTTAAGATAAATCTTTCATTGTTGAAAGACGTGGAAGATGACATGGATTTCTGTTTGAAACTCGCTAGAGAGGAATCAGTTCTTATTATTCCAGGTTAGAATGCACAAAGCAATCGTTGTATTTGTATTATATAACTTTTAATGTTGTACAAACTTAATCCAATTAAACATCCCACTAAAACAAAAGGACATTATCTTGTAACAGGGTCCGTGTTGGGACTAAAGAACTGGCTGCGCATAACTTTTGCAGTGGAGTTGGATGCTCTCAAAGATGGCCTTGAGAGAATAAAAGCGTTTTGCGCGCGGCGTACCAAGAAGTGAAAGTGATGGTCAATCTTGATAGCAAGTTGTTGAAATCCCATTTGCATGATAGTGAAAGAAGTATTCTTGTGGCGTAATATTTTCCCTGAGGCGAAAGCATCCAAGTAGTTAACCATTAGCTTAGTCATGGAAACATATTGTAGTAGTGGTTGATTGTGTCAAATTGCGAAAATGCAACATTTTTCTCATGGACTGCATTCCTTGCAACATCATATGGTGCATCTTTTCGTAGAGGGAAAATCTTATTCATCGGTGATCTCTCTCTCTCTCGGTTCCATCATGTGGAGTAGAATGTGTTATGGATTGAAGATTCCATTTTAATTTTCCCTTCTTGCTGTTGATTTTGCAGAAAGATTTCTTTTCCTCCTCCTCCTCCTCCTCCTCTCTCTCTCTCTCTCTCTCTTGTGGATGTAGTGAATTCCCATGTTGTGATGCTCAGTCTGGTCCCAAAATGAGCTACAAAGCAAGAGGAAAGAGAAGAACCAGCTGGTATATTGAATGGTTTTAATTTTGTGAAATCGACAAGGTGATGTTATTATCTTTATTTGGATAGTAAATATATGTTACAAAATGCATGTGGTTGTAAGTTGTAACATTTGATGTTTGTAAATCATTTTTTTAAAAGGTCTTATCTGTTACTGGATTAGGAACATCCCCAAAAAAATTACCCCACACATTAAATTACATTAAACTTCATGTTGAAGTATAAATTAAAAGATCACTAACATGAATGCATAATATGGAGTTGGAAAACTAGCAAACTGAAGCATCCTACACAATTTAAATATACTGTAATATTTAATTTTACAAGTAGACTCGTGCATATTTAAGTTACAAAAGTACAACCATCGAGAGCCAAGATTTTGGAAAGTTTATCTTACTCAGGCGATGCTAGAAAATTCTTGTATGAAGTTAGTGTTCAAACTCCACATATGGACTAAATAATTCAGATTGTATTATATTTTATATATTAATACTTTTTTTCAAAGTGAATTAATGATGTGACTCAATTTTGAATCATCTAGTGCATATTTGAGGCATATATCAGCTATATAGAAGAATTTTTGGGTAGTGCCATAATTGAAAAACATAAGATTAAGTAGGTGTTTGCAATAGCTTAAAAAAACACATTTGTATTTTTGACTATTTTTAAGAAGTGAAGTAGTGTTTGGTATATTAGCTTTTGCTTTTTTTCAGTAGAAAAAGCTAGAAACTAGAAGTAGTTTATACATCAATTTTTTTTTCCATGTTATTTTTGTAATTGTTTGCAAATTAATTATTTCACAATGAAGCACTTCTGAGTGTTTTTTTTCCTTTCTATTTTCACTTCTTTTTTTAATGATTACCTTCTTTTACTAAATTTTTTCTACAATTTCAACTTTTCTAAAAACAAAAGTTTTTGCAAACACCTCCTATAGCCAAAGGCCTGTTGTATTGCCAGAGCAAAATTCATTATATTAGAGCAAATCTTATGTAAATGTCATTTTTAGATTTAGTGGTCAATGTACTAAAGCAGACTTAATTTACTTCCTAATATCAAATATTACTAGTACAATTAATGAAAGATGATTGGACAATGAAAATTTCCGCCATATTCTCCCTCTACATTCTTTCTTGTGGACTCTTCTATTGAATAAGGTTCTTTAATGTTTATACTCTTTTATAAAATTCAAAAGAAAATCGAAATAATGTAGTAGTGGATGGGATATTGGATCTTGAAGAAAATTTAAAAAAAAAAAAAACAAACGAAAAGATTATCATCGTATGATTAAATTGAACAATGAATTTTTTCATTAAATAATAAATTTTTGATTTTTATATTAATATATAAATAATCTCTTATAAAATCAAATTTCTAGAAAGCATCACAAAAAAAATGTGAAAAAAGAAGAGTTAAGATTGATTAAACAATTATTCACTAAAAAATTCAAAAAGGTATATAATTTTGAAAATCGACCAAAAAGAGCAAAAGAGCAATTAACATGAAATTTGATCTGATTTTGTGGATCTTGTTATGGAATTATCAAATTAATTAGTAGCCAAACCGAGAATGTCAATTATAACGTTAGTGAACCTGCCTCCCGTTTCTTTACCGTTAAAAGTAGTGGGTGAGTCAGGCTGACCCACTTCACCGCCGTTAACTATTCCAAAAAATTCAAAAAATATTAAAAAGACCCCAACGGCTATCCATGCCTAAGCCCCTTTTATTCAAATTACACCACAAATAATAACCCTAACCAAAAAACCATCTATATCATCATCATCATCATCATCAGTTCTCCTCAACCTCCACAAAATCCAAGAAAAAATTCTCGAAACCCTCAAGAAATCTCAGTACGCCATGGATTCAACACCACTCTCTCACAAATCAGAGCCCCGGACCCGAACCAAATCCGCCTCAAGACTGTCGAAGCTCCGCCATTGCGGCGAAGAATCGCCCATCCCTCAACTCTCCCTCGAAATAGTCCCGTCTTCACCCAAAATTTCAACCCCATCACCCGCATCCACTGTTTCCCCAAAACCTCCTTACACTGTACCCCTCCAGGAGCTTCTGATGCTTTCGCCTTCGCCTCTCAAGAGATCGAAAACCCGTCCCGCGGAAAGGCTAGAGATGGCTGATGATGCTGTGGTTGAGGCCATTGGAGTTAGAAAGAGATGCAAGACTAGGAATTCTCAGACGGGTTGCGCCGCCTCGCCGAGGAGTACCCGAAGGTCCCGGAGAAGATTGGAGCAAGATATGAGAGAAGAGAGGGAGATTGTTGGAGGGGAAGAAATCTTAGTTAAGCCCAGGAGAAAGAGGCACAGTGAAAGATCGAGGACGGCAAAATCAACTTCGGCGGCTACAGTTCCATCACCGAGTATGTATTTATGTAGAGTTATATTTTACATTTTTTAAACATACAATCTTGTCCTCCCTGAATATAAGGTTTTAGCTCTGTTCCAGCATATTCGATAATTTTTGGTGTTCTTGATTTGTTTATGAGTTTATGTTTGATTATTTATTTATTTTTCCTTTTCATTGTGGGATGTTAATGGATTTAGGAACAATGGATGGAGATGGGTGCAATCTGGATGCGTTCACGGAGGTTGTAAACGACTTAGTTATGTGGAAAGATGTTTCAAAATCAAGCCTATGGTTTGGTTTTGGATCGCTCTGTTTTTTGTCTTCCTGTTTCGCAAAGGGTGTTAACTTCAGGTATGTTTCTCTTTTCTAGCTTTTTTCCCTTTAGTTGTTTATTCATTGTTTCCAGTGAGGTTTTCTCTATGAGGTAACATTTGGTGAACGTGATTTTGCAGCATTTTCTCATTCCTATCTCAAGTGGGACTTCTGTTCTTGGGTGTGTCATTCTTCTCGAACTCTGTCCGTCAAAGGTATGATTCATATGAATATAAAATTGAGGCCATTTCAGTATGATATTATGCTTATCTTGTTCTTTGTCATTCATTATGCTGCATTGTTTTTATTTTTATTTTGCTTTATTTATTTTCTATTCGTTCTGAATATGCTGGGTTGAGGATTCACAGGGATGCAATTGAAGCTAAGCGCGAGTTCAAATTGAAAGAAGAAGATATACTAAGAGTCGGCAGATTAATACTTCCAGCTGCGAATCTTGCAATTTTCAAAACAAGACAAGTCTTTTCAGGAGAACCAGCCACGACCCTCAAAGTAGATTACTTGATCTTTGATGTGTATTTCTTATGCTGGCCATCTTAGATATCTAAAGTATGAGTTTAATTAAAGAACATATCTGTTTATTTAGGTGGTTCCAGTCTTGCTTTTGGGAGCAGAGTATGGCCATCTTATTACCTTATGGAGATTATGTGCACTTGGTAAGCTCACAAATATAGATTTCCAAGATTCTAGATTTCTAATATATCTCCTAAAATTCTTGATGGGTGACATTCTTTTTTGAATATTTTTTATAGGTTTTTTCACTAGCTTTACAGGCCCAAAATTATATTCAGCTTACTCTTCCCAATTGTCTAAGAAAGGTTGGTGCCATCGCCCCTCTTCTGATCTTGACATGTTAATAATGCTTTTGAGGAGTTTTCACTAAAAATAGTTGTTACCTGGGACATAAACAGTTGAACATGTGAAATGTTACGCAATGGATGCATGGGCAAGCTGCACGCACAAAAAGATTGTGGCTGGATCAGCCGTGACAGCGTTTTGGAATCTAACTTCCATCAGAACCCGAATATTTGCTGGTAAGACACCAACCAAGCTCATGTTCAATTTATTTGAATGGAACGAAGCACCAAATAGTAATTTGCGTTGATTAATTAGTCATTAAGCAATTGTGTTCGGTAAAATGATTTAAGCATATGCAAACAGTTTTACCCAACAGTTTTGAGTACATGAATATTACGTTCGGTAAACTTGACTATTTGAGATTATTTTTTGACCATCATATTCGACCACTTGGGTTCGATTATTTACCCAACAGTTTTCTTGCAATCTTTTGTAGGCCTTGTCATTGTAAAAAAACATTTGATTAGCTTAAACATAATGATAGTATCCAAACACATCACAGAAAGTGAACATTTTCTTTTGATGATTGCTGTTTGTTTCTTCAAGTACGTATGTGAACAGCTGACAATAGCATAGGAGATCATGTGAAAGATGTTTTGAAGCCCATTTTCGATGTTTATTAGTACAGAAGATGATGAAAATCATTCATTCCTCATATCGTAAAAGTGATTTTCTGGTATGGTTTTTTTGCAGCCTTCTTGTGTCTTGTGATAGTTAGATATCGCAGACAACATTCGGAAGGGACGGTTGAGGGAGAAGATACAGCACAATCTGGAGAACAGGAACAAGAAGAAAAGGCATTAGTTGCGGTAGACATTGAGTCCAAGAAAGAGGAGTTGTAATAATCTGTATTTTTTTTACGCCTTGTTTGTTTTCTTTCACTCCAGGTGAAGGGGACAGACGAGTACCGTATTTTTCACAAGGGCGAGAGACCATCTGGTCACAAAAAGAAGTCTAGTTGGTCCCTAAGCGGGAGTGCCATATCTTTCTTTCCTTGCTTGGTCACAAAATCCATGCTGCTGTTGTTTATATTCAATACAATAATAATAATAGTGTTGTATCTCAATTGTTGTTCATTGGTTGATCATGTGGGCAGACCATGAATTTCACTTGTTGCATTATTCGCCTTTGCTCTCGTAAATAATGAAGGGCACTGCCATCTCTATCTCACGCTTGCAATTGCAATTCTAGAAGAAAATTGCCAACTCTACAAGATGCGAAAATCAATTCACTTGCATAAATAATTCTGAGCAACCACCCCTTGTGTGCCCTAATGTGATACAATAAGGTACAGTTACTCTATCCAAATCGCCCATATTGCCTTCTAAAATAGCACATACCTCCCCAGAATATTATCCTCTACCTCACAATTAGCCCGTTTCATCAATCATTACACATTTTAATTAATTTTATCAATTTTTGGCCAATCACAAGAGGGTAGTTGTAATTTTGGAAGAAGTCTGTGCTTATTATAGGTCATGTCTGAGTGCACGCCAACATCATGAACAGATTTATAATCACTCATTCACAGAGCCCTAAAAACCCGCAAGGGTGAAAAGCTGATCAAACGTGAAATTTTTGTTAGAAAAAGGGAAAATTCTTATATAAATCGGATGTATGGGCCCAAACCATGCAATCTGCGATCCAAATTCAACCTCATGTTATATGTATTTTATAGAAAAATTAATATATAACACGTGACTAAATCTAGATTGCATGATTCATACGTCTAGTTCATAAAAGAATTTCCCTAAAAAAAGGGTGAATAGCTAACTAATTGCCCCTTCTTTTCACCACCATTCACTCAATGGGGTACAGAAAATTCTACACCAAACCTATGAAAGTTGTCTATTGCCAAGGAGTACCCAAAAATTTTCGATACATTTTTCCAAAATGTTATTTTCACAACAAAGGGCAACACTAAAACAACAGTAGAACTTCGAACTTGAAAAACTCATACGGCAGGATTCAAACGCTAGTGCTCGAGAAAGCTTTCCATTATGCATCATCACAACCTGGCAAAAGCAAAGGATGAAACAATCCATTTCAGTGCTCATCCACTTGCCAGAATCCAGATGATGATCGAATTGCCTTAATAGAGATACACTACTCATTTATGAGGCGTAAGATATATTGCAATGTTACCACACAGCTTGAGCAAAGCATTAAAGAGCAAAGCCCTCCAGTATGAACATGATGATATAATTAGCTAATGATAAGCCATAAGAAAAACATTTTGTCTTTGGTTCATTGTGGCTTTAAACCATAAATACTCCTGCATGTAACACTGATTATGGATTTCATCTCTCAAATCATTTCCTACCCGGAATATATAATGGTCTTCTCTATCGTACAAATATAAACCTTGATTGAGATGTTGAAAGACGGTACCAATCACAGATCATCATTGCAAGCTGATTAATATATGAGAATATCAGTAAATGGCTCACAAAATGACAACATTAAAATGCAATAAGGCGCATAAGCATTTCATCACAAATGAGTTAATTTAACACCCAAAATCAAAGGTACTGATGATATTCAAACATTCTCATTGCAAAAGCAAAACATTTTATAGTCCTTCTAGGTCTGGGCACAGTGCAGTGGCCTCCTGCTGCAGCTCAATGAAAACTTTCATCACTTTCCATGGCCAATGTTAAAAAAGAGAATTTGTACATAAAATTCCTTGCCTTCCAAAGTTCATCACACATCATCATTGCAAGCTGATTGAATAATGATGAAATGTGAGTTTCAATCAAGGGCTGATTTCGCTTTAAAAAGATCTCTATGAAGTTAATAAACCTATGGCCATGTGGAATCCTTATCAAGTGAAGTTTCAAAGTATTCCAGTTCATAAGAAAACACATTAACTGCAATTTGCACAAACTCGGGAAATACAGGAACTAGTTGAAGAGAGTTTATGTGCAAAAAGAAGAATTTAAGACAGGCATATTAGTGCATGATGAAAAACAAATACATAGGCGAACGAAACTCCACAAAAGAGAGTTCCTTCAACCTCTTGATGAAGGGAAAATAGAAGAAAGTCCTCCTCATTCACTCACGTATAAATAGGCAAAAATCTCTATCCAATTTAAAACACTGTCTTCTTGTAAGAAAAGCCTAAAGAGAATGTCTAAGTAATTCCTCTTTGCTTCTCCATCTTCATCTAGTCTTGTCAAGGCCTACAACATGAAGAATGAAGAAGGGACTTCTTTAATCAATATGGGGAAACACGCAGTGGAAACAGACATCTTACTAGTCTTCACAGTAAACAAGGATAAACAGACAAGAAACTGGATGGCATGTGTATGGTTATGAATCTTTAGAAATCAACCTCATGGTCAATCAGAAGAAAAGATTATATATAAAAGAGGAAGAAGGATTTAGAAGGAAATGATGTGAGTAGCTAGACTGGCTTGAATCCTATAAATAATGTCAGGTGTTTAAATGCTTCAGGTGGCAGGACACTCTCGAGCCAAAAACTAACTCACCGGAGATACGAAAGGAGGACAAGATCAGCAAAGAGGACCCTACGTCGCTAGATACCTAAATCAAGAATGAAAAGCCATCGGTTAGGCAACCCATCAGCAGTCACCAATTTTAAGAAGCTCCACAGAAAAGCAGACTCAAAATAATTTTCATTAAAACAGCTTGTTTTCGGGAGCAAGATGAAGAAAGAAAGCACAATAGGATACTTGAGAAGATAATTATGAAAGTACACTGAAAGCTAATATTTTTGAAGAAGCTCTTATAAGCATGGAAACACAAAATTGATGAAGGGTATAGGGTAAATGGTGGTCGCTGGTATAACTAATGGTTTTAGACTTTTAGGAAACCCGCATTCCAAGGTGCAAGTGATTTGAGGTTTGACTAACTTCTTCTAAGAGGCAGGCCAAATAATAATTCGAACTCTATCAGTTGAGATAAGTCACTCAAATTCTTTTGAAGCAATGATTTCTGTTTGTCACTGTGATTTTGTAAGTTCATGATTCCTTCTCCAGGAACTCAGTCATGAAATTTCAGTATGGGACAAGAATCTTTGAATTATGAATTAACGCGCCTGAAAAAAATTTAATGACCTAAATCAGAGGAAATAGGTGGCATTATCTAGGACTTAACTTTCTTCTGCTATTTCCCCTCGTTAGGGAAGAATACAATCTGGGTACTCTAGGCAAATTAGTAGCTGGAAAACTCACAACCTGCCGCGTGAATTGCAAAAGCCATCCTTAACCTTTCGTTTCTCTTATTTCGCACAAAAGGAAAAATATTATATGATCTTTTAAATCGTGTATAAGCAACATATAAATTAACAGCTCTCGACTTCAGGCTTCAGTCAGACAAACCGAGCAGCTATATATGCACATACATTCAACAGAAAGCACAAGCGACAGGAGAATCAAAACAAATGTGAAAGCATATACAGGTAATGATGATAGCAAGTAAATACAGAAAGACACCCATGTTCAATTTTATTTGCACATAAGTTCCTGAAGATAAGGTTTTATTTTTCTGAAAAGAAACTCTCTCTAAAAATACCGTTTCACTTAAAATAATGATATGGCATCACTAATCCTCCAAGACATTTTGGAGATCCATTCGGAATCAACATGGACATATAATACAGGGACGGGTGGAGAATTTGTACGAGTTTGCTATGCATATGAACAAACATACAAGAATTCGTGGGAAAAATAAAAATTCATCTGAAAATACCTTCCGGGAGCCAACCGAAACCGCAGCGAGAGACGGTAAGCATTGATGTCATGAGTGCCGAGGCAGTAGCAGTGTGGTAAGGCTGCATAGACTCCAGGCAAGCACTCATCTCAACGGGTGACCTTTCATATTAATTCAATAGCACCATTATATCAGAGAGGCGTTTAATCGAACCAGAATTTGAAGAGTAGCAGATAGATACCGGGAGATGCGGTGAGCGAGAGTGGGAGTTCTGGAAGGGAGGCGAAACGGGGAGGAGCGAGCAGATTTTGCTTGGGACGCGAGCCTCGTGGCGGCGTTACGAACGGTTGACGACCGGAAAACGGATCTCGCGGCGGCGGCGATGGCCATTTTCTTGAGCAGATAGAAGTTGGAATTTGAGAATTTTACTCCTGCTGTGCGCGTGATAAAGGAAGGGTTAAACCCTAAACCCAAATAGGAGTGTTTGGATGCCGGTAATCACTGTGTGGTTCGCTATTTCGATACTTTCTTTTTCTTTTTCTTTTTTGATGAATTATACGTGGCTATTTCAAATTGAAATTGGTTCTACTTTATGCAAGCGTTAAAGGTGCAAGGTTGATTTCAGCAGATCAAACAAAACTAATTGTGGTACGGCATGATATTCTTTTCTTGTATTAATATAAACATATCTATACATGGAACTTTTTTCATTTTTTCACTTTTATTAATATGTATATAGGAATCTTATGCAGAAAATATATATACGTATTACATCATCTTATCGCTAAAACATTTTAAAAAATATTTATATAGACAGTATTGTGTGGAATACGCGTCACAAATTTTTAAAAATTCTGTGTAGTCGTAACCTCGTATCGTGTCTATGTCGCCATATTGGTGCAACATAATATATCACTAAAAGATTACCAAATCTTTCTTTTCTCCAAAAATATTCTCCTCGAGACAAACACTAAGCAAGCACAAGTATAGGCCAACTGATAATTTTTCATGTTTCATCAATGGGCCCAGTAAAAACAGAGCACTAGCAAAATTTTTGCCCTAAATGGCATGAATAACATTAGTGAAAACAGCCTATGCACAACAATACATCAAAAACAAAATGTAAAGATCATTCAACTTCTTTGATGATTCTTCTTTTACGCAACGACTCCCTTGGCATGCTTCCTGGTGCACTGTGAGCTCTCCTCCTCTCCTCCTTCTTCCTTTCAGCTTCAGTCATAATACGCCTCAGAGAGGCTGCTTTGTATATTGCTTTAGGCAAGTGTCTGTGCCTGTAACAACAGAATCAACAATTGAAAAATGCGCAGATAATAACTTAATCGGATACACACAAAACATTTGGTGGGGTACATAAAAGAAGGTGACAAAAAACATCCCAAAAAGGAAGCAGAGCAACCCTTTCTTCCCAGTTCATGTTTTCCACCACCACCCACCCACCCAAAACCCCCCAACCTGTCCTCACATTTTGATGCAAGTAATTAGGATATCTTCATGTGGACAAATGAGGAGCATACATTCAAAACTCCCAATCTGACGCGTAAAAATCAAAAAACTGCATTCCATTGATAATGCAAAAAGTATCATATTCTTCCTTATATCCAATACTCGTTGCTTTTCTGGACTCCGATTCTTCTTTTCTTCTTTTTTTTTTTTTTTTGAGCTATGTACGCCTGAACTACTTTTATTTCTTTAATGCATTACTTTTTAACCATTAAAAAAATGAAAAAGACAATACTCATTGCTTTTACATCCCCTATTGAACAGAAAAAACAGCAAAGTTCCAACTCTGGGAGAAGGCAAACATATCAAAATTCCACTCTGACATGATATTTAAAGGAAGAATTTTATCACTTGAATCAAACAGTGCCTTCCATATGATGCAGTAAATTTGATGTACCTGACTATACGCTTGACCTCAGGAAGATGCTTGTAGCGATTCTTGACAGCTTCCAGATACTCATGCTTTTTACGCTCTCTTGGCAAAAGCTGCAAAGGTAGCAAAAATTCAGTCATCTCAGAGTCTATACCAAGTAATTACTGGCCTGTGAATGCACCACTAAAACAAAGAACTGACCAAACCAAGTTGTACAAGTAACTAATTTAGTTTAATTGATCTTCAACACTGAAAAGCATTCAGTAACAGCCAACCGTAAACCATCCCCTGTGCTTTCCCATTCCCGCATAACCAAAAAGGAGAGAGAACTATTTTTGCATGTTTTACGGACAATGGAAATTAGAAGGCCTCTACCTATTTAAAGTTGATATATTTTTGCAGACAAACAGGAGATTGTAGCAGAAAGTGAGATGCTTTTAATAGAGACGAATGGATTCATCAATCTGTTCACTTTTTTTCTTCATTTCTCATAAATTGTCTCGTAAACCAACTTGCATATTTGTATACATATAAATAAAACAACTCATCATCAAAAACCAAAAAATACAAGAAGATGACGACTGCAGCAAAGAAGAGGCAGGCAGGGAAACCATTCCCCTTGTACGTATGAGTTCAGTGACAAGATAATAATATAATTTTGCTTCCAGTTGAAGCTCTATGACCAATACGTCACCCAGGGGGGGAGATCATTCCCCTTATACGTACGAGTTCAGTTACAAAAGATAATAACATAACATTGCTTCCAGTAGAAGCTTAATGACCAATACACCAGATCAAAATTATCATGTTCCATTTCAAAAATCTCTTCTTCAAAAGTAATCCAACCACCAGCCTTCCTGACAGTTATTAGGAAAAAATTGAACAGAAAATGAAAATAATTTCAGAATAAGAAGGGATTCTTACAACTCCCAATTGCTCAGATGCTTTAGCCTTCCAAAGCCGAAGATTTGTATCATCACTCCCGGAGATAACATAGCTAGCATCACAACTAAACTTGACACAAAAGACCCTATACGGATAACCAAATTATCTTAGCGCATATTTAACTTAAGTTAGAAATAGAATGTTTTGAAGTAATAGAGGTTCTTCGTATCAAAACACAAATACAGCAAAATTCATAATTAAATTGAGTTTAAGTAACAATTGGTCACAGTGAAATATTGCTAATTACAACAAAAATCATCACATTGAGAGGGATATAAATATTAACAGTTCTATTTGCAAATTAGACCTTTGCATTCTCTTAGTATGATAGATTTCTCGGCTGTGACCACCATTATATTGGAATATCCTAACCTGCAAAATGCAGTATAGTCAGTCACCATATGTGTTTTAAAAGGACAAGGTCATGCAGAGGGATAGGGAACTCACAGTTCTATCATAAGATCCAGTCACAAATTCACGACCAGTTGGTGAGTAATCAATATCCATGCTAAAACGGGTGCATGAAACATTAACAAAGCAAATTATTTATACTGAATAATACATGTGAACTAGAAAATGCATTTAGCTCACAAACATAAAATACCAAGATGCATGACTTACACAGCAGAAACATGGTCTTTGTGCACACATCTGGCCTCATCCAATTTCCGGGCATCATAACTATAACAATTGCAATCTTCGTTTGCCTACATCAATATGATATGTTAAGTCACCAACATGGTATTCAAGGATATGATTTAAGCTGGGAAGCTCAGTTCCTAGCTTTTAGAGCATGTCATTCAATGAAGTTTAGTATCAGAATAGCGAACTGACACAGAGACAAATTTTATATGTTTATCAAAAGCAAAGGAAACAGAAATTTGTAAGAGGAATTTGAAATATTAGAAGCCACTCTTTTGCATTTAGAGTTTTCAGGATGTCTGCAATGCCACAGGATCACATTAGGAATCAAAGCATGGGAATCCAGATCACAAAACTTAGGAAACCAGCATTTCACCGTCAACATAAAAAAATCCACATGCAGGTACCTACCACGGTAAACAGTACAGATTGAAAGGCATAAATTAGTAGGGAACAGAAAATGAATGGCTATGCAACTTTAGATATAAGATACACTCCCTTTTTTTCTGTAGGCAAGTACTCAACGTCTTTAGACCTTTAGAGTTCCCAGCTTTAAATATTTAGTTATCTACTGAAGCCTTTGCAAAATCTTTGATCAAGCATCCAAAACAGAACACAAAAACAAGAGATATATAAGTCTCGGTGTTGGTTGGCTTACAGCTGTAAAGTTCATTGGCTCCATTGGATTCCATGCTATGGAATTAGTTTTCGTCTGCAAAAGAAGAAAGAGTTAGGGCAAGCATTTACGGATTAAATGAGTTGAAAAACAGAAATAAAAATATGCTCAAGTGGCCTCTATGAGAAACAAGAACAGGTCCCATGTTTGTGAAAGACTTAAACCCAGTTTCAGTTTCAGACAAAACCCAACAATTTAACATGCTCCATCTTCGAATGCGTAACTATACAAGATCCAATTATTAAGCTATCAGTCTATAGCAATAAGTAATATACAAAGTCACTGCTTATGCCAATCATTCAATATTGATATTCATCTTGTTCTAGATAACAGATTTTCCTCAATTGAATTCTCTTATATCTTTCTGGAATGGACACAAAGATGATCTTTAGTAAAACTCGCACTGATTCTTGGCCATTAGTTTTGGGGGTGCAAACAACAATCTCATAGGACAACCCACTTGACCTGAAATTCCATGCCAAGTCAAATTAGACCACTCAATTATGGACAGAGGGAATACCTTCTTCCCATCATCAAACTTACAAACAAAATTTTAAGAGCATCCTTTTAACTTGTTCTGACAAATATCCAATCAAAAGATACTATCGAAATCACCATGCATGACAATTTTATAAACAGGTTCGCCTAACCAACATAGGTTTTTACTACAAGTCAAGATAAGCTATCTATAACAACAATCAATTCTATGCCACATAGTATCGACCCCCCACAGTAAAGGTCAAATAATTCAAACCCCTCTTGCAAAAGCCTGAAAGTGAGGCACAAAGAAGAGTTGAGTCTGTCCTATCGTATTCCTCAAACTTTCAGTAGGATCAATTTCCTTCGGGACCAACTCCAAAATATGAAGAAGGCAGACAAATTTTTACTTCTTTACAGGCTCTCAACCACATTTTGGAAAGGAATTAAGATCATATTTCTTAGTAAAAGTATCATTCAGAAGATATAGAGTACAATATGCCAATCATAAAAATAATATTTTTCTCTATATGATAAACCCCACACCAAAAAAAATTAAAAAAAAAAAGATAATAATAGTAATAAAATAGAATAAAATAAAAAATGCTTCACTCACCCTCATGATAATCTTTCTTGCAGGAGATGACAATCGTAAATCATATATTGTAATGCTTCGATCACTGCAATTGCAAAAGGGGAAAACAATCAAATATCACAATCTGAACTCAAACGAAAAATGCTTGTGAGGATTCTGCCCGTACAATTAGATACTCGATAACCACAAATACGATGATTTCAAGATAGCTGATCTTACAGTACAGAGCATGCAGCTAATGAATACATGTAAACAGGACGACCATTAATCTAAATTAATTAATTGTGGTGTGCATTGTTTGTCAATAAACAGGAGCATTTTACTCAGGTTTCCTATAAGGTGCAGACCTGGCGGAAGTTGCCAATATGTTTGGTTCTCCTGGGTTAAACCGTACAGATGTAGCTGTATCTTTACCCCACTCGAAACTGTTAACAGGTTGAGACCTGATTGAACAGAGAAAAGTAACATGTCTGAAACTTATGCATTACCAGAACGTAATAAGAATATTTTGACAGACGTTAAGATGAAACCTGTTGTGGTTCCATATATCTACTTGAGCTCCAGCAGTAGCAAAAAGATCACCTTCCCACTGGTGATCAACTGCCCTGAAAGAGAAAAAATAGCATAGAAAAACAGCATAGAGTGATTCAAACCAAGAATGGCAGGAGGCAGAATGAATGATGTTTGAATGTTTCATTATATGTTGCATGAAAAAACCAAAAAGAAATTTACCAGAAGGCATTTTTCCAAACGTAGACCGCAAGTGGCTGCCAGAAACACCAAAACCCCACAATATATTAGGTCAAGACATTGATGATCCAATGTGCAACCAGACTGAACAAACAGATGAATAAAAACCACCGACCTTGGCTTTGTTATCTGATGAAACATCAGACTGCATAAGCGAAGGAATGGGAACATTCCAGAGCCTAACACTGAAAAGCCAAGATTGAGTTAAGGTCATAAGAGAAATTGCCAATTAATCTATGTATTACATACAGGTTCAAATCAACTCTACAGTGAAATATAGAGATTAGGACTCACGTAGAATCTGTCCCACACGAGACAAGAACACGGCCATCTGTTGACACTGTTAAACCCCGTACTGCACCTTGGTGGCCAGGAAACTGGCATACAGTCCGCCTAATGCCATACAACTATAAAATTTCAGGGCACTGATATCTCACAAAATCGTGTATCTAATACAGCTACAAATTTAACAGTTTCTCCTTGAATATCCTTGAAATGTGGCGTTCACCGCATTCTTTTCACTTGAAAAAGGTATATCTACATATCAAGCATCTAAGATGATAGAAGCAGAAAGTCCTTATTGAAAAGCTCAAATGCATATTGCAGCCAACATATAAACTAAAAGAAGCTGGAATAACTCCTGATGATAGCCAACATGATCACATGCATAACAAATCACAAGAAGTTTACTGATCTTACCTGCTGGCCAAATCCCAAAGTCGAATATCTGCAGATGAAGCAAAGTAGCACAAATTTAGTCTTCAGACGTTCCAATAAAGTGCCAGAAACTTACTGCAAAACTCTTAACTTCATAGGAAATTTTCGTCAAAAAAAAGCCACAATTGTGGTTCAAATGCAGTTTGCTATCTTCAGAAAACCAATCAATCAATTCCCTTTAAATCAACAACAATTACTAACAACTTCCTAAAACAATGCATTTGTTATGCAAAGCTAAGGAACTCAAAAAATGGAAAGCTAACACAAAGAAAAAATGAGATAGGAGTATACCTCCATCCATAGAACCGGAAAAAATTCCCTTCAAATGATTTGGGTTCTTTGCCATACACGAGACTGCATCTATGTGTCCATCCATCGCCCCAATAAACGGCCGCGCAAATATCTTCCACAGCAAGAAAAAGGTAACAATTCGATTAATATACTGATTGAATCCTAAAAAAAACTTAGCTGAATATTACCAAAAATCATACAGAAACTACAATTAAAACATCATATGTTAAGGAGAGCTGTACCTTTTCCAATTTAGCTGCATTAAGAGCGCGAACATACTCGACCGCCTTCTCTTGGGACCGAAGGTTAGGATCGAAATTACGAAAAACCCTCTGCAAAAAATCCAAAAATCTCAGTTTCCCCAATAGCGGGATTCAAGCAAAATCAACATCCTGTTGACCACGAATATACCTGAAGGTCCTGGCTTCGTTCTCGAGTGAATTCATCTGTAGAGCGAGAAATCACTTTCACCCTCATTATGTTTGTTTTTTGTGAAATTTGGGTGAGACAAGTCAGAGGTTAAACCCTAAAACCCCGGCCAGAAAGAAAGAGAGAGAAATACAGGCGACGTTGAAGAGCGCTTTACGTGTTTCGTGATTATAGCGACTTCTTTTTTATATAATAATCACTTCCCTTTTAGCAACTTTGGTCCCGAACCCGGCCCGTTACGTAAACTCGAGCTAGAACCCAAACCAAAATAATGAACCTCACGCCGACTCATCAGCCCGTTAGGTAAACTTGCTAGGACCCGAAACAAAATGATGAAGTTCAAGCCGGTTCTTCGGCTCCTTCAAAAGTCGAGCTCTAGCTCATTATTTCTAATATATATATTTTTCCATTTGTGTCATAAAAATACTACACTTCTGCACATATAAATTTATTGTTATCAATATCACATTTTCTATTATTTAAATATTTGAAAATTTATAAAATATTAATAAAATAAAAAATTTACGAGCTGACTATTGAATTTTTCAATGGTTAAATGTGAGTTTGACTTATTAAAGAGCTCATGTCTTAAGCTTTAGTCTTCAATAACTAAATGGTTCTATGGCCGTTGAATGCCAAACTTTACACTAACGCTTGGACTGAGTTCAAGTCGAATTGGCTCCTAAAATTCGTGAACCGACTTTACTCATCTTGCATGTACAGTGTATAGTGAGTTGGAAATTTCTTGTTCACTTTTGATATGAATCATTTTTTAAGTTTTGGTATTTTGCAGAAGTTTGATGTTGATTTTTCGAAACCAATTTATCGAATTGAATCAAAACCTTCTTTTTTTATATTCTCACAAACTATTTTTACACTTTATTTCTTACTTATCTATACATTTTTTATAAAGCACCAACACCCTCTAATCATTGTTTGGTATTTTTGGTCTTGCTTTTTTTCTTTTTTCTATTTTCTCTCTTCTTTTTTCTCTCACTTTTCTCAATCCTTTTTTCACCGTGATATATTATGTTTCTCATATCTTTGTTTTCAATATTCAATTTACTTTATCTTTTTATTTATTTTTAATAATAAAGCTCAATTTAATTTTCAATCATTTTTTTATTTTTTCATAATACATAAATTTATTTTTCAATCAACTTTTTTTTCATAATGTATAAAATTATAAATATATTAAACATGTAATTAATTTTTTTTTTTTTTTGCACATACACAGAGTGTGCCACACACCGCTAGTTCATTTGTTATTTTCAAGGCTTGCCATCTTATTTTTGGTTTTGTCGACCGAAAAATATCCCACTATGCTTTTATGCTATTACTTTTACTACTAGATTATATTACAATGAAAAGTACATTACTGATGTGTAACTTGCATGGTTAGGAATTATGGTATGATTGGTATGTAGGAAATGATTTAAACGTGAATGAAATGATGTTAAGAATTGAATGAAAATGGGAAATGAATGATATTGATATAATATTCTCATACTTAGTATGCTCAAGGAATAAAGAAGGGAATGATTTAATATAATCCATGTCACTCATATATTTGGTAATTAAGTAATAATGAATCAAAGGAATAAAAACAAATTAAGTATATGATTCAAATAATTTCTATATAAAAAATATTATAAAATTTTAATTTAAATAATATATATTGTATTTAAATAATACGGTTTTCTTTTTTTGGTAATGGTATTTAATAATATATTGGTATTGTATATTGATGATCAATGTATATATTATACATTTTTTTATATATGTGTATGTATGAATATATTTTAGCATATGTTAATATATTATACATTTTAAAATGAAATATTAGATACAAATTATAAATATATATGATTTGTGTATATATATATACATAGAGAGATTTTTATGTAATAAATATAATTCAATACATATTTAATGCATTTATTAATATTTTATTATTGTCAATATAAACTTTATAAAAAATGATAAATTTAACAAGTATTGTGCTGATAATATGAAACATATTTAATTCTCAACTTGTTGGGAATAACTAAATCCACGTAGGATGAAAAGAATCACTAAATCCATATATATGCTAATGGTGATTCCTACTTCTAAACTATACCAATCACATCACTAGGAATAGACTTGAAAATGTGCATTCCATTCATACATACCAATCATGTTAGAACCTAAGATTAGACTATAGAACGGATTTTTCCGTACTTTTCTTTTTTAAACAAAAAAAATTCTGGATAATTCAATAGCCAATTAAAGTTAGCACAAAAAACCCTTTTGTCCTCTCTCCCTTTTTCCTTGAGTACGTGTGTGCGTGTGTGGCGATATATTTACAGTTGATATCTATAGGATGTCCCGAATTGATTATATATATAAAAAAAAAGTTAGCACAAAAAGAAGAAATCAACGATTGACATTTTTATCGGGTACTTTAATTACATGTACTTAAGTTTTTGTTTATTAGAACTTTGAATTTTCAACAAGAGTCGTACTCATCCTTCTCAATACGGATTAAGAACTCGTTTGGATAGACTTAAAAAAAATTCTTGTTAAATAATATTTTTTATGGTAGAGTTTTTTTTTTATAAGCCAAACAGTTTACGTTTAAATATAATAGTTAAAAGTGTTTTAAAATACGTTTTTATTTGAAGCCACTCTTAGATAACTTTAAAAAAAAAACCCTTTTCAACTTTTTTTTTTCTAACTTTTGCTTTTTTAAAAAAGCTCATCCCAAATACAATATTTTTTTGTTTGAAATGCATTTTTTCGAAAAATAAGTACCTTTTCTCTTAAAAAAAAACCCACCCAAACGATCTCTAAACCAAGTTGCATATAAGTGTGTGATCAAATAAGTTGACTCTATGCCGATCACCTCATATGCCCTTATAATTTGACATTCAGTGGCTTTGCATTTCTGAATTATGGGAAGTTCGCAATGGAATAAATAGAATTTGCACTCTTTTGTTATGGCAGTGTATCATCCCACTTCCAATATACTTCTACATTTAAGCACTTAACTCATAAGTTCTATTTTTTTTCTTTTTGTTTTATTGCTCTTCTACCATTTTCATCTTAGAGAAAATGACATATACCACTCTTAATGTATAATGCAATTACAATATTAGTTCGCTGGCTTTTGCAATTTATAATTGTCAATTATGCCTTGATTGATGTCTTACCACTTGATTATCACTTCTCAAGATCTGCAAAGGTTGGCGCCAGGCATTTGAACTATGTAAAATGTTCTCTTTATCAGACCACAGGAGTATAAATTTACAATCCACTACTTGAGCCGGGGGAAGGGAGGAGATGTCTGAAAATAGAAATACACGAGAGGAAGCCACCAAAACGAATCGTTCTCAATAACGCTCAAATAAAGAGAGCTTTTCAAGGTAAATCGACCCAGTCGGATTTTGTGACCTAATCAGCCTCAGTTCTCTTCTTTGTACTCTGGATTCTCCTTTAAGATGACGAATCCCTCAAGAATGGGCGATACAGGTATATATCTGCAAAGTCATTCAACATTAGCGTCATTTCAACAATGAAGACTGTTAAGTATCATACAATATAGAATGATTCTTACTTCTCAGTTGCAAGCTCTGCTCTATCGCCAGCAGACAGAAGAACAGGAGTTGAGTGGGTCTGGAAACCTGTAATGGTCTTAGGCCGGCCTGCTTGACCAACAACATCAACGGCTTGGCCCACGCGAACCGGGACCGAAAGAGGTTTCAGATTTTCATCCACAGTCATGAGCATCCTTGGCTGTAAAGGGCCACATTTTGTTAGAAGGGACAACAATAAGAAACCAAAGAGAACGACAAGTTGAGTGCAGAAGAGAACCAAAGAAAGAGGAAGAAAAGTTCGAAATAGGCATAATTTCGGCACACACCTGCATGGCTAGAACAAGGAAGTACAGGACATAGTGATACTTCCCCAATATGATAGCTTTCATATCAAGACACGCATGTAGCAAAATCACAAGTCCAGCCAATGAGGTCCTAGGAGAAGGCAGATAAAAGGTCAAGATTAGTAAATTAGACTAACAAATCCTTCAAAGGACAACTATTCATGCTTCTTTTAGTTTTATAGAGAGCACACAAGGTTGTGTCTGGTACAGGCTTCAAGGAACAATTACAATAAATATAAGTTCCGCAATATGAGCTAAGAACATCTTCAGTGTCACTTACGGGGATAAGAGAAAACGTTCAGAATGATACGGAGAAAGTGTCAACAACCCTTTGCCCAAATGAACAAGACCTTGAGCAATCCGTACCTGCACGATTTGCACACGTTTGTTTTTTTATTATTTTATCAAAGATATATTCCAACATCAGGATTTGTATGAAGATCACATCATGGTGCAAATGTGTAAAAACAGAACGCATACACAAAAGAGGAGGCTGGCATCTTTGTAGTAATAGCTTGACAGATTCCGAAGCATTCCAGCTATTCTGGCATTGTTGGTCCCAGCGCCTATCAAACCCAATGAAATGATGGCAGCCTGTGCATTCCAACATACGTGTACATGTGAAAAGTCTACAGAAAATAACAACCTGAAAGACAATTTGAGAGGAGAAAACTAGCTAGCCAAAGTATATCTTATTACCATTGCAACTTCCGTGTCTGCATCATGACTGAGCCTGCTTAATGTGTCCATGACATTGACCTGTTCAGACCACCAAACACAACCAAATAAGTAGACAAAGGGTAAACATAAAAGAGGCTAATAGGCAAATTAAGCCTTTTTCGAGCATTTTCCTTTCGATCACTTTTATAGAAGGAATAATTAAATTAATGACAAGTTAGCATAAGTGTCTAGTAGCAGAATCATTTGCCTACTTTCACAAGGTATACATGTCCCCCACTTTAGATCAGTGGAAAAAAAGACTCACAGACATCAACAAAAAGATCACCTTTGGGTTTGATACACAAAGGAGGCCAAGAGCCAACGGAACAGCCCTTCTAATGTTCTGCTCTCCATACTGCAAAAGATGCTCTAGTGAACGAATGGCCATTTCGAGCCCAAGTTCCTCAGCCATTGCTACCATAGCAATTCCAAGAACAGCAGGTCCCTGGTACGTTTCACCCTTCTCAAGATGTTGTGCACACTGACCAAGGAAGTGTTGTACCTGCAACAGGAAGAGGCAATTAGAAACAAGAATTGGCAGAGGAAGGAGCTTGCCCTCAATACAACACAGGAGTTTACAACCTTAAGAACATTCCCAGTTCCAGCATACGCACAAGACAGCAGGGTCATATCGCAATGTTTTCTAATTTTTTCATTAAATGTCTGTGAAACCTCAGCAGTAGCTTCCACACTTTCCTGCCACAGATGAAGATTAAGTATTAATAAGATATTCTGGACCACTAAAAGTCAACAGATTGAAATGCTTCAGCATCTTTCTGCAGCATTCCTGATAATACCAAGTAACCTTATGCTAAGTTGAACCCTAATCTATACGGAACATATCTAAAACCCTAGAGCACACTGTTAATTAACCATAGTTACCTGCTTTCCAAGATAAAGCAAACCAAGACCCAAAGGCAAGAAACGAGCAAGAGGATCACCCAATTCCGACTCACTTCGGTCCATCAAGGCAAATATGATTGCCTGAGCAACCTCTTCATTACAGGAACCTACATATACCAAGCCTAGAGCGATTGCAGTAAATGCAATCACATCTAGAGATGACTTTCCATCCCCAAGTAAGGGCATCAATGCAACACGAACCTGAGAATATATCAGAGTTAGATTTAGGCAACTGCAGATACATCAAGAGGGATTCATAAGAGCACAGTCAAACAGTTGGCTATCAAAGGTAAATTTTCAAACACACTCAAATCACTTGACAGATAGAGAGATGAAACTCACTTGCTCATTCTGAGAACCCGCATACGCCAGACCTAGGCCCATTATTGCACCTATTTTAATAGAAGAATCTTCCTTGTCAACATAATCCGCCAAAAGAGCCAATGCCTGGGGGGAGGGAAAAAAAAAGGTAACCCTGGATGTTAGAAATAGTCTAAGCCAGGTAAACATAACAATTGCAGACTATTCAAAGTGAAAACACGAACATCTCATTTTTTTCTCAACTAAGTTTGTTGTGTGTCCGCACACAAACATTTTGGGTTAGGAGCCAAAAGATAGAATCTTACAGGATCACACTCATTCTGCACATTGCAGTTTACAATCCCAACTCCCAATAATGCTCCTGCAATGATATGTGTGTCCGTGCTATGGAAGTACTTGTCAAGTTGGGCAAGTCCAGAATCAACATCCCAAAGTAGAATCATCCCCTACATCACTCAAAACACAATAATTATCCAGCCACTTGACAAACATACTAAAGATAATGGAACTACTAGTTCAGATACACACCAAACTTGCCGCAGCACTGGCCTTTCCATGCTCCTTATTTTTAAAGAGCCAACTTGTTGAAGAACCTCCAGTAGACGCTTCGGATGGAACTGTCATCAACTTATCCTGCACAAAATAGGATGGCACCATGTAAGGATAACAATGAAGAGAAGATCTGAAAGTTATTGCAATAAAACCAAGTGCAGCACACGCACACCTGACCAAAACCAGCATTTACAAATGCATTGACAAAAGTTGCAGCCAAATTCTGCCTGGCAGAATCAACTGTTCCTCCACCACTACCACGGCCGTCAAGTAGATGTGCCTGAGAAGTTAAAAATATTAGAACTGAATGCATTTTATTTAGGTTTATCCTATGTTTGAGGGAAAATAGAAATACTAAATGAACGTAGATCAGTCCATCATGTAGGCCATTCAAGACCCCAACTTACACAGAAGAAAGTCTATCAAATAGGACAGAGAAAAAGATCCAAGATGCAATACTGCAAAAGCTATTGGTAACTGTAAGAAACTTTCAAAACAAGACAGACCTTGTAAATATCCTCTGGAGATTTGGGCTCCATCACTTCAATATCACGTGCAAGTGTGAGGTAGCCTTCATTCAACTTGGTATTGTTAATTATTTCCTGCATAGCCTCCCTTTCTTCATCTTCCAAAATCATGTCTTCATCAAGTTCAAATGTAACACCCTGTACAAGAATAAAGCAGAAAGCACGTTGTAATTTAACAAAAAAACAGCAAATTCGGGTGAGACTAAAGATGACAAAGATCATAGTTTCAGACACTGCAACCAGTGGCCAAGACTCCTCATAATGCAGTTTTATCCAAATTGTGTTTGTGTTATAAGTCTGCAGCACATTTATGGTATCTGAGGACAGTAGAGTCAGATGGAGATTCTTCCTCCTCTCAATTTTACATACTCTCAAACTTCTGGAAATTAGCTCCGTCTAATGCCAAAAATAAAGAATCCTTACGGCAAGATGTTCCACTCAAGTAATTTTAAACCTCCAATGTACTTCATCTGAAGCATAACATGGTGAAGAGTACAAATCAAAGCAGTTTCCATTCAACCATATGATTAAACCCCGTGATAAATAATTGGAATGAATGTTTAAAATTGACGAGACAAGATATGCTTTAGTGCTTATGGGTCCTTTTTTTCTTTTCTTTTTGTTTAAATAAAAAATAAGGAAGAAAAAGAAGCAGGAAATCCATATATGCACTTTCTTATCAGAAACCAGTCCCCAAAAATCTACAAAAATGACTCACACAACTAAAACCATGCACCCGCCTTAACAGAAAGCACAACCCACCAGTAAAACAAAAAGAAAATCAAGGGAACTACAGCAGAATAGCCAAACAAGAAAAACAAAACCCCAGATGACTTACATGGCGGGCCAGGATAAAGCAAAATTGCTGCCTTATGAGACGATCACGACAAACTTGGAAAAGCTGCTTCACATACTGCAAAGAATACACAAAATCTAATACAGTTTTTTTCCAGGAAACTATGGATATCAAGATGGGGATCTGCATATTCTAACCAAGATATACCAATATCACCAGAATTATTTCTCATTAAAAACAACAACAGGAATCTCATTAACAATAAGTACAGACCTGCATATTATCAAGATGCAAGGCAATCTGCAGTGCTCTTGGATATTCTTCGAATTTCATATAAATTGAGTGTGCAATATCCAGAACTAACATGTCGTCTGGCCCAGGAAGGTATCTGACATTTTTCATATGCAGCACTAAAATTAGATGATGTCACTGAACAATTAACTATCAAGGTGGAGGAGACTGAACAAATACAGGAAAAGTGGCTGTTCTATTAACTTCAACCAGTCAATTTTAACATATGGCATAGCTGACATTGTTAGTACAAGGTGAATACAACAGGAGCCAGACCACATCAACAGGACCACAAATTTCAAGAAAGTAGAACATTAAAACATGAAGATTGGTAGTAACGGCTGTAGGATTCCGAATAGTAAATACCTAAGAGCAAGTTTAGTACAGAGAATTGAGTCCATAGACAATTCGGCCTGGTCTGATCCTACACCTTTTTACATATAAAATTTTATTATATATGTTACACTAGCTAATAATTAAACTTTCAACACACTGATCTCATTTACCACATCCATATTGCAGTTTAACCTTCAGAAGATGTCTTTCTCCGCCAGATTTCAGATGACAAAAAAAAAACTGATGTGGTGGGGGTGGCAGGTGAAGCACAGCTCCACTGGTTGAGTGTCTCGTGTACATCAAGACTGATGGATCATGCCATCACTAAATTTACCTCAAAAATTAATCAATGGAAATTAAGGAAAAGGGTTTACCCTTAACATACAACCAACCAACCAACAAACAAAAGGAACTGGAATTTACTTACTTTGCTGAACTAGTAAGATATAGGCATGTCCTTGTATAATTTGCACTGTCGACATGTTCCACTAACAGATCAAGGTCTTCAACCTGGATAGCAAAGCAAACTGTATGTTTATCTCCTGTCCTCTGAAGAATACAATCATATGATTTTTCAAAACTAACAGGAAGGGTCAAAATGAAGATGATAGCTATAATACCTCCATGAGAAGATCTACTGCTTCAGGCTCAGCATTATGCTGCAAATACATGAAAGTCGTAAGATTAGATTTCTGTTGCGAGAATGAAAAACAGAAATGCATGGGTCGATGACAAAATCCATCGTTTAATTGTAAATTTTCTCATCTACCCCAACCACTTCTACAACTAAGCTAAGCCATGGACTATTATAGTCTAGCATAAAGCAAAACTGTCAAGTGTAGAAAATTGGTAGGGAAATATACCTTCATATGGAATGCCACAATTTGCACCACCAGGTCCATTAGATCATCGATTGGGGCTTCATCGCTCTGAAACCAGAAAAACGAAATAAAAATAAAGTAAAATCAAATCACATAAAACTCTCAATTAGAATTTTCTGCATAAAATATCATAGAAATGCACTACATATGACTTAATCCAGTATAAACTGATTAACAAATCCAAACAAGTTTCTTAGATGGCTTATTTTGATAATCATATTGCACAACAGTGTGACATGAACACTGCATGAGACAGGAGAATCTAAGAAGCAAAGAGGGTGGAGCTTTCTATTGGAGTGGAAGGAAACAAGTAATGAAGCTACTGGTTTGGATTGTTGCCTTCTTTTCCTGTTTAGTGCAGCATATTGTGCTTATCTCGTCGAAAATTTTGACATATGTTCTGTTCTTTCTGCTTAAGAAAAAGAAAATGATGATGTGCAAAAGGAAAATAAAATCACTTTACTCCTCAATTCATATAGAGTGAATATTTGAGAGAATGCCTTTGTTTAGTGTAGTTCTTGACAACTTTTCTCTTTTTAGGACACTTGTATATTGCTCATTTATGCAGCTCTAGAAACACAAAAACGCTACAAACACTTAATTAAATGAAAGGTGATAACCCAACATGCTACTCTGCTGGATATTAAAACGTGCATCCAAACAAAAAAATATAATTTTAAAGCCCTAGAAGGCGAAGGAGAAAAACATGAAAATTGTTGACAGCTTTCATTTCTTCCAGAGCTCAGATATATCCTTTGTGATCAGATTAGAACATCTTAAATCAATATAAAATTCTGAGCTTGGATATAATTCATGTTGGTTTGTCACCTTGAGCAATAAAGTAGTTGTTTGGATATAATTAATGTTGGCTTCAATATGATAAAGGTAGCAAACCAACATGAATTATATCCAAACATCAATATAATAAAGACAGGTTAGGACTTGTATGATATAAGCTCTAACCTGCCGCTTCGCATACTCTTGAGCAATTTCCCCAGCCAAGTTCCTGCACAAGTCATATTAATTAATGCCCAGTGACTTTAAAAAGAAGAAGAAGAAAATGAAAAGAATTTGGTTGGGCAGGGCGAGGGCGGGGGCAGAACAATCTTCTATCTTTCTGATGAAGTTATCTTTACATTATATCCTCCATGAACTTCGAACAAAAGATACCCTCATATTTATTCCATAATCACAGGAAGATACCAGACACAAATCCTTCATTCTACGAGTTACACAATAGATATCTGCAGCCCATAAATATGCCCCTGATTCTTTGATAAGAGTTCACAAAACCACTGAACTAGCATCAAGTGATCCACACTCCAACACTCAGTTACAACAAATTTGACAGTAAATATAAGCATCATGGAGAAGGGAAAAGAATAAAATAAAGCACGGATATCAAAAACTTCACCGCTCATCCATAAACATCACCAACAACTTAAGTTGCTAATATAAGGAGTGTTGATCCTCACCTGACATACTCATGACCCCATGAACCAATATCACCATCTGAACCTAGTAATCTGTACTTCAAGCTCTCCTGAATTTATTGGTATTTCAAATATTAGCATACATCAGATAAAAGTTTTCAAGATCATGAAATCAATGGGAATCGGTACATAATTAGGCATTCAGTCTCAAACAAATATCCATGCTTTTAGGATGGATACATAACAAGCAACTGTTAATAGCTCAATGAAACAATTTAAGACGAGGTGAATATATCAAAGATGTGACTAACAACTACAGTTCAATTGAACTTATCTTTTCTGCTTATTCTGTTTGATGTACAAAAGATTGCAGGCAGAGACGATATATGCCATTAAAAAGGCACCATATTGACACTAACAAAACTGCGGTCTGTATGCTAACGCATCAAGTATAAATGATAAAGCATACCCTCTCTCCTTCCGGGGACATTGTCAAGGCCAAAACAGAAAGGATGTCTGCAAGCAGTTTCTGCAGGGGTGTGGGAAGAGACATTAGAAGAGAAATAATTTACATGTAAGAGGTCTACAGTGTTTAAATATAAGAGAATAAAATGCCAAAGCAAAAAATTATCACCTTTAAATCTGGATCTGCCATTTTCTCATAATGTGCTTGTAGAGTTCCATAATGGGGACGTAAGAACTTCAGTGGCTTCGGAACTGAAGTCATGGAGCTGGTTGCAGTACGGATTTCTTGCCTAGAGAGAAAAAAGAAAGATATAAATTAACCATAAAACTCATTGATAGAGTGAAACATAACTTGGAAAAGATATTGAGCTAATTAAACTCGAAAACTGAAGTGATTTTGCATAGTATGCATGGACATGTACAAACTACAAATAATAGAAATCCAACTCAGCAACTTGCCACAGCACTACCAAACAATTAGTACATTATAACTAGGTTTGAACAACAGATGCCACAGTCCATGACAATCAGAGAACTACATCCTATTTGTTTTTGTCACAGGAAGGGAAAACAAGGCATTAAGCATCAATTAGAACATTTTATGGATCATACAGGTGAGATGCGCCACTTCAGACTTGGTTCAACATGGCTTTTAACTATTGAGAAGATAACTTCAGTATTGAAACCTCCACCTTTAGTAAGATAGGAAAGTTTGACATCAAATTTAGCAGTCATCTTTCTTATGTCCTAGAATGTTTCCATTATGTCCGACTTGAATTCCTTAGTAGCCAGTGATATCGAATTAATATACAAATCTGCAGCAGGATCCAGATCAGAATCCTATTCCTTGTTCAAGAAAGGGCATTATAATTGGTTTCATTTACACTTTAACTTTGCGGGTGTTTTATTTCTCTTTTTACCCCCTCTCTCCCCACCCATATGTGCTTTGCTTTCTAGATCATCATCTTCTTTTCTCCCAATCACAGAGCCAATCTACTTTTCTCCAATCACAGAGCCAATGTGCCAGACTTCTTTCTTACTCATTCAATAATCAGTCTGCAAAACCAACAACCCAGAGCAGTCCCCAACTACCTGGTTGTTCTGTTTTGGATTTATTATTCATCGGGTAAAAAAGACCACAAACCCTTTCTTCTTCAAACTGTTTAAAACAATCTTCCCTTGTCTATCCAAACATAGTAATTTCGAAGTTCCGCAGAAGTTATAGTTTATTTCCGTGGTTAGTATATCAATATATCTGCAATGCTCCCTCCATTTATGCAGATAGGTGTATTTCTTTTAGGTTTGTAAGAGTCAACATATTCAAAATACCATAACGTTAACTTACACTCACTGTGAGATATCGGACACCAGAACACCGCAACCATCAAATACAGCATAAAAGACTAACGCCAAAGAGCCAGTAACCTAGCTCGCGGAAACACTCATAAACTAACAGGTACAGACCTTATCACAATCGAAAAGTGCGCCACAAATTATCCAAAATCATGGGTTGATAATTATAATGCGATTCATAACTCCTTCTAAGCCAAACGAAACACCAGCGCTAAAATAAATAAAACAAGACTACACACCTCATGCTCTCCAGCGCAACTTTCTGAAGTCCAGGATCTGCGTCTTGTACCCTCTCCACGTACAACTCCAACTGCTGCTTCAACGCCAAGTCCTCCTCCGACTACAACGCAAAACAAAAAGTGCACTGAATCCACGACTTACACTTCAAATTACAAGCAATAATACAAACAATTCGCAAGTGAAAGCAAAACCCGAGAAAAAAAAACCCAGCCAATTTAATTAATTATGTAATGATTTTACAACTTACGAGATCTTCGTCCTTCTTCTCGTCCTTCTTTTTGGGGTCTTTCGCAGGCGCCTTCGTCGAAGCCTGATCTCTGGTGGCCCCGCCACTGGCGCTTCCACCATTGTTGGGTTCCGCGGGTGCCATGTCGAGTAAAGGAAGCTAAAACGCTAGTTCCAAGGTCTTGAATCAAAATCAAATCGGAATAAGCAAAAAAATCAGTAAGTTTGGAGCGAGCCCTAACGTGTGATGAAGAATAAGAAAGCTGGGTGAAATGGAAGAGGGGTTTCCGGTTTCCTTTCGGCCAAGCAAACTCAGTGTACTAATATTAGAGACAACATTGGGCTTCGTGGGCCTGCCCATAGTTCTACTAAAGAATCGGCAGTAGCCCATAATTGCTAGTGAAACATATGATTTGTAAAATTAGCTATTTTCATTCCAAAAAAAAAAAGTAAAATTAGCTGCTAATTAATTATCAAAAAAGGAGAATGTAGCTACTAATTGTTCGAAAAAATGATGCGTTAAAATTTACACTTTTAGTGCAATAAAATATTTGCTCTTCTTCTTCTTCTTTTTTTTTTTTTTCTTTTAAGCCATACACCAAATCGAGTATGCATTCTTTTGGGAATCACATTTTCTTTTAACAGATGATATTCATATAGTAGGACAAAAACACTTTAATTAGAATAAAAACACTTTGATCATTACCTTCATTTTTAATAGACGCAACCACAACACAATATTTAAAATTTTATTTAAAAATACATAATAATTACTTTTAATACACCTGTTCTTGTAGGATGAAGAACTTTCCCAAATCGTCACGAACGATTCACACAGGTGGATCTTTTTTAACTTGGAGATGGGAGAGAAAAAATAGAATCAAGATAATTTCTTGTGTTTCTTATGTATGTATGTAGGTGTATTATTATTATTTTTTTTTATTAGAATCAACTCTGGACATTCTATAGATGTCAACCGAGAAGACACCCCGACACACATGCACACACTCACTCGAAGAAAAATAGGGAGAGGATAAGAGGGTTCAAACTCAAAATCTCACTGGTGCCTGTTCAAACCCCCACCTACTGGACTACAATCCTCAGTGGCCGTAAGTGTATTATTATTGGATCACATGATGAGGTATTTATAACATCTCTCATATACATATCTTTGTAGGGGAAGGATTCCTACTTGCACTATATCTCTTATAATGCGTTGACTTCCTTTTTTTTTTTTTGTTGGTAACAATAATGCGTTTACTTCTATTGCTAACGAACGTTAGTTTATTTTAATGTGCGTTAACTTATGTTTACTTCGTTAGTCTTTACTCGTTGCCGTGTTTGAAAAGGTTTATGGCAGTCAATTTACCCCTCAAAATTTGAGCAACTAAATAATTTACCATTCTAACAAACTGCCAATTTACCCATTAAAATTTTGGCAATTGAATAATCTGCCATTCTAACAAATGAATAACAATTACCATCTTGTCCAAAAGTGGGATTTTATTACTTCCATGGCCATCATATTAATTGATGTGTCTTCCTTTCCAGAACAATACAAGGAAGAAATATCAACCTCCACCATAGTTCGTTGATCAAAATATGCGAAGGCAATCTGTATATTAAGCGTGTTCGATCATCATCTTATTCTTCTATGAATGTGATTTCTTGTATACGTGGGAACATTAAGTTGGAATATGATTTTTTAGTTCATTTGATTGGGTTTTTGTCAAACTTCTCGTTGTTTTGTTTTCGTGGATTTGCTGTGTTTATAAAAAAAAAAGGGGGGGGGGGGGGGGGGCGCTTTGGAAGGCTATAATTATCATTTGTTACATTAATCAGAGATTAGACAAGTTTAGAGTAAACAACACAGTCAGTTTGGTAATTAAAATATCAAAACGATTACGATTGGAGAGCAAAGTGTGTTTACACCCCCGACCCACCCCTTCTATTTTTCTTTCAAGTTTCATCCCTCAACTAAAATTATAGACATTTTTGCAACCAGAAAAAAATAAAAACCCAAGCTGATCTAAATACTCTTTGTATTATCATGTAATCTGGTGGATTTACTATTTGATTGCAGTCGGAACATTATCCACCAAAAACCAAAATTTCGTTTTATCTACAAAATCACATGACCATTTCAAGTCATTTATGCTTAGTTGCCACCTAAATTCAACATCACCATATATATTTCCAAATAAAACTATACCAAAAGAGCTATTAAAACAAAGAACAATTTCATATTTACAAACAGTCACCACTTCATATTCAAGCCAAAAGTTATCCTTTTTGGTCCCATTATGACAAAATACCTTCCGATCCTATCCCCCTGCAATAAAATCAAATATTTTCTTCAAAATAAATATTCTCTTAAATATTAAAAAATAACCCCAATCGTTTCAAATCAAGCAATTATATATATATATATATATACTCCATATGATATATCTTAAATTATTATTCTAACATAGCAATTTCATACAATAACATAAAGAACTTTTGGTTATGCTTGTCGAAGTACAATTGCTCAGAATGTCATGTACTCTTAAGCCAAAATATTCTTCAACTATTTTATCGTACATCGACCGTGACTTTTTGACGAGTATCTTCCGCGAATTTGTGTGCTTAATTTGTACACTGTATATATAAAAAGATAAGAACCCTTTACATATATATATATATATATGTATTTTTAAAAAATTGTTTTTCTCCCATCAAAAACACCTTCAAGTTTGCTATTAAACGATAAAATTAATTCGAGAGAGAGCACATGCACATGCAGATTATTTCATCAAACTGTTTGAAATTTAACTAAATTCAGGTGTTCTATTATTAGCCTGACAACTAAAGAAGAAGAAGAAGAGAGAGAGAGAAGAGCAGAAGCTAGTTAAGCACAGGATGGTGGTATCTTCGATATCCCTTGACGTTGCAGTTCCACCACGACACTATCCGTAGACGGGGGCTTCAGTCCAAGTGGCAATGGCAGCCATGGTTTTGATAAAACATCTCCAATTACTGCATCTATGCTCTCCTTAGACTGCTAATAACATTTTACAGAGTGATGAAGTTAGAAAAAAACAGTAAATTGGCTTAAGTTTGACCTGCTGTGATTACAGTATTCAAAAGCTGCATAATTGAAACTTCAATTATCAAAGAGCTTGGGATTTTTTGATGAGTAAGTTGGCTAAGTTGTTTACTATTTTTCCCGATTATTCTTCCTAGCACTCCAAAAGAACTATCATCCCAGAATTCAATCTCCACCAAGCAGCCTCTAAAAACTGCCCATGCTTATTCAGAATTCCAAAGTTGATCCAAATACAACCACCATAAAAGAATTTCACAAACCTAAAAGGAGAAAACAACGAAAGAAAATTTCTAATTATTTCTTCAATCAGTAAATAAAATCTAACTCCGTATTTTTGTCCCTATTTATGTCCTTAAAGCTCATGCATTCGGAGAAAGAAGGATCCATGCTAATAAATAAAGGTTTTGGGTTTTGAAGTTGGAAAGAAAGGAAAAAGGCACAACGAGGCAATAAACTAATGCGATGCTAATTGTTGAATGTATTCAAAACCTAGCACAATGCTCATTTGGTGCTTATGAATTCTAACACTACTTTCAAAATGCTTTCAGGAAGAGACAGAAGCCGATTTCACAAATATGTTGCCATATCCTGTTTTCAGAACTTTGAATCATGGAAAGAAAAACAAGAAACGTTTTTGCTACCAAACATGGCAGTGGTTATGAATCCTTTGTGTCCTTTAAAAGTTATAATTCAGAAAACATAGTTTTGCTTGGTAACCTTTGGTTTCCGCAAAATTAATGTCAAGGCAGTCATTTAGGAGGGGTTCTACAACAATACACTGTTTTTCTTATCACTAGTAAAATATGGAAATGGATATTGGCTTTGTCTTTTTTATGTTGATCCCTGGTTCAACCAGCTACTCCAGTTCTTACCTGACAATGGAGTGCTAGAGAGGAAAGCAACTAGATTTATAAAGAGAGTGACTAAGTAATTCAGCCAGAGCCCACATCCCAGATACCACATTATACGACCCTTCAGAAACTAGATCTCTGTGAATTAAATAAATAGAGGACAAAGAAACCTCACCGGGTGAGAGTCAAGTGGTGGTTGGGGGAGTGTTTGTCCTGTGGGCGCAATGGGGACACCAACGCTGGGTGCTACTCTGTACATGGAAGTGGGTGGTACGCCGGGCACCGGGGGAGTGGTAAACCTCTGCATGATTGTTATTTGGTTCAAGTGAAACATTTGCTCATGTCCGTGAAACTTTTGGATTTTAGACAGGCATAAAAACAATGCAGGTGCAATTAAAAATCAATAAAGAAATAGGGTATTTGTAATTACTGCAGGCAGGAAAGGAGGCGGAAAGCAAGGCATTCCAGGTGCAGGAACCTACATAAAGCACGTATCCATCCATTAGAGGAGAGAGTGAATGCTGCAAAACTATGTATGTCTTGTACACTTACATCTTGAGGGTGACAATACCAAAAAGAAGGGTCCCCATGTAATGGATGACCCCATACATGCAAGGGTCTAAAATGAGGCATTGGTGTCACTGGAGGGAACCCAGTGGTTGGCACAACCCAAGAATTCGCATCTCTCTTCTCACTCCTGCCTGTCGTTCCGTATATTTGCCGCCGCCGGCTCCAGGTTGCTGCCTCAGCTTCGCGAGCTAGCAAATGTTTCCGGTGGGATCGGTACTTCTGCATATTAAGAGAAAGACACTCAACCTGTTTAATTCATTTATCTAAGTGAGAAGAACGAGAAGCGTCCAATTTATTGAGCATATTTAGAAATATCATGTCATTTAATCTTACGCAAACTCTTCCTCTCTGAAAGTCACAAATAATTTACTTTGTGGCCCAACCAGGGCAAAGGGTGATATCCAACATTAGGGGAAGCATCAGGTACAGATGGTTTTTCCGGAGAAAGAAAATCTTGACAGGTATGCATTCGAAAAACTGACTGATATCGCAAATAGCTTCAGGACTTTGGGACAAAGGACAAGAAACATAGAAACGTACTACAAGGGAATCAGAATCTAACATATTTCCAGGTTCCCTGATCCAGCATATTTTCTAAATAAAATGTGGATACGTTAAAGCTCATATAGTGACTTTGCTATATTATAAGACCAACCCTACTGACTGGCTCCAGGAAGTGTGTTTGTAGGAAATAAATATTTTTTCATCAAGAATTCTGCTGCTGGAATTTTAAGCCTTCAACAGTTTAACAAAAATTATAAGTTTTACTCAAATATCACAACACCTTTTCGGCAAAATTTAATTTCTGCAACCAAAGTTATCAAACAAGTGCAGATATCCAGCAGTAGTCAAACAAACCCACAACATCTGACTTGTAAAACAAATCTGCTGAAAAAATAGAAGAGGTCCACTTGGAAAAATTCTGCATAGTCAAAATCCCTTCAAACTTTTGACTAGTAGGACAGAAGATAAAAATGCATAAGGTACATGCATACTTGAAGATGGCTGGCAACGTTATGGCGAGTAAGACAATCAATTCCCATAAGCTCTAGAATCTTTGAAGGCACAGCCTTATCCACACCAAGCTGTTCCACTGCTTGAACAAACTGCCTGTGGAGCTCGGGTGTCCAGTCCACCTATAACCAAAAATAAGAAATGAATTCATCTTCTGTTCAAATCTTAAATGCACAGCAACCCATTCACCTAAGAGCACTTGCCACGAGCATGTGACAAATCCGCAAACATGATAGAAAGACAATTAGTTAGTTTAAACAATGTATATGGATGTGTTTTTAGTGAGGGGGCATTAATACGTCAAAACTTCAAAAAATAACCACTAGAATTCCTGTAAATTTTGCAGAATACATGTTGCTTACTTTCACTTTCTTCTTCCCAGAAGGATCTTTGTCATGAGCTGAGGATTTTTTCCCTTTATCAGTTTTGCTGGAAGATAGATTAACCACCGAATCCTCCCTTTGACTCACAGTTCCCTCTCCCTGGATCAAGCTTGATCCTGAACGGAGGTTTGAGGCAGAAACTGGGGGGGCTTTTCCCTCTTTAATGGAAGTATTTTCTTCCTTCACTTTGCCAACTTGTTCTGATGCAGTAGCATTGGTACTCATCTCCGATTTCTCACCAGCGCTAACTGAGAATTCAGCACTAACTTTCGGGTCCATCTCCAAATCCAACTACAAGATCCCATTGTAGATCCCCACAAAATGTCAGTAAACAATATTGTCAAGTGAATTCCAATTTGAGAGGACAAGCTCAATTTATTCAAGAACTTATCCATCACGCTTTCTCATACATTTTCAGTTATCCTCAATGGTGAGACCACAGTAGTTCCAAAGTGTGTAACTACAAAAATTGCAAACATGCTCTCTATAGGTCCTGGATACTATATAGATATAAATTAGACAGTAGACTAAGTACATTACTAACTATGTGTACTAAATTTGTTGCATGCAAGTATTCACAGTAACTAAACTAAAGTTATGCAAAAAATAAAAATAAAAAAACAAAGGAAAAATGATAAAATTATGAGAATAAAAGTCCAATTCTGTTAAATCCTTTCCTTCTGATGGAAAGAGACCAAAATGTATCAGTATTCTATCCTTCTTTTGATGTTATTTTAGTGCAAAAGAGGGAAGACTGGAGACGGGTCTCCAACTTTTGCTTTATGCTTGTTTTGCCTTTTTCTAATAAATATTCAGAACATGCAGAAGGTGAAATGATATCCCATTTAAGCTCAAGATTTATTCCAGCTTCAATTTTCATATCGAGGGATGGTAAGACAGAGACAGAAACTGAATTGATATGTTGCCAGCTGATATAAATCATTTTCACCAAAGTGAGGGAAACATTACAACAATAGCTAAGAAGCAACAAGGAATGTAGGAAAAGAGTTACTTGCTAAGCTGTCAAATGTAACTTTTACAGTGAGGATTAGAAGCAAAATGGTGAAATCAAGTCTGCATTTTTCCCTACAATAATATATGATGAGAATCTAATTACTAGCCCTAATACTGCACTCCCCTTTGATAACACATTTACCGTCCCCCATGCACTGCTGAACTCTTTTAGTTTCTGCTATTTTACTTGACTAGCTTCCGCATGGTACCTAGATTACAGGCTGCTGAATATTATCCAGATCAAACTTTTGAATTCCAGATTCATGCACCCCTTGCATTTCTTCCCACCAATGAAATGAAAAGCTACAGCTACAAAGGCATTTTTATCAAGACAAGTGAGAAACCTACATTATTAAGTCTAGGTAATTATTCATCCCAATTTCCATGTTCAGCCTCGTCTGTAAAATAAAACACCCCATTATTTTGCAAGTAAAATTGTCATACCATTGTTTCCCACATCTAGTCTAAAGTTAGGAATAAAGTGAAGAATGCTCAACAATCTCAATTCCATGATCAAAAAATATCTAAAGTTGTTTGATATGCTTCATTATATCATCAAAAGTGGCTTTGCTTGGATCCAGAAAGGAAGGAGATAACAAAACAAAATAATGAAAAAAGCCTCTGAATTTCTTTTTAAGTAGAATAAAGATATATCCCATTTCAGGAGCATCTTACACCTGAAATATCAACCATAGATATCCTATAAACAAATTGCAACATTTTCGCACATAAAAATTAACACAATGCCAGATAATTGAGCATCAATGTCAAAACATCAAACCCCACAGCTAAAACAATAGCCAAAAAAACTTGGTGAAGGAAAATCGAAATAACCGCCCAACTTAGTGAACAGCATATAATCAAGAACTGCACACCTCATGCTCTCTAGCGCAACTTTCCGCACTCCAGGATCAGAGTCCCGCACGCTTTCTCGGTACAACTCCCACTGCAGCTTCAACGCCAAGTCCTTCTCCAAATCTAACTGAAAAAACATAAAATAAACGAGAGAAGTAAAAAAAAAAAGGAAAGAGTAAAGCAACAGTTAGAAAATGCACCATATCCTTAACTTCCCCAGCAAAATCACAAGCATGAAACATCCAAGCTTCATTCTTCCGAATTATGTAGTAAAGAGACATCAAACAAACCGTCAGAGTTTGAACTTACGAGATCTTCGCCTTTGATCCTCCGTGGGCGGCGGCGGCATGCGGGACGACGGCGGCGGAAAATGAATAGCGCGGAACAGAGGCTTTCGGAAGTCGAGATTTTAGGAGAGATTGATCGAACAAACCCTAGGCTGTGACTGGATTGGTGTTCCACGAGACTCTCTCCAGCTTTTCTCTGAGCAAAGAGTCATTAATGAGTTAAGAGAGTGACTGTCGCTGCCTTCCAAAGCTTGTGATCATAATAACGTTATTCGTCGGTTATTGTCTTGCAGAGGATAACAATAATAATATGCACTTTTCCATTTTTCTTAACTTTTTTTCTAAAAATTCTTGTATGCACTCATTTGAATCGGAAAAAACAAAGCCTAAACCAGGTTGAGTCACACAAGAATTTGAGAACTAATGTGATTTGTTGGGTGCAACTGAATTGGATTTAAATATATATATATATATATTTCATTTGGGTTTCGTATGAGCACCAAATAATTCATATAATAACCAGCAAACATAATTTACAATAAAAAAAATCGTAAAAATTGAACCCGTGACATTTTAAGTTGTTAAGCATCCTCATTATTGACAAGGAATTTTTTGGCATTTTTAAAATATATCAACATATAAAATATAAGACAATTTGAATTCAAATCGTTTTTTTTTTCATATTTATCTATATATGATTGCGTGGCACGTTTAATGTATATGTTAGGTCTCTATGTGTATAAAATTTAAAACTTATTTAACTTCTTATGTGATTTATGTTCTATTAAGTTTTTTAATAGTGTTATTTGAATTTATTATACGAGACAATATTTGAATAAATGAGAAATTAGAGAGAAGAAATACTATAGTTGGATAGGAAAGTAGAAAGAAGAAAATCAACGAACTCTGAAAAGGTAATAAAAGGTAGTGGCTAAAACTAATTTGAAATGTAACCTTTTCTTTGTTATGATTAATTTGATCATTGCATAAAAGACATATAAAAAGTGTATTAAAAAGTATGCATATTATTATTATAATATATAAAATGAGACGAATTTAGAGTAACTAATTTTCGAAAATTTTCAAATATATTATTGAAATTATGCTTATAAATGTTGTTCTTTTTTGCACTTTTGTCTCACTTATTCAACATTGTTTTTCCTTTTCCGGAGTTATATTGTGTCATTTTTATTTTCCAAAAAAACAGATAAATATTATATATGCATATATATATTATATATATATACGCGTGTGTGTGTGCGCATTAATCTTACACTTTAAGTATAAGTACGACTATCATGTGTGCCACATTCATTTGTTCTTGTCATACTTGTGCATCGCACGAGTGTCACTCTCATGGTAATATATTGATAATCGATAAAACGATTGAAGTTTTGTGTTGCTAGATTCAAAAAAAATTTTAATCGCGTATTAAAAATTAACGATTTTGTAATAACCAATTCGTTTCTGAACATATATTCTTCAAAGTGACAAGTTTTTTTTTTCCCTCTCTTTCTTAACTCAACAACAATAAATTTACAACACAGTGGGTACTGGGTACAGTCACTTGAAGTCTCAATAATACAATACCCATTAATAAATTAAAAAAAAAGCATTAATTTTTAGTATACTCTCATTTTTCCGCAATTGGTTGCTCTTATTTTTTATTATCAGTGTTACTTTTCTTTTTTGATGGATATTAACAAATACTGCCTCATGCTGTTTACACTATTCATTAATTATTCTGAATTAAACCAATATCAGTACAAACGTAACTAAAAATTGTCAAGAATAGATTAAAGCCTAGTTAGTTAATAACATTCGGTATTTAATACGTACGTATATATTATAAATATTTTTTCCCAAAGCTACGGTGAAAAAAACCAGCTCAATAGTATGCAAAAAACTAATGTACAAATTAGTAAATATACGAGTGTAATACAGATGTCGAAAAGACATCTGAGAGTGAAAAATGCTAGTCATTTTGATATTACTTTTACACAAATCATGTTTTTTTATGTAATCTAAATAACAAAAAATTATTTAAATTTTATCATTAAATTAATTATTTAACTTATAATCATAATAAAATCATATATAATTATTTAAATAATAATTAGTATTTTTATAAAGTATTAAGAATTTGTTATTTGTATGATATCCAATTAATAATTATAATTAATTTTGAGATATTGTGCCTGTAAATAATTTTTATATATTACGAATTTAAAATAAATATAATAAACATTTCATAAGATGAAGTATTATTAGTTGGGTTTTATAGTGTCACGATAATTACATTATAGTTCAAATTTAGGACAATTTATTAAAACATTTTTTATGAAATGTTACAATAGGTACACAAATGTGACACTACCATACTACATGTGTCAAATTAGTTCATTTTTTTAGTATAGAATTATCACAAGAAATATGTATAATACGCGTGTATTAAATGTGTTTTATAAAACATACGAGTATTATTTTTAGTTCATGATGTGTACGAAAATTTAAAGTAGTTTTTAATTATTCGTAAATATAAATATTGTGTGGGTATATTACGTATTTGACTAACATAGAATTAGAGTGAAATACTACGTAACATTCAATAATATGGAAAACATTTATCTTAATTAAATCATCCAACTACGATATAGCTCCATAAAATTATGCTTATTAATGATATGTAATGGAAAAACTACAATAGCTTCTTAAACATCGGAAATACGTACCTAATATCCGTCGGGAACTTTCGATGTGTGCTTGTATTTTTCAATTTTCATGCATACAATTTAAAATACTCTTTTTATATGATATTTATTTATTCTGTAATTATTTTAATAGATTTTATTTGATTATATAAGAAATATGGTTGGGGGGAGAGAGAGAGAGAGAGAGAAGGGGGTGGGGGAGAGATATTAGAAACGAAAGAGAAAAAGATGATATGATTAGATAATGATATTACGGAGAGAGAAAGCACAAAAGGAGGAAAAAAACAGGAAAGAAAAAGATACTAGACACAATAAAAAAAATAATAAAAAACAATTTGGCGTTGCTTTATTTAATATGAAGTTAGGACCCTTTTGATCAATCGCAAAAACAATAAAAAAGTTAGTTACTCTATCATACTTCATTTTATATATATAGCATATGTATACACACAGTTTCGCACTTTCGCCTATTACTTGTTCCTTGAGTTTCACATGATAAGAAATGGATTTTATTTTCACCCTCTCCAATAGTAATTTAATAATATTTTTCGTCCAATTAGTACAACCTAGTATTTTGTGCCATCACCATCACCATCACCATCATATCATCATAACCATCATGTTATTATTATTATTATCATCATCTTATATTCAATTACTGAAATAATAATCATTATCATCATCATCTTATACTCAATTACTGAAATTTCCTAAGATATGACTTTTTTGACGTTGTCGTATACTCAATTACTGAAATAATAATAATCATCATCATCTTATACTCAATTACTGAAATTTCCTAAGATATGACTTTCTTTGACGTTGTCGCCTGTAAATAATAATAATAATAATAAAAATCACGGTCGTATCAAGTGACTAACAAACTGAAGCAAGAATCCAAATTATGCAAATTCACTTGATTTTGGTTCCAAACTTTCTGATATTCCAAATTCATCCATCCGAAGGTTATTACAGTGGTTAACTAATTTAACCTTTTTTTCCGAAACAATAACTAATCAAGTATTTTTATCTTTTTTTAACAAGAAATTATATTTCATTCAATTACATTAATAATTCATGTAATACAAATCAGACTATCATAAAACAGAGCACGAATTTATCATAAAAAACTATAATTAGAGTATAATACAAACCCCGCATGTTTTGATTAAAAATCGAATTCGGGATCACATAATTTTAAAATCTCAATTTATCAACCGAGCTAAACTTCGTGGGTAAGTAAAATTTTATCGAATATAATAAAATAAACAGAGATATTATAACAAATATTTAAATTTCAAAGTTTAGCGTGTGTGTGTATATATATATATATATATATATATATATTAAAAAGAAAAATATAATTTCGTAGTGCAGCAGAGGCAATAATTTTCTTGAGACTGAGGGTTGGGGCAAAACTTTTGTGGTTGAATCCCCTCAACCACCAGGAATGTGCTGAAGACGTAACGTAGTGGACCTGGGCCATAGTTTTAGATAAAAAGGTCACATGTTTGTAAAATGTGTGCCTGTGTTTGTGGTTCCTAAATCATCATCAATATTATTTTGAATTGGTCTTTAATTCAAATGGTATTTCGATAAGACTAATACTTTTTGGACTCCCCTAGAAAAGGAAAAAAAAATGAATATGTATTTAATTTTTTCAAAATAAATTATTAAATTTTTGTGTGAAAATATATAATTTTTAAGTTTTTAATATACTTATTAAATTAATGATAAGTAAAAAAATAATTTAAAATAAAATAAAATTATATGAATGAAAAATGAATTGCAAAATACGGGGGGTAACAATGGGAAAAAGAAGAGAGGGGTGGAGAAAAAAACAGAAAAGAAAGGGGATAAAAGACTCTAAGAATAACTACCCTAAACATTTGATATTTTGTTGGTATCTATACTATCATATAATTGAAAAGACTCGTTTAATAACTCTTCGGTGTTACTGATTCAATTTTCCTTCTCTCTTATTCTTCTTCCCACCTTAGCCTTTTTCTCTAACTTTCTCTCTTATTTTTGAGTTTAGTCATAAAATTTTATTTCATTTTAAATATTATTTTACTTGTTATAAGGCATAAAAAATAAATATTGATATAATAAATATTTATAATTTTATACGGTTACAATGTAATTATGTAATTAAATTATACTTCATTTTCAACTTTCACACGTTATTACTGGTAAGATATAAACTGCATGCAGTACCGGAGTAACATGTGCAATATTAGTAGGATTTAGGCCCGTTGAAGGTGCACATTAAATTATGAGTATTTGGACTGGTGTTGTTTGTCTAGCTCTAGCTACTCAGAAACCACTATACGAGGACGGGCCCCCCGCTTTGTCCGCCAGTCAAATTTATTGCTTCATTATGTTCCCTCTCTCTCTCTCTCTCTCTCTCTCTCTATATATATATATATATATATATATTACGAAACAATGTCTTCTTTTTCTTTTTTTTGTTGTTTAAAAAGTGTCACCGTTAAAAATAATATATTTTTTCTCTCATTAGAAAAAAAATGATGTCTTGCTTGATAAAAAGAAAATTTTAATTCGTATCTCTACCTTCTATGGACTAATATATATATATATTTTTTTGGTGAAAGGTCTATGGACTAATATTTGAAACTACGTAAAAGCGCACCTTATTTTCCAGCCATCTTCAATTAAAAGTGGGACATAGAGCAAAGTAATTGATTAATATTAAAGTCAACAGATTTGTGAGGTCAAGCAAGCCACTTAAGAATTTGATGCTGTTGCTTGTTCTTTTCTTGTGTGTTGGCCATTGGCCCGCCTAAGATTATCTACTGTATCTCTATATATATCCATCTAACAATAAATGTAGTTGGACACTTTTCATGAAAACAATAGGCCTACTTCTAGTATGAAATTTCAAAGGGGTGGTACTCTTTCCGTTTTGTTGGCTACACATTATGTGAAATCATCGAAAAACTTGAGCCCAGATCTGATTTAGTTGAATTATTTAATATTAATTATACAATAAATTATTTTATATTTATTGTGTAATTAATATATATTTTAAAATGAATGATCAATCACTTAATAAGTACAATAATTTATTATTAAATTTGACTAAATCATATTCGAATAAGAATTCTTCGAAATGGACATGTATCTATTGTGCACTTCTTTCCACTGTTTGACCAATAAGGGGAAGTAGGTGGTGACTCGATCAAACTCTATCTCTCAGTCTCTCTCTACACACACACACACACACAAACAGATCTCAATAATTGATAACTTATAAATCTAAATACACACTAACTTGCTAAGTCCCAACAATATGATTAATTATTCTTATTGGTATCTTAGCAAGTTCAAACTTATTTCAAGTAGTAATTTGCAAAAACAAGTTATTTTTGCGTGAGGAAATTCATTTTAACTAGGATTATGCTTGCTTAAAATTGTTTACGTAACGAAATTGGTATGTTGGGATACTCCTTGACTTTTTGTTTATAATAATAAATATCAGTGGTCATTTCATACAATTTCTGAAAGCATAAAATACTTTGGATGTTCCCGTAATATTGAAAACATATATATCGCTTCGCTATAGCAAAAATTGATATGCACCTAACATTACAACAAGTACTTCTTTTATCTTTAACGCAATTTAAAACATTTAGATTTCTACTTTCAACACGAATTAATTGAATATAGTGATAGAAGGGTATATGCTAAAACTAAAAGTAGCATGTTTAATTACCGAAATGAGCCGAAAGAATAGAATAGAAGGCTATGTTTGGAACAATGATTTTGGTGAAGAAAAGTGAGAGAAAAATGGAAAGGATCAAAATGAAAATATAGAGTACTATTATTTGAAGCAAAGAATTTTTTTTTATTCTATTTTCCTTATTAAAATTCTAGAACCAAACGGATGGGAAATGTACTGATGTGGACATTCTAGAACCAAAAGGATTATCTATGGACTTTGATGGAATTAAATGGGTAAAGCTGAAGTAGGCCCAGATATTGATATAAAATGGGCTGGACTGATTGCATAATGGACACAGTTTTTTTATATTTCCTTGATTTAATTTTGTTAATTTCAGAAGGAATTGGAATTCCTAGCATTTTTATTTCGTTCTAAATTAGTAGTCGTTAAAAATTTCGCCCACAAATCAACTAAGTTAATTAATAGTTTCTTTTTAGCTACATTTACAATAATTTGGCCAAAATACACTTCTCATGCATCAGAGCTACATAGGATAATTTACGAATGAGGATAAACTTGAAAAAAACAAAATTGTTGAATTCCTCAAAATGACAAGTATTGTGTGATAAAAAACTCTCTAAAAAAATTAATAATTTGGACAGAGTTAGTGGCGGAGCCAAAATTTTTTTTTTCTTGGTTTGGGGTAGGGGCGAAACCAAATGTTTATAAACTATTAAATGTATTTTCATTTTTTGAGGGGAAAAATTTTAATTTTTCTAAAAAATACATATAAATTTTAATTCTATCTAGATTTGAATGTTGGGGGGAGGGGGGGACAACCCCTAAACCCTTGGGCCTTGGCTCCGCCTTTGGACAGACGGACCAATAACTTGGCTTTTTATATGCATTAAATGCCTCTTTTTGAGAAATTCTTCTATGCATTCAATTTGGACTTTATATATACACTAAACGATTCAAATTGTATCACATCATTAAATTGATTTTTTTCTTGTTTTTTTTTTGTTTTAAATAACACACAAAATATAATACAATTCGAGTCATTAATTGGTTCATAGAGTATCAACACTAGGTTTATACAGATTTTTTCCATCCCTCCTGACACACACTATTATTCCCTCCCCGCCTTGGTTACCCGTCATCCAACATGGACACCCGCACACGCACATATATATATATATATATGTATATATATAATGTGTAAATGAAGTATGCAAATCATATAATAAACTACCAAGTATTTGTTGAATGTTCTCAAAAACTCCATATATTTCCATTTTTTTGGGCAAAGTACTATAGAGAGGTTGTGCTTTACTCTCTTAACATTTCAAAATATTTGCATATAGCCATCTAAAGTATTTAAGAATGTTAGAGAGCTCACAATTGAATTCTTATTGGGATGGAATGAATTGAAATCCTCTAACCAAAAATATTATCGCGTGTTATTCAATTGCAAATATATTTACATTTAAGTTAACTCAAGTTATCTTAAAATTATTGATAATTTTATAACTATATATATTTTCCTGATATTTATATGTGTGTTTGATAATTATTTTTTATTTTTTAATTTATCTCACCAAATATTTGTACACATATATGTGTTTATTTCTTAAGTTAACGATATTAGTTGTTCAAAGTACAATTGGATTAATTGAATAATAGAGGTAATGCTAGTTAAATGGATATGACAATTAAGGACGTAATATCAAAATCGTTATATTATCTAATTCTATATTTGAATTATAATGATTTAATGATATCGTTATGAATAAATATGTATAATACTGCATGTAAAAATAGTAATATAGAATACCATCGTTAAAATAAACTCCAAGTATTTCATGCACATAAACTTGAAAACATATTTATTAATTTAGCGGGGTTCGAATCCTTAAATTATGAATAGAGTAATTGGATTGAAAATATCGCCTCCAAAATTAGATCTCTGCAGTACTCAAATTTGGATTAGTCGACTAACGAATTAGAATCGGGTGGCTAAGAACCCCCCCCCCACCCCGCCAAAAAAAAACAAAAAAAGAAAATTATTAACTTAGATTCAAATTGTTAACGAGACATTGCCTTAATGGTAATGTGGAAGTGGAGCTCCCATAATTTTGAGGTTGTGGGTTTCAGTCCGGATCCTCTACTACGAAATGATACCACATCTTTTCTTCTACTCACCAATACACGTCATATATATTGGTGAACGGTTAAGATAAGAAAAGAGAAAACTTATTATATACACCATGTGTATTAGTGAGCGGTTAATTAAATTAAGAAAAGAGAAAAACTTATTTCCATATAATAAGTTTTTCTCTTTTCTTATTTTAACCACTCACCAACACACGTGATGTATATTAGTGTGTGGAGGATAAGATATAACACTATTTTGTAGCAAAGGATTTGGATTATGTGGGTTTGAGTTCCTATAAAATGCGAATGTTGTTTTAATTATATACTAGTTTTTTGTTTATTGTATACTAATTTCGTTATGCTTATTTGGTATTTTGTTGTAATTAATTGTAATGATTTGTTATGGAATTGGAATGTCGATATAATTGAATAATTGTACAAGACCACCCTTTTTTAAAAAAAAAAAAAAAAATCTCAAAATTACCAAAATATCCACACAATAGCTAGTGAATAGTGTATGATAATATTTTATACCTCAAGCTACTTCGTCAAAATAAAATTGGTAAACTGCAAAATTTCTCATAGCATGACGATATCTCTAATAGGAAATTCTGTCAAAAAATAAACTTGGACGTCTTTGAACACATATAATAAAAATTTGAGTAATTTTTTCACGCATTTGCGACAGTTGGGAGATTCTATTCTTTTTATTTTTTCCATACAGAATTGGCTAGTACAAAATAATTAAGTACAAAATAATTGAGTTTTTAATTGCTACTAGAAAGCAAAGCAAAAACATGCCGCTGAGTGCTCTATATTTGATTATTTATCATAATTAACATTACAAAAAAGTAGTCCAAATATTGTTCCTGAAGACAGTGAAACAAGAACAATAAAAAAGAGAGAAGAGAAAATGACAGAAGAAAGAAATTAAAACATGCACATGAGATGAACATGTTCATCTTAGTCCTGCAGGAAATGTCGTCGAGTTGAGGTTTTTTCTTTTCTTGGCCTGAAAAATCCCAAGATCATGAGCTTAATCAAGCACAAGTTGGTGGTACTTTCGATATCCCTTGACGTTGTAATTCAACCATCACACTGTCAAGAGACGGCGGCTTCAGCCCAAGTGGCAGCGGCAGCCATGGCTTCGATAGTACATCTCCGATTGCCGCATCTACGCTCTCCTTCGACTGTTGCACATTCACAAGCTCGGTGTTAATTATAAAAAGACAAGAAAGTTACACACACATATGTGTGTATACATGCATAAGATCATGACGAGAAACTAGCACCTTCACTAATGGATAGACAAACTTCCATCACAAATAACGGTATCTATCATGGATTTGTAACGGGATACGAGTAAATTAATATACTAACTGACATGTGATGGATAAATTAAAATCCATGACACCAATCTATGTTTTGCGACGAATCTCATTAAATCCGTGATGATTTTTGCTTTAAGGTGAAGGGCCCTCTTTTATAGTGAATGTTGATAAGAAGCATAGATTTTTTTATTTATCACTATTGGAAGTGGAACAAGCCTTCTCTGGTCCATATGTAGTAAAATTGGCCCACAACAATCCAATCTTGCCAATGGTTAAAAGCTTTAGATAAAACTACAGTTCAATCAACTATATTTTTCCCATATGAAGAAATGGATATTTTTCCCATATGAAGAAAGGTGACATTTTTATCACATGCTTGAAGAAATGGTTATTTTTGCCTCAAAATTGATTGCACACGCTACATTTAAAATTCTTATGTTTACAAATCCGTTAATCTATATATACTCATTTTAGATCATTCACAAATACCGCTTTTCAATTACATTTTTCTCTTAAAATCTATTATTTGACTAGCAAAGTATTAAATTTAGAGACTAGCATGGAGGCATAGGCTATTATGTACACTCACCCCGAGGCACATTTAATCTCAACTTTGGTAAGTATTTTTCACACTGATTAAACACAAAGATGTGTTGTAATTGAAAATAACTTGATGGAAATGAGAATCAGAGAGAGGCTCACCGGGTGAACGTCCGAAGGAGGCTGGGGTAATGTTTGTCCTGGGGCTACCGTCGGGACGCCAAGGCCGGCGGGGTCTACTTTGTACATGGGAGGAGGTGGTATGCCTGCGACAGGGACTGGTGGAGTGGGAAACCTCTGCATTAAAATTGCAACTCATTATGAAACATTTATCAACTAAACTTTGGATATATGTCACAGAATAGAAGTCATGTGATTAATATTTAATGCTTGAACAGGAGTACTAGTACACAAGAAGATATAATTGCCTCATTACCGTAGGCGGGAGATGCGGTGGGTAGCAAGGCGTACCCGGCGTCGGAACCTGCACATACAAGGAATGTGTATACACATGTAAGTCATCACTGAGCTAGCATGACTCTATATTTGTATATATATAGAAAGAGAGAGAGAGAGAGACAGCGGAGCAGTTACATGTTGGGGGTGAGAGAGCCAAAAAGAAGGGTCAGCAGGCGGCGGCGGCGGAGGCCAGGTATGTAGCGGAGGTGGCGATGGGGTTAGATGTTTAGGCCACATGTGCATCAGTGATTGGTCGGCGGATGGGTGACCCCATACATGCAAGGGTCTAAAATGATGAGGCATTGGGTGCGGCGTCACATGAGGAGGAAACCCAATCGTCGGTGCATTAATCCAAGGGTTCCCATGATGGTCTCTCTTCCCCACCGCGGCACATCCGCCGCCGCCTCCGTACATCTGCCGCCTCTGGCTCCAGCTCGCCGCCTCAGCTTCCCGGGCCAGCAAATGTTTCCGATGGGACCGATATTTCTGTAAAAAAATAATTACATATATAAAATCAAAATTTAATTATTTTATAATTTTGTGGCACACACAATATATGATATCTCCATTATTATTAATTTGCTATGATTGAAGAAAAAATTGTCGGTAAATCTTTTGCCTAGTGGAACAACTTTTACCATCAAACGACATGCGCCCACCGGAAAAAGAAAGTGAAGGTATGTGCACAAAAGAAAAAAAAGGAAAAAAAGTTGCCATTGTTAGTTGTGAAAGCTGGAAAATTAATGGGATTTCAAACAATGGTCAGTTTACAGAAAAATAGTATGTTTTTATTTCATAAAAAATATAAGAAAGAAAGAACAATTAACTCAAGGACAAAAAAGTCTGCAAACAAGTTCGTGGAAGCCATTTGACTTGTTACAGTTATACACAGAAGTTCTGAAAAAGATAAAAAGACACAGAAACCCCAGTACTTGAAATTTCCGGAAAAGTTTTGACTAAATACACATAAATCCTCCCAAAACTATTAAATTAAATTTACAATGGTGTTAATCCCAATAAAATCGGAAAAGAAACTAGTGTGTGAATATAAATATATATATATATATGTATGTATATGTATATACGTACTTGGAGATGGCTGGCAATGTTATGGCGAGTGAGACAATCAATTCCCATGAGCTCAAGAATTCTTGAAGGGACAGCCTTATCCACGCCCAGTTGCTCCACTGCTTGCACAAAGCGCCTGTGAAGCTCCGGCGTCCAATCAACCTACAATTCAACTGATTTTCTCAATTTTGATGGAAAACTCAGATTCACGTGCTTTGAATACATGCTTTCCCGTGAAATGTGCGACAAACTCATAAATACCAAATTTATGAATACAAACATAGGAAAAAATAGCATTTAATTTGCTTATGGATAAGCGTAGCAAGCTAACTATCACTTTTCAATAAAGTAATTAACCCTAGGAAATAATCTCTTCTTTATATTTGATTTCTTAAATTTATAATATGTGTTCATGAAATTATACGTAAATACGAAAAGTGCACATGAATTTACCTTGACTTTCCTTTTACCGGGAGGATTTTTAGAGTGAGAAATTGATTTTCTTCCTTTATCAGCTTCCTTAGGCGATGGAGTACTAACAGTTACCCCAACAGATTTATCATCTCTTTTGCTCACAATTTCATCTCCTGAAGACGATACAGAAATCGAGGCGGTTGCTGCTAATGCTTCAACTTTTTCTTGTGAATTTGTTGAGCTATTATTACTTTTGTTGTTGTTGTTGTTATTATTATCCTCCTTGAATTTCTGATCGACCGAGACGTCCGATGGTATGTTCAGCTCCGATTCGTCGCCGGCGCCGCTGACGGAGAACTCAGCGAGAATTTCAGGATCCATCTCCAAATCCGGCAGCACATCTCCGTCGCTGATGCCGACGAACAGGTCGTCAAAATCAATGCTATCGAGCAAATTACCGCCGGAGAAATCACCGAACGCCTCGTTCTCCTCCATCGAGAAACTTTCCATTTCGACTTCCCTTTCATTATTACCGCTCCTCAGTGGCGACACAGCAAGCATTCCCAATCCGATCACCGACAAATCTCTCTCTCTCTCTCTCTATATATATATATGTGTGTGTGTGTGCGCGTGTGTATGTATATTTCAGCTTATTACTGGCCTTCTGCTATGCGAGATGTGCGTTCGTTGTGAGCGTGGTGGTAGTGTTGCTCTGTGTGCACATTTTTTTTTTGGCAGTTTTTAAGAGTGTGTAGAGAGAGAGAGAGAGAGAGAGAGAGGGGGGAGGGAATTGGATGTGCACCACAATTTGTGTAGGAGGGGGGGCTGTGCAAATTTTTGTTTTTATGTCACTGTATTGACATCTCTCTCTCCTCTCGTCTCTCTCTCTTTTCATATATATATATATATATATATTAATTTTAGGTTTAATTATATTTTTTGTCCTGAAATACAATTTTCTTTTTAAATTTATTTTATAAATTTGATGGTTGTATATTTAATTCTATATATTGGTTTAATTTGACATATTTAATTCTGAATTGATACATTTGATCATAAATTTTCAAATATAATCCTACCTCATTTAGGACTAAATATGTCAATTCAGTACTAATTATATCAAATCAAACCAACATACAAGATTAAATGTACAACTATCAAACTTAAAAGATGAAATTAAAAAAAAAAGGGTCTCACTTATAGGACTAAAGGTGTAATTAAACCTTAATTTTATAAGCAATTGTCAACATGTATGTATATATTTATAAGGGTTTGTGGACACCTTTAGTTTGAAGTTTCAAAAAAAAATCTGTAAAGTGTTTGCTCGTGAGTTGTTTCAAAACTTTTCGGTTTATTGTTTAGAGAGAGAAAAAGAGAGGGGGGAGAGAGAGAAGGAGAGCGGGGGGCAGTGTTGGACGACGACAGTAGGATGGGAATTGGATTGATATGTATTAGCTAATGCATATCTGTGTACAGTAAAAAGAAAAGGATCTTATCATGCACTACTTGGAATTGCAACTAGGAATTAATGATTGCTCTCGATATATATTCTTTTGATGAATGGAAAATCATTGCTATGTATACTTCAACAACATCTAAACAAAATTTTATTTTTAAATTATACTAGCAATATCGTATATTTTATATGTGTACAAGATATAAAAAATATATACCTTAATTTAATATTTAAATTATTTTAGGATCAAAATATAAATATAATATTAAATTTCTTTTATAAGAATATTTTTTTAAGAACTATTTAACATAATTTATTAAATAATAATAAGTTAAAAATAAGATAATTATATAAAATAAAATTACGTGATAAAGAAATAAACACCAGAGGAAGAAAAAAATATCGAATAATTATAATTAAAGGAATTATTTTGTGTGTGTGTGTGTGTGAGAGAGAGAGAGAGAACTAAAAACATTAATTATTGATTTAAAGGAATTTTTTTTATTAAAAATGGGTTTCAATTTTTAAAATCTAAAATGATTGAGAAAGTGGGTTGTGGGTTGAGAAAGTAGATTTTCAAATTGGATTGTGGTATTACAATATTGTCCTCTTTGTTTGCTTCTTTATTGCATGTACTTACTAATTAGAAGGGTAAAATTGACAAATTAAAATTTGGTATCCGAATTGAATTAATTTTATGATAATTTTCAATAATAGCCACAATTTTACATAATACTATTTTTTTCACATAGTGTTCAAGGGCAACTTTTGTAAAATTACAAAAAAAATTGCTATTTTAGATACAAAAATGACTTTTTTTTTTATAATAGTATAGACAATATTTCATAATATATAGAACAAAATATTAGTTGAATTAAACTCATCTAAGAGTTAATATAATAAATCAATTTGAGATTATGAATATTAGCTACTATATATACATATATATATATATATATATTCAATGTTGTAAAACGAAAGAAAGGGTAGGAATAGGATACGTGTGAAATGGGACCAAAGTTTTGCCCGTACTTTAGTGGACAAGTGGTTTTTGTAGCTGAATGTACCCAAAAAAAATGATGGATGTACCAAAAAATAAAGAAAGAAATAATTGAATTTAGAGGCCATAGCACACAGGGACAAGCCTAAAAGCGTAAAATACAGCACCAAAAATAACGAGAAAGAAAAAGCCTAAAAGTCCTATCTGCAAAAGAGCCTTTCTAGTTCCGAAATCTAGATTCAGTATATTTATGCCTTTATCAGCGAAAAATTGAAAAAAAAAAAAAAAGAAAAGCGAACAAAATTTATAAAAAAGAAAAGAAAAGAAATGGGCACTGTTGCAGATCTGTATGCGTGCTCATTTTGATTTATCGATTTTAAAGATATATTAATTAATTAAAATATTTATCGATTATTACTTTACAAAATTGAGTTAAAGATGATTGTTTAATGTAAAAGATTATTTGAAAGATTGATATAGAGTTTGTTTGGAGGGACTTTTCTTTTATAAAGAGAAACATTTATTTGTTGAAAAAAAAACTAATTTAATTAAAAAAAATTGTGGCACCTTTTTAAACATCAAAACCCAGAAAAAATGTCAAAAAAATATTTTTTTTAAAGCTATTTAAAATAGATTTAAATAAAAGTAAATTTTAAAACACTTTAATTACTATATGCAAATACAAAAAGTATTTGATGTTTTTTTTTAAAGCCTGTCCAAACAAACTCGTAATCTTTTATGGACAAACTTGAACCCGACAAATGTTAAGGAACTGTTTTCAAAAGATGTATGTTAAAATCTGATTTTTGGTACTATAATTTAAGCTCTATTCAATTTTTGGTAGTATAATTAAAAGATTTTTCATCTTAGTACTTTTTTTTTTCATCAATGTTAGTGCACGTGCCAGCTTCCATTTAACTTTAATCAAAAAAAAAAAAAAACATGTAAAAATCACATAAGAGATTAAGTCTGTTGTTGCCTGTTGGATAAGTTCAGCTTTAATCTAGTGTTTTTGTCTCATATACTAGGCTAGATCCCGTTCCCGACCCCATAAGTTAGGTTTTATTTCAATTTTGATATTATAATTTCGTTCCATACGATGAGCGTTAATGTCTTATATGATTTTTGCGTATTTTTCTATTAACAAGGGAAATTGACAAAATCATTTTAAGAAAATAAAAAGTAAAGTTATGAAACGAAATCTGAAACATTTTCAAAGCATATTCCAACATTGGGTAGAATTTAATTTATAGTACCCAAAACAATATTTTCTGAACATAAACATATCAAAAATATGTTTATTTACTATGGCCGTGTTAATTTGAACTATAATTATGGATCACTAGAATCATGGGAGAAATTAGAGAGGTTAGCTAGTAAATGTGCTGATTTATTCCTTTAATTTAATTTTCTAAATTAGTTTGTTTCTTTGCTATTTAAACAACTTTTTTTATAATAGTCTTATGAACAAGAAATGAATAGCAGTCAGTTTACTATTATAACATGGTATCCGAGCAAGGTTCTAGGACCTTGAGAGTCATTTTTTACAAAATAAACAGCAACAAGATAGAAAAGTACCGAGAAAAAACGAGAGGTTGAGAGAATGGGGGAGAGAACTCCATTGACCGACAGTTCTAAAATAGGAGTAGAGGGTGCTCTACTTGCAGACTTAACATCTAGATTATCTTAAATGATGAACCAGACACCAATGGTAGCGAACCAGATCAATATCAAACTTGATGATACAACCTATGGACTTTGGTCCAGGTTGTTTAGATGTATATCTCAGGCAAAGACAAACTGGGATACATAAATGGGGATCTTCCACAACTACAAGAGACGGACCCTACTTTTAGGTAATGGAGGACAGAAAATGTAGTGGTGAAGAGTTGGTTGATCAACTCTATGGATCCAAAACTAATTGGGAATTTTATCCGATTTCCAATGGCAAAAGCGGTTTGGGTTGCTATCGCCATGACATATTTTGATGGATCTAATCCTTCGCAAGTATATGATCTCAAAAGAAAAATTATGAGATTGAGCCAAGGTGGAGGATCTATTGATAGATATTACAATCATCTCGAAGCTAGGCTTGTGGCGAGAAATTGATTTTCGGCAACCAAACCCAATAAAGTGTGAATTTGATATACAAAAATACAACTCTATTTTACAAGAAGATAAAGTTTATATGTTTCTAGATGGTCTAGATGATCGACTTGATAAGATCCATGGAGATGTGTTTCAGCTTAAACCCTTTCCTACGGTAGAGCAAGCGTATGCACATGTTGGCCGAGAGGATCTAAGACAGTCAGTGATATTGGCAAAAGATGTTAATGTCCATGGTATAGCCATGATCTCAAAGGGACAAAAACCACAACAACCCCCTTCACTCCAATTGGTTTCAATGGGAAATAGAATATGTTAACAAAGTCAAAACAACTAGGAGAAGAAGGAAGTTGCACGCATTGTGGAAATCCGAAACACATAAGGGACACCTGTTTCAAGCTACATGGATATCCAGAGTGGTGGCATGAACTCAAAGCAAAAAAGAAAAGTAACAAATCTCGAGATGCAAGTCGGGTAGCCTTTATGAACACTGGAGATAATTCTATGGGCACGTCCATTGAGAGACAATTGTCCCTCATACCACAAAAAGAATTGCTACCACATGCAGTAAATAAAATAAAAGCCGTTGATAGTCCAGGTAATGGTAATAGGATTGTTAATTCAGGAGCTACTGATCATATGACGTTTAATTCACATAATTTGATATTTTATTGAAACAAATAAACTAAAGAGGACATGTATTGTTAATGCTAATGGAGAATCCTATCCAGTCACCGGGACAGGAAAAGTGGCTCTTTCATTATTTTTTACACTTCCGAATACTCTGCTAGATCTATTACTTTTCACTAAGTTATTATCTGTTGGCCAGGTCACTGAGGAATTAAACTGTTGCGCACTAATGTATCCAAAGTTTTGATTATTTCAGGATCTTCTGAATAAGAAGATTATTGGTCGTGGTACTAAACGAGAATGACTCTATTACATGGATGATCTTAGTGTTGGACTAGCGAATACTGGACGTGGAAGCAATGACAAGGAAAGATAAATTTCGTTATGGCACCATCCATTAAGACACCCATCTTTTTCATACTTAAAGTATCTACTTCAAAGTCTTTTTTCAGGTTTCTATAAGTCTTTATTTTCATGTGATACTTGTATTTTGGCTAAGAGTCATCATGCTTCGTACTTTATAAGTTCTAAAAAAATGTGAGAAACCTTTTATGATAGTATACTCGGATGTTTGGGGGCCAGCTTTAGTAAGTAGTTCTTCTAGTATTCAGTGGTTTTTTCTATTCGTAGATGATTGTACTCGTATGACTTAGCTCTATCTGATGAAGAATAAGAGTGAAGTATTTGCTATTTTTCGCTCTTTTCATAACGTGGCCAAATCTCAATTTTCAGCACAAATTCAGATTCTTCGATTAGATAATATTGGAGAATATAGTACAAATAAAATGTGAAAGAACTTTCAAGAATGAGGTATTTTTCATGAAACAACTTGCATAGGGACTTTGCAACAAAATAGTATTGCGGAATGGAAGAATAGGCATATTCTTGAGACAATTTGAACCCCCTTGACAGAAGCACATGTGCCTAAAAATATATTGGATTGATGTTGTTGTAGCCTCTGTCTACTTACTTAATAGACTACCATCCCGAGTCTTGAATTTCAAGACTTCCTTTACAAACACTTGCTTATCACCTCCCACTTCCATTTATCTTAATGCTTCCACCAAGGGTATTTGGATGTGTAACATATATGCAAATTCACAAAGCACAATGAACAAAACTTGATCCTTGTGCTATTAGGTGTATTTTCCTCGGCTTTGGGGCCCATATGAAAGGATACAGGTGTTATGATCTCGAGTGCACGCCTATTCTGCGATGGATGTTACATTTCTAGAATCTGAAATGTTTTTTGTGGAACCTAATAAACATTCTTCTCTTCAGAGAGACACTTCTGATGAAGAGCAGAGTATTTGGGAAGAGTGGTTGGGTTTTGACATTATAGTGCCAGAACAAATTGAAGAAATGAACACTAATGAGAAAATGAGAGCTAAGTTACTATCACGAGAAGTAGAAGATGGTGTTGCTAGCCAAGATCAATCTACACGGCCTATTGAAGAAGAAACTTCTATCAAAGAATAGTGCATCCCTAACTCAAAGGTATAAACCATAGGAGTTTATGCTGAGCATATTGCTGATGAATCAATTGGCTATAAAGTACCTTGTAGGCATAATTGTGGTAAGCCGCCAAGCCGATATTCTCCGGAACATAAAGAAAAGAGGACCAGATATCCGATTGCGCATTATGTCTCTACACAACAACTATCAGAACCCCTTAAGGCATTTGTTTACAAGATATAGCCAAACACATTTCGAACTCAATACAAGAGGCTTTGCGTAACTCAAAGTGGATTCAAGCGATAAATGAAGAAATGACAACACTAGAAAACATGAACACATGGAGACTGGTGCCGCTACTTGAAGGGAAAAAGTTGGTTGAGAGCAACTGGGTTTTTTCCCATCAAATACAAGGCGGACAGGTCAATAGATCGATATAAAGCGATGTTAGTCGCAAAATGATATACTTAGTCTTATGGGGTGGAGTACAAAGAAACTTTTTCTCCAGTTGCAAAGCTAAACACAATCAGGGTGTTATTGTCCCTTATAGCTAACTTGGACTGACCACTTTATCAATTTGATATAAAAAATACGTTTTTACGTGGAGATCTTGAAGAGGAAGTGTACTTGGATATTCCACCTAGCTTTACTAGTTTTATACAGGAACTGTATGCAAGTTACAAAAGGCATTGTATGGATTAAAGCAATCACCTAGAGCATGGTTTGGATGCTTTATCCTAGCTATGAAGAAGCATGGTTTTAGACAAAGCAATATTGGTCACACATTATTTTTGAAGCATCGAAAATGTATGGTGACAACTTTAATTCTTTATGTTAATGATTTGATAATTACTAGGAATGACGAGAACAAGACTAGAAAGTTACAAGAGTACCTAGCAACGGAGTTTGAAATGAAGACGCTAGGGGGTCTCAAATATTTTCAAGGAATGGAAGTTGCTCGTTCTAAATAAGGAATTTTTCTATCATAAAGAAAATATGCTTTGGATTTATTAGTTGAAACATGAATGCTTGAATCTAAACCAACTGAGATCCCTATAATTCAGAACCACGAACTAAAATAACACATAAGTCAAGTTCCTACAAACAAAGAGAGGTATCAATGGCTTGTAGGTAAATTGATATACTTATCTCATAGTAGGCCAGATATTGCACAATCCAAGCAAAGAACACATGAATGTAGTAATCCGGATTATACGACATTTGTAGTCTTCTCTAGGGAAGGGACTTATGTTCAAGAAACACATCCATTTGGATATTGATGGTTATACAAATGCGGACTGGGTGAGAAATGTCATTGACAGGAAATCAACATCGGGACACTTTACTTTTGTGGGAGGTAACTTAGTCACTTGGAGAGGTTAAAACAAACGTTGTTGCTCTTTCCAGCACGGAAGCTGAGTTTAGAGGCATGGCAAAAGGGTTTTGTGAACTGTTGTGCCTGAAAAAATTATTGGCAGAGATCGATCATTCATCCAATTCATGTATAAACCTGTTATGTGATAACAAATCAGCTATAGAGATTGCTTAAAATCCAGTCCAACATGATCGAACCAAGCATGTAGAAGTGGATCGGCATTTCATCAAAGAGAAACTTGAAGCAAAAACAATCCGATTTCTATTTGTGATATCATAAGAACAACTTGCTGACATTCTTACAAAAGTAGTTCCAAGCAAAGCTTTCCATAATTCACTTGACGAGTTGGGCATTAGAGATAGCTATACCCAAACTTGAGGGGGAGTGTTAATTTGAGCTACGATTATAGATCACTAGAATCATGGGTTATGATTATGGATTAATAGAATCATGGGAGGAATTAGAGGGATTATCTAGTAAATGTGTTGATTTATTCCTTTAATTTATTTTTCTAAATTAGTCTATTTTTTGTTATTTAAACAACTTTTCTGTAATAGTCTTATGAACAAGAAATGAATAGCCAGGCCACAAATAATTTTAAAGAACAAATAAAAGTAAAAAATACCACTTTATAGTAGAGTCTATGTTCCTTTATTATTTATAAGAAGATTTACTGTTAAGTTAATTTGAGAAAAAACACTTAACCCCAAATTATGGTTTGTTTTACATAATGATATATGAAATTTTACAAGTTGTATTTCACCACTTGAATTTGACCTTTTTTTTTTTTTTTTACATTTAATCCCCTACGGTCATTTAATTTTCTGATAATAAAAGTAAACAAAAGTTAGATACGTATCCTTATGTGAGAGGTCACTTATTGCCGAAAAATAATCGAGCGGGCTTAAGTATCAAAAAATGAAAAATTCAGATGATAAAGTACAATTCGTAAAAGTACGTATGGTAATAAGTAAAAAGTATCGTAGTTTGGGGGGTTAAATATTTTTATCCCAAAATAATTTATAGGAACAAAAAGGATATATACCTGTTTTTATATATGTGTGTGGTTTAGAAAAGAGCAATTCATTCCCTGACAGGTATAATAGAGTGAAAAAAAAGCCTATTATCAATATAAATAAATACACAAATATATATATATATATATATATAATTAAAACTCAAAAAAGTTTAAATTATAGAGATACAACGTGTTTATAAGCTATATATATTTTATTGTGGTTGTATTTAATAGGGGTTTATAGGTGGGATTATATGAATATTCCATTCACAATTATGTTTGGTAAAAAATTTTTGGCCTTCTACAAAGCTCAGACCTGATTTTTTGTCAATCAATTCATAGGATAGTCCATCCACCTATGAATTGGATTTGTAATTCAATTGATTTGGGTTGCACTAATAGAAATTATAATTTACTGTATTACCTTTAAATTTATATGATAGGGCTTATTCATAGGACAATCCATCCCACCATAGCAATGAGATATGTAATCCAATTGATTTGGTTTGCACTGATAAGTGTTGTAATTTACTATATTACCTTTAAATTTATATGACGAGGTCTAAATTTAAGAGTTTTTTTTTTTTTTTGTAAATTACTTCTAATCCATACAGAAAAAAGAATACTATTAAATACTCGGGGAAATGATTTTTTCCCATCCTAACTATGACTTTTTTTGGACTTTGCCACCTAAACTTTTTTTTTTTTGTCTCCGATTGCCATCTAAATTATACGATTTTTTGACTTTACCACCTGGGACCGGTTTGCGGCCAAAAAAATCGCCGGAACAGTACCACGTGCGTGGCACATGATTTTGCTGGGGGTATTTTTGTCATTTCGCATGTAGGAAAATCATTTGTAAAAATGTTGTTACTTGGAGTCGAACTCGGGTGGTGAATGAGTGTATCCACACCCATTACCACTTGGCCAACCAACAAACTTGGTAAATGCAAGGCCACTTCATGTATTTGTACATTACATGTATAAATTCAAATAAATATATTTTAATATCAATTTGATTACTTGTTTAAATTCAAATAAATATATTTTAATATCAATTAGAAACTCACAAAAATAAAGTGAACAAAAAATATTTTTTAAAGAAAATTTGATATTTCTAATGTAATTATATATATATTTTTTAAAAAAGGGAAAAAATAAAGTTGATTAATTTTAATAATCATTCTAAGAAATAAATTTTACCTTGCTAATTAATTAATTTTTAAAATAAATTGATAGAAATTATTTTTTTAAAGAAATGGGATACAAATAAATTTAATTAATTTAAAAAAAGAAATTGATAGAAATTATTTTTTTTAAATAAATGGGATAAAAATAAAATTAATTAATTTAAAATGGATAAAATTTATTTCTTAAAAAGCAAAAAAATAAATTTGATTCATTTTTTTAAAACAATTAATTTTTTTTAAAAATAATATAAAAAAATTAAATAAAATTTTAAATTTAATTAATTTAAAAATGGATAAAAAAATTTCTTTTTAAATTTAATTAATTTAAAAATGGATAAAATTTATTTTTTATATTAATGTTTTAAAATAAATTAATTGTTTTAAAAAAAATTAATCAAATTTATTTCTTCGCTTTTTTTAAAATCTAATTATATTAGAAAAATCAAATTTTCTTTAAAAATAATTTTTATTCGTTTTATTTTTGTGGATTTCAAATTGATATTAAAATATATTTATTTGAATTTATAAAAGTAATGTACAAATACATGCATTTGCCTTATATTTATCAAGTATGTTGGTTGGCCAAGTGGTAATGGGTGCGGATACACTCATTCACCCGGGTTCGACTCCAAGTAACAATATTTTTACAAATGATTTTTCTACATGCGAAATGACAAAAATACCCCCAGCAAAATCATGTGCCACGCACATGGTACTGTTCCGTCGACTTTTTTGGTTGGAAATCGGTCACAGGTGATAAAGTCAAAAAATCGTATAGTTTAGATGGCAACCGGAGACAAAAAAAAGTTTAGATGGTAAAGTCCAAAAAAGGTTATAGTTCGGATGGTAAAAAATCATTTCCCCAAAATACTCTTTGAATGATATTTTACTACTAATAATTTAAGAGTCTTTTTTTTGGTTAATTGCTTCTAGTCCATACAGAAAAAGAATACTACTAAATATTTTTTGAAAATTATATTACAATATAATAATTATCACCAAAAAGATTAATGCAATTAATGGAATATAACCATACCTATTCAGTGATTTTCTTATCACACAGAGTTCTATATTGCTACGAAACGAATTATATATATATATAATGCGAATCCTTGATTTTGATAATGTGGGGTTTTACACGGTCCACAAAGAGTGAGAATTGCTTCAAGACTTGTCGTTGTCAACTAGGTCTCTTGTTCTTGTCCCTGTTCTGTGATGCTCATTATCAACATCCGTTTCCCTTTCTCTGCCCTGCCTTTGCTGTCTCAGATATAAATTATAATTATAAATTTCTCCCTTAATATTGATTTATTTACTATTGATTGAAGCTAAGTAAAATCATATGTCATTCTCATACTATTCCAATATTACGGCTCTTATATGATTTAATATACAGAATCAGATCTAATTTAATGCGTGAAAGTGAAATTGTTTGGGTTTTTTTGAAATTTTGATCGACATATCATTTATTTGGAACAGTATAGCGATAAATATTGTAGCCCGCTAAAAAAAAAGAGTAAATTGATAGAAATGAAAAAAGCTGTCAATTGTCACTCATATATTATACATATATTTTGCGATGAAAAAATTTATTTTGCTACAAGACTAATTTATACATTGTCACAATTGATAATTATTGACATTCTTATAGTGAAAATTCAGTAATAATGAGAATTTTGTCACAAAGTCATCGTAATAGTTTTTATGTCATCAAGTTGTCACAATAGAAGTATTACTTTTTTTTTTTTGGTAGAAAACAATAGAAGTATCACTAATTGTCAGTGATGACAAATAAAATAGTAATTCTTTTAATAATTGAATCATATCATGATAAAAATAAAAATTGTTGTGTCTAAACAAGTTTAATTAGTGACAACATAAATAATATTGTCACTTAGTATGATAATGAATTATAATTTTTATATTTTGCTACCAATATTATTTTTTTTAAAGTCAAAGGATATTTTTTTTAAAAAATTCAACTTTTAGCAAATTGAGCTTTTCAACTGTGTTCATCTTATATACTACATGATGTCAAAGGCAGGCCAAGCATATCAGATCTACTACTAAGAGGATGTTGGACTAAAATTACTTACAATCAAGCTTTTTATATCGCTGTAAAATATTCTGTTCAAAATTTATTACTATAGTATTCGACTAAAATTTAGTTACTCTTCTTAAAATTCACCGTCACAGTTTTCCATGTTTAATTTTTAAATCCCTTATCTCTACAATATACTCACTATCATCCTTAATTATAATATATGTTTTAGAATTTAACTGAATCTAAAATAAAGTGTTATATATATATATATATATATATATATATATATTCAATCAATAAGTAAACATTTGGTGCACATTGGTTCGAATCTATTACCATTGAGGTCTTGGGTTTGAACTCTTTCATCCCTTCCCTTGTCTCTTTGGAATGAATGTATGTGTGGCATTTTGATTAATATCTATACAGTCTTCTAGTTGATTGTATCAAAAAAAATATATATAATTAAAATAAATCATTTGTGAAGTCCTTTTACCAATAGGCCATAGTTATTCATGCAACTGACAAGAGATCAAGCAAATACCACATGGCAAAATTTCGAGTTTTTAACAAAATATTATTCTAATGAAAAATAATTCTCAATTTGTTATTCTTTTAAAAATATTTCTAATATTATTATCCGTATTGCTACATTTATTGTTAAGTGGCAAAAAAAATTACTAGTTGGAATTCGACCTTTTTAACTTCTTTCCTAATTAATAGCCCACTAGTATTTTTTTTTATTGAAAAGTTTAATTTGTTTTCCCCACCTTTTCGAGCTCTGACTAATCCTTTATTTCAGTGCTTTTATTTTAATTTACCTTGTTTATTTTTTTAACTTTTATTGTATTTCTTACACTTAGTTTAAACATTGGGATAATTACTTTTTTTGTCCTCTACATTTAGGGTGTTTTCAATTTTGCCCTTTCCATTTCAATTTTGCCTTCTCAGTTTATAAATTTTTTCAATTTTGTCCTCTCCGATTATCAATATTTCGATTGTTGTCCGATTTTGAACATAACTTCTCGCCGGTGATGATATGGCGATTTTCTGGCCATTTATGATGATGACCGGAAAAATCACAATTTGCGGCTGGAAAATCTCCACATCATCACCAGAAAGAAGTTATGTCCAAAATCGGATAACAATCGAAATATTGATAATCGGAGAAGATAAAATTGAAAATTGTAAAACGAAGAGGACAAAATTGAAAATAGATTAAACTTAGAGGACATAAATTGCAATTATCTCTTTAAACATTCAATAGTCATAATCACGAAATTATAATGAGTTTACAATTTTTTTAAAGAGAGAATACTACTAATTAATTGTATGCATCATATTATTGATATGGAAAGTGAAATTATTGTTCAAAAAAAAAAAAATATTGTGTTTGACTTTCTTTAATAGCGGGAAATGAAAAAATAGGAAAAAAAGCAGTGATGAATTCAATGAATTTATGAATAAAGCAGAAGCAAAATCTGCAAAACCTACATTAGTTTAATTATATCATTATTAAAAACTTAAATAATTATCATAAATATTACATAACCATTTTTAATCCTTAACGGTGACTCTTTTTTCAAAATCAAATAGTTTAAGAAATAAAATTTAATTGCCCAATAAACAATAAGTATAGATTAACGGTGAAAAAAATAAGTAAAATTTGCAAATATTATGCTACTTGGTTGTGGAGGTGAGGAAAAAAAGAGAGAGAAAATTCTATTAAACTAGTATAGATGATGCCACCCAAAAAAAAAAAAAAAGAAATTCATAACCAGTCAATTCTCATGGGCTTGTAAGGGAAAGAAAAAAAAAATCCTATTGGTAAGTTTTTGTTTACGTAGCAATGTACGTATGTGGCAATATAGAGTAATAAGTAGGATTTACTTTTGAAAAGCCGATGAGGCCTTGCCTCAACGATAAGGTGGAGATCCCATAATCATGGTTATGGATTCGATTTTCGGTGAGTACGGTTTTATTCTAGTTTGATACTAGTTTTTTTCTATTATATAATAGTTTGTATTTCGTTGTTATTTGATTATAATTAATGTTTGATTGTAGTAGTTTGCTCTTCATTCGAAATATTTATATTATGCTTATGATAGACCATTGATATAATTGGTTGATTGTAATAGATTGATTTAAAAAACGAGCGTCAAAATGTAAAATGTCCCTTAATACCATTTTTACATATACAAGTCAAACATATACCCTTTTTAAGGAATTTTAGTTAAGAGAACTTCAAACCTACATTGAACAAACTTCCTCCTGAAAAGGTGAACTTTTTACTGAATAAGCGAAGATCCTCTTAACTTTAATCCCTCAAATAACTATGTATTCATTAAGCCTTTCATAGACATTCATTATCTCATAATTGACTTCATAAGCGGCCATAGTAATGATGAGCCTAGTCATCTCATTATCTCTTTTGAGTTTGCCAACCTTTAATTATGCATTTGCCAACTTTTTCATACAAATCATGAGAAAAATCAGAAAAAAGATGATGTCCAAACAAGACTTTAATTAATACATAGAAACTGACATCACAAAAATCTGATTTATTTTTTTAATTTGTGGTCGTAATTCATTTATTCTCCGCAAGCTGTTTTGGAAAACCAATGGATTTCGAAATTTCCAGTATTCTAATTTAAGATGGATAAGTGACTTTAATCTTATCTTGTTTGCCAAACAGCGACGTGGGACTAATGGTCATAAGCTTTAAAAAGTTTGGCTTCTAGTGACCCGATTGTGATCACTTCAATCAAATTAATGCTGCGGACAGATTAGGAAACTGATTATGCGTATTGAAAGTATTGGATCTTAGATTGGGCAAAAATTGAAAAAGAACTATTATAATTTGGGGAAATTCTTATTCGCATTAGGTTCGGCCACATCGGGACTAATCATGTAGTGAATGTTTTACACTTGTCATGTGATTGGTGTACAGTTTAGAGAGAGTAACCAATCACATGACAAGTATATTAACACTTGCTATATGATTGATTGGGTGTGGCCAATCCGGGTCTGGGCAAGAATTTTCCTATAATTTGAAGGGTAACATACAATTTTATTTCTTAGGGAAAATTACGGAAAAACATTTTGGGACGATTGTACTTTACTGCTTATCGTGTATTTGTGCAAAAATATCAATTAATTTTATTTTTAAAAAAATTGATCGCTGATATTTCCTGGTTCCAATAGCGACAACATCTAAGAATATTTTGTTACACACAATGAAAAAATCTGCATTCAATCGTGTCAATTAGTGTTTGCAGTGAAGTACAAATGTTAGGAGGCAAAGTTCAACTGTCCACTTACGTTATGAGGAACGTTCGGATTTTAAATTATTTAGTCCAACATACACATATCCACGCACTATAATGTATTCACACTTCCAATTAATAACGAAAAACATAATTGATACTTGAACTCGAACTAAAATTCGCCTTACCCGTAAAATTCATATGATGGGTAGAAGTATAAAAAATTGCTGCTCAAAGTGATTGAACGACGAGGTACTCAAAGAAGCCACAGCAATATGCATTTATGGCGATTATGGGGTAGCTCCAAGCTAAAAAATTTAATACTTGTAGTCATAATTTTTAATATTTTTAGTCATCATCGTTTTCTACGTTTCGTGAATAATGTCAATTTTGGTTCAATTATGAGTATTGATTGGACTTTCTTATTTAATTTGAAGTGTGTATTAATGTGAGAAAATTTATTTTTTGGACGAAATAGATGAAAACTTAAAATTACATATTAGTGTATGTGGATAGTTATATTTTACCTTTTATCCTTTGGATTTGAGTGCAAATACGGATGGATATAAGTGAAAGGCCGATTTGTCCTCACATGTGCCAAAATCTTTTTTGTAGATGCCGTTGGAATTGAAGTAAGGGGATGTCAATGATCAATGTAAAAAGATTAGGTGAGGTTGTCACAAAAATGCAAACAATGAGGAGTATAATGCAAGAAACCCCAAACATTTGGGGGGGGGGGGGGGGGGGGGGCTGGGAGGGGTTACATAATTTACCCTATTTCTTATATTATGGTACTTGTAATACAATATAAGAAACCAATCAATCCACTAATTTAACAATTCATTGATATAATCAAGTCGGTTACATATTATAGTTCCGTGACGATTTTTGTCTGTCTACAAATCTATTAGTAAATATAATGTTACTACATATTGCTTTAGATTTTTCTTTTTTAAACATAATTTCTGCATAATTAGTTCATTACAAATATCTTCTAGCTATGAAGATTTATTCGTCACAAAATTTCCTCATAATTAAACTTATAAACATATAACATAACGTAAAAAAATAATAATTAAAAAACGCAAATGGGATAAAATTAAACATTTCACGTGTGGGAACTCCACCACTTTACCAACCAGCAAGATTTTGATAGGTAGGACCGCATCAAATACGGACCCAACCCTCCTCCAATTTTCACAAAACTAATCGACCACAATTGATCTCAATGCCATGTCTACCCCTTAATAATAATAATAATAATAATAATAATAATAATAATAATAATACTTGTGAGATCAAGTAGTAATTATTATTAACAAATATATAATACCGTTTAGTTTTTCTAGCGCCCCCTTGAATAGATTTAAAAGAAAAAAATGCTTGATGAATCCTATTTTTGATAATAGAGTTTTCTTTTCTTTTCTTTTCTTTTTTTATAAAGTTAATTGTTTGAATACAATAATCTAAAGATACTTCAAAAAAAGTGTTTTTTTTAAGAAATTACTTGGTATGGCTTAAAAAAGAAAGAAAGCATATTCGAGTTTTTTTCCTCTAACTTGTACTTTTTTTTTACTAAAGTGCAATTGGGTTTTTTTTAATTTATTGAAAAAAGAAGTCCTTTTCCTATAAAATAATTGATCCTATCCAAACGGGCCTTGCTAATACTGATTAAAGGCTAATTTCTTTAATATTATATATATATATATTGATTATCATTTTTGTGGGATTTACTTAATGTCAACCCTGCATATATCAGTTTCATATTATGTTTAAAAGTAAACTACTGTTTTAAAGTGTTGGTTCTATATTTCAATTTCGACGAACTAGGTCGTCCTAGGTTAGCCACAAGCCCTCATGTTTTTGTTTGATAGAAAAGTGATAATTATCCTGACTTGAAAAATCAACTAAACAGTCCTAACCAAAAAAAAAAAGAAAAATCAACTAAACAGTACGTAGAGTCCTATTTCATTCACCATCAAAGGAATGTAGTGGTCACCCAACTGACGTACATATTACATGCTAATGTGTGTGCTGCACCTTAATTCACCAACTCTTCCAATCCAAGAAAAAATTCACATTTCTAAGGGGTGTTTGCGACGACTTGAGTTTTTCCATGTTTTTATGGGATAATTATATCTAGTATCTCTCTAAAATATCAAAATTACAATTAATTCCCAAAAAAATTTCAATATAACATAGAGTTACCTCAATAAAATTCATAATTATAAATACCCCATATTTACAGGTTATCCAGTCAACTTTTTCTAAACTTTCGGTTTTACCCTTTATTTCTTAATACTAAATAGGGATAATTACATTTAGTACCTCTCTAAAGTATCGAAACTACAACTGGTTCCTCAAAAAATTTTAATATTACAAAGAGTTATCACGATAAAATTCATAATTACAAATACTCCCTGTATGCCAATTATCTGGTCAACTTTTTCTAAACTTCCGCCATCATAATTACAAATACCCTCTATTTGCCGGTTACAAATAACACACCGCCCTCGTTTCTCCCTCTCTCTCTCCGTCCTTCAATCGATCTCCTCTCTCTCCCTCCCTCCCTCCCTCCCTCTAACTCTCTCCTTCCCTCCATCTCTCTCCGTCCTTCAATCGATCTCCTCTCTCTCCCTCCCTCCCTCCCTCTAGCTCTCTCCTTCCCTCCATCAATTGCTCTCCCTCCCCCCCCCCCCCCCCCAATATCCCTCCCTCCCTCTCGATCTCTCTCTCACTCTCTCGCAACGAGCGGTGGGCAGTGGGTAACGGTTTGTGTGTGTGTGTGTAATGTTTGTGTATGTATATATATTATGTATGTGTATATATACATATTTATTTATATATTTATATTGCATTTGCACATAAAAATAAATTAACATGGAAGAAAAATGTATAAAAATTAGGGCAATGGTAGATTTGGGTTTTCAAAAAAAAATTTACTAACATCATCATATTATGATCGGGAACCGATTGAGTGGGGGGATATTTGTGATTATGAATTTTATCGAGGTATCTTTCTATACTATTGAAAATTTTTGGAGAACCAGTTGTAGTTTTGATACTTTAGAGGGGTAATAGATGCAATTATTCCCATGGAAGAAAAATGTATAAAAATTAGGACATGGGTAGATTTGAGTTTTCAAAAAAAAGGTTACTGACATCATCATATTATGACCGGGAACCGACATAGTGGTGGGGTATTTGTAATTATGATGTTAATGAGGTAACTTTCTGTAATATTGAAAATTTTTGAGGGGACCAGTTATAGTTTCGATACTTCAGAGGGGTATTAGATGTAATTATCCCTGTTTTTATTTTAAAAAGTAGTCAACCTACAATAAGATAAATTAAAATCAATAAATTGTATTAACTAGTACAATAAATGTAGGCATTAGGTAACTATTTTATTCGCCTTCAAAAATCACAATAATTAATATATTAGAAGATTTTTCAAAAAATAACTCCCATAGCCTCAATTATATATGAAAAACATAGAAGCTTTTTATTCAAAATGCCCTCGTATATAATTTTTCAAAACAGATGATAAAATTTAAAGGTTCAATTAAGCTAAAAGTTAGTTAATCTTACGAGGGCTCTTAGAAAGAGAAGACCTTCTTAGCTCATTTTGGGAATAATTTATGCTTGTACTCAGTTACTATGCCTCGAAAGTAATGTTTTTTTTTTTTGAGTGATTGTCAATAACTTTCGACGACGACTAACGAGATAACTGACAATACCAACATACATCAATATCAATTGAGAATAATTAATACTTCGATACTCACAAATCTATATCAATTAATAACTTGAAAAAAAAAAAGCAAAAATATTGTAAATTAATTTCATTTATGATGACCCATTGATCTTACAAGTCCCACTGATTCTAGGTTGGTCAGATTTTGCCATCACCAATTGTTGGTACATTGACAGGATATCTGCAAATGTGTCAACTATAAATGCAAAAAGTTATTTATCAAAAAAAAAAAAAAAAACCTATAAATGGAAAAAGTTAATTAGCAGCACTAACACTACTCTTTTCTTGTGCTTGTTACTTGTATCTTCAACAATTTGAGTAAAAATCATCACACGAACTGACAACATACATAATAAAAGGGTTTCTGTCAATTTTAGAAGCCACAAAAAAAACAATAGATTCTAAATCATGGAAAAAAAAATTCAATTTCTACCACACAACTTAGATATTATTGAGCTAGAATTTGTCTGACACTCGACCCGACATTTAAGTTGTTTTGGAGCAATTCTGAAGTTTAAGCTGAAGTTAATGTGTTGCACTGATTCCGTTTTGAAACTTATCTACATTAATTTAAATGATCTTGCAGATTTTGATATAAAAGCTTGTTCGTTATTTGAATCACTTATAGTTGTTGTGTACTTGTGTATGAGCTCTTTTAAGAGACGAATTCTTATTCGTTTGAACTATTTGATAGATCACGCGCAATCCTCTATTTTAAATTGTGTTTCATCTCCTATATATATATTCAATGCATAGATATACGCCAAGTGTAAAGATTTCAAACTATAATGTATAATTAAGGAAATAATTTTATACCTATAACCTGAATGTGTATGGAATAGGAAGATGAAACGCTATTTTGGAATAGAAAATCCTATTCGGTGATAGAGTCTGATGACAAAAATGAAAATATAGAGTTTCATGCCTAGATTTTATGCATCAATTAATTCTTGTTTGCTTGTGTGCGTCGTGCTGAAGAGTGTGGAATCATGTGTTAATTTGCATCATATGATAACAATTTTAAATGCTTATTCTTCTCAACTATTGCGCCCCCAAAATAAAAGTCATTTTTCTCTTAAGAAAGATCATTTATGACAAAATTAATAACTATAATGTCCTATAATATATATCATTAGTGACAATTTTTACATCGTCACAAACTCCTTTTTGCTATTAGTATTACATTCTTTCTTAAAGTTCAGAGACGATAAAAAATTTTAAAGCATCAATCCTATTAATGGGCTTATACAATAATTTATGCAATTAATAATTGATGATTTAATGATATATATTATTAGTAATGCACATTGTTTGTACTTAATAAATTTAAAATATCACTGCAGTGATTCATATGTATAGATACCACTGTGCATCAATCTCTTTCAAAAAAAGAAAGATGATACGTTTTACTACAAGAAATCAAGAATGCATATTTTTAGTGACGAATCAAGTCATTTTAAATTTAATTTTTGCGATAAATTTCGTTTATAAATTTATAATAATTCCAACAGTAAATATTTTGTCACTTATTATTCTTTAGTTTAGTTTACATTAAATTATGTTATTAGTCCGTTACAGATATATTGAATATGCATTATAGATATCTATGTCACAAACTTTCCATCAGTAATAGAATTCTTTGTTTTAGCGTTTCAAGGAGGATTTTGGGGGATGGTCGGTGACAATTCTCCGTCATGTCTCTTCAAAAATAGTTGGGGTAAAACTTACTAAATGTCAAAATCATTTAGTATATATGAATTCATTGTGACTAAATGATTAAAAGGGGGAAAAAAAAAAGAAAATGAAAGAGCACAAGAACTTAAATAACACGGCGAGCGTGGAGTCGTCGACTTTGTCACCATATCTGATAGTCCATTTTCTCTCTCTCTCTCTCTCTCTCTCTCTCTCTCTCTCTCTCTCTCTCTCTCTCTCTCTCTCTCTCTCTCTCTCTCTCTCTCTTTTTTTTGGGTTACTGATAGTCCATTTTCTCTAAGATTGTGTTTGATTTTGAGATTGGGATCGCTTTAGATTTGTCCATTCTTATTGAGGCAGGAGTTTTTTACGGGCCGGCCTGAAGGAGAACTTTTATTATATCAAAGACAATGCTGCCGTTTTAATGAAGCAAAATGCCGATTTTTATTTGTCATAGCCACTCGATTTCGATTCATTGATCAATTAATTCGAATCGAGTACTATAAAAGCTCATTATGGAGGAGATCCTCCCAACCCAGTTGCTCCCTTTATAACACTAGAATTTAAACTTCGGACATTGCTTAAGATATCTAGCGCCTTATCACGCAAGAACAACTGGTAGTTGGATGAATTTTGTTTTATATGTATAAATATTTGTTATTATTTACAAAATGCCGGTGGGAGGGGGGTGGGATTGGATTCTTTTTTTTTTTTTTTTTTGGAGGGCAAGGTGGGATTGCATTCACTACAAGAAAAGGTAATATTAGTAATAAAATATAAAAGTGACAATATAAAAATTATCACCAATAATTACATTATAAAGTGACAATACCCTTTATTTTATCACTAATAATGAAATTTTTTTGGTGACAAAAATTTTTATATTGTCATAATATCATTAAATGGCAACAAGAATTAAAGTTTTAGTAGTCACCATTAATAAGTGGTGACACACCTTTAGTGACAATTTGGTGATACAAAAAATTGTGTGTATGATTTTATGATAAGATTCGATTATCAATAAATTATCACCATAAGTGTGTCATTAGTTATCAATGTTGTCACTATTGATATTGACTAACTTGTTTTGGTGACTAAATATGTATATAATTTATTAATATAATTTTTTTCATTACACTTATTATATTGTCACTAATTCACTCATTTTCTTACAGTGACTATGAATACAAGTCTATTATTTGGAACAAACAAATATAAAGTTTAACTTTACAAGAATCTTCAAAACAGACCATAATAAAAATAAATATGTTCAGACTTCAGACTCCTACTAGTGGCTAGACCATTTTATTTTCCGTAACAAAAAATTACCATCTCGTCATATCTTCCCATCATTTGTAGACACATGACTTCAAATCGAGCTGCACAATAATTATTAATGAGACGCCAAGATCTCATCAAACACCCGATCTGAACTAAAATCAGAAACTATGACCCTATTTTATTGATGGCCTCAAACTAATGAAGCACAAATTCTGCAGCCTGCAAATAATGCAGTCTCCTTCCCAAAGAGTAACTTTCAATTAATGGACCACATAAAAGTTTTTAATTTTTTTTTGGTTATCTAAGAATATATATATATATATATATAGTGTGTGTGTGTGTGGGGGGGGGGGGGGGGGGGGGGCGCATTTTCATGCAATATGGATTTTGGGACCATTGCATGAAAGGAACAATTTTGGCCATGAGCAAGTGCCCTCGAATGACACATTTGTTAGTATTTCTAAAACAAGACACAAACGTAAACGCACAAATGGGACCTCAATAAATAAATTATTGTTATTGTTCGTTCTTTTGTTTCATGAAAAAGGTTCTCAAAACCCTCTCTTTTTTTCTTTCTTTCTATTATTTAGGTCTTCTGTGATAGAGGTCCCCCCAACCTTCATGCATGCTACTCAAAATAAGATTCAAGACTGCTGGCCTTAGACCCCACCATTTTTTTCAATAATTGAGAAAGTCAGATAGGTTAGAATCATCAATTCGAAATTTATTTGTCACTCAAGGATGATAATAAACATCAATTTACTAAAGAACGTGATTAATTCGCAAGTTTGAATAGTGCCCTTTGATAGAAACACTTAATAGTGAAGTTGATTATACTAATAGGCCTTTTGGGGGGTTGAAAATTGACCCAAAGCTATCCCTACTTCAAATAGTCATGCTGACGTTATAAAACTAAATATCAGGCTAGGTAAGAAGGGAGTAAGAAATTTTTACTTAATGGATTTGAATTTTTATAAAATGCAAATAATACTTTTATTATTTTATTTTTCCTTTTTTTGGGGGGTGGGGGTGGGGGGCGGGGGGGATATAGGCCGAAATTTCAAATTTCAAATTAAATAATCGTGTGGTTGCCATTACTTTGTTTGCATGTATAAGTATTTTGGAGTTGTATAAAATTCTGCCCAATATAATATACATATTACTAACTAAAAAAAGGATACTGTGAAGGGTACTGATGCAGTTTGATTTCCCAAGCATTGTAATTTTCAGAACATGAATATATGGTCGTTAGGGAATGTGATAACGAATTTGTCACCAAGCAATGAAATCATTTCGTTTCTCCACATCTCTCATATATTATTTTTTAATTAATTCCGGAAGATACTGAAAACTATATATGTATATATATGTATGTCATCAATCAATGATTTTACTACTTTCAGAAATTAAATATAAGGATCAAATGTGTTAGTTATATCCAATTCTTTATTTACATGCATAATAGAAATAGCATGGCAAAATATGAACAATATATGTAAGAACTACAATATGAAGAAATCATGAAAATATTGTTAGGAAACTCAATCTAGATCTTTTGGTACATTCACTAATATATGCACGTAATGTTGCGCATATTGTTGAACAATTGGAATTGAGAAATTAAGAGAAAAAAAATCATGATATTAAGAAATAATTGTAGATTTTATTAAGCTACTATAAGATGGGTACAGCACCACTGAAATAAAAGACAAAATTCTTACAAGTACATATTTTGAAAAACTTACAAAAAATAAACTCATACACATTTACAATTAAACAAAAGACAGAAAGCGTACAAGTAAATCCCTTGATGTTTTGAGATACTTACAAATCTACTACAAATACTCCTATACATTCGAAGGGATGATTAAAGACTTCAGAAGGCCGTCTAATAATTACGAAAACTTTCTGTAATCAATTAGAGCAAACCTCATCAAATGTGGCTGTAAATCTCCGTCCCTCCGTTGCCCCCCGCCCCCGCCCCCCCCGCCCCCCCTCTCTCTCTCTCTATATATATATATGTATGTATGTATTTACACACACACACACACACACATAGAAACACTATCAGAAAGAAATAACATCATTGAGAAATATTATGTGTCATTTCCAGTAGTTGTTAGAGAAAATCATACATTTATTCAGCACAACTGCTATAGTTTTGCCACGAGATAACTTTCAAAATTTTAGTGGCGACAAGAATTTTATTTAAGTTATAATTGTTATTATAATTGATACTTATTAATAAATGCTTGCACGTTAGATGCCAATGGATGGTACGTACTATATATGCTTCAGAAACCATCTACGGTGATAACTGCTAAATTTGTACTTTTGTGGTCGCTAGCAGCCAATCTTGACAACGACGACACGATTTTATTATACATTAGACTACTGAAAATTGTCATGGTAAAATAAAATTTGTCAGCACCACATATAAATAGTTACGTAATTATCACTTAATCTAATTTTATAACTAACGTACCCTCTCTCTCTCTCTCTCTCTCTCTCTCATCAATTATATGTTAAATAGGGTTTTTTTTCTTAATATGGCAATTAAGAACTAGATTCTATTTAAGTTTGGACATTTATAAGCTCTATATATGGAGTATATTAATCCACGATTATTCTATTGAATTAAAAAATGGTAACTCCACAAAAATACAAATGGACAATGATTAGATAGATCTATCTCCACAACAAAAGAAATCCAAAAGCCTGATTAACATTAGTACTGATTATTTAAATATAAAACTTTTATTAATAAAAAATCAAATAAAGTTTCCCCAGAATATATGTGGTTGCCATTGTTTTGTTTGCATGTACGAAGTATATGTATAATATGGGCATGTGAAGGCGACAGATGATACTTTTATTTTTTACTATTTTACATTTTCGAACATGAATATGTTACATTGGGGAACGTGATCGGTTTTTCATCCAGCAACAAAATCACCTCGATTTTCCAGACATTTTTATCTGATTTTTACTATGTTTCTTCAAATATTAATAGATACTGTAAAATATGTGTGGGCGCGCGCGTATGTGGGGCACAAGACGATTACATTTTCATATAAAGTTTCATTATATTGTTTTCTTGTGTATTTTCATATTATCTGATTAGCTAATTATAATATATAATTACTAGTAATAAATGGTTATTGATGATAGTAAGTAAATTCATCTTCTGATGATTAGTGTTTTTGATATGCTATACATGTAACACACACACACACACACACACACATATATATATATATATACATATATATTATAACTTAATGCATGTAACATATTCAATTCAAAAAGACAAAGACAAAAAGGCAAATTAGTTGACACCCCCTTAAGGTATAGTATAATTATAAATTAATCTTATAGTTTTAAAATTTACAAATACCTCCTAATACATATATTAACTTAACAAAATGTATTTTTGATCAAGGCAGGACATAATTACGAGTTGTAAATATGTTGTTTTCGACGGGATTCACAAATGGGATTCATATGATCTTCACGAGTTCAAGATATAAAAGCTATATGAAGTTAATTTTTCAAAAGAAAAAAAAAAAGAAAAAGTAGTTGCAATATCAAATTATAAATAGTAATGTCTAATGGTGACTATTGTGGTATAAAATAAAATTATTTCACGAAAGTTAGTGGAATAATAAATTGATTTAGGGATTTTGTCAGGTTTAACGAGATACATCTTTTAGTGGACGGATTGAGTACTATAGCTGTAGAAATATTATCTTTTGAATATTTCTATTAATATTTATAAGAATATTTTAAATTTTGAGGGAATATTTATAATTTTTAAAATAAGGGGGAAATAGAGGAAACACGATAAATTACTTTCAACAGAAAACGTTAGGAACATGCTTCATAAATGCTAGAAATTATCTCACAAAATGATTGTACTTTCTCCCCAACAAGATACTTTGTTGGTTTTCAATTTGTTAGTGGTAAAGGTTGCGTTTGGATGAAAAGTTTTCGATTTGAGGCAAGAAATTGATTATTTGATAGAATCATTTCAAATAGATACATATTACGCATATTTTCTTTTCTCTTTCTTCTTCCTTTTTTCTTTTTTTTTTTTTCTTTTTATGTTTTTTGAGAAGCACAAGAAAACTCAATGAACACCATTGGAGTCGGAGATTAGGAAAGCGAGATCATAAGCAGAAATAGGAGAAGGCCCAAACAAGATGTGAATACGTGCTGGTTTGAATGGACATGAAAAATATATTTATCGAGCGGTGTTTTTTTTATAGTAAAACTTTGTTTGAATCAAACAGTTTTGTATGTGGATGTTATCACTTAGCTTAAGCAATCAAGAATTTTAAGTTAAAAAAAGTCCTAAAATACTCTTTAAAGCTTATTTATTCTTAAACTTAACCAACTATTTAATATTTAAATAGTATTTCAAGCATATAACTATAGAGGAAGCTAGGGTAATGTATATTTTATATCATAAAGAGGGCAGGTTTTTTTCCCTTTTTTTTTATTTTTTATACACGTGAAGGGAGCAATAAATCCATTTATTGCACTTAAGAACACTGTACTGATCAATTTTCAGAGTTAGCGGTGCATTTGATGCTTGCTTATTACGAACACGGATTCTCTACACCAGTCTAATAGTCATTTAAATTTAGCATTCAAATTTAACTATATATATGAATGAATTAATTTGTGTCATTCAAATTTAACAATGCATATAAATGAAGTAATTTTAAATGAGGAGGTGCATGGGTGGAAATTAGGTAAATCAATGAACCAAGAGGTAATTTAGGAAATTAGGCGCACATCAGTAATTTAGGAAAATTACGTTCATTTTCATGGGATTAGTTGCCTGTAATTTTCAAACAAGAGCGGATTAGGTACCCTTAATTCTATTTACAAAACGTGGCAAAGAGCTTTTCAGTTAAAGTGTTAATAATGCGTTTTATAATTAACAAGTCAAAATGTAAACTTTAGATCTTCAACTGCTATCATTAAATATAACCGGGTCGCAATTCATTTTCCCGTTACAAAGTTACTGAGGATGCAGAAACAGCTCTAAACAAGGTACCCATGATCAAAATCTTGTAATATTGCCTAACATGTTTTTAAGTTAGCTATAGTCCCCAATAATAGAAAAAGACATAGCAGAGTGACATTAGTATAAATTTCCTTCTTTCCGTGTTCCTGCCGTCATATAATGTTCTTCTGAAGCTGCCAAAAGTTTTAGTAACTATACTCGGAGGACAAAGACGCCGAACCTCTATCCGGACTCCCGTCCAGATTCCCATCATGCCCTCGATCTGCAGATTGGTTTCCGTCTTCATTATAGTCGCTATTCATATACCCATCAACGTAGTAATCTTCCCGTTCATCCCCATCATCTTCATCTTCATTGTATTCATCATCGTAGTTGCCATCATCTTCTCCATCTCCAACATGTTCATCCTCTTCCCGACCCATTGTGTTTCCACTCCTCATGCCCGAAAAATCATCATCGACCAAAAGGTCTCCATATTCATCGTCTGTAGATGCTTGACCATTATCATTGTCATTATCAAATTCTGATCTTTCGGAACTGCTAGCATTTCCAGCACCCTCGGTTTCGAGGGGTGTTTTGGTCAAATTACATTCCTCTTGCTGCACAACTGCAGCATCATTATCGGAGACAATAACTTCTTCACCACCTTTTCTCTCAGCAACATTATTCCCAACCGCTCTCCTAGAGGCAGCCTTTTGCCTACTGCTTCTAATGGAGCGATGACCTTTCTTGTTCCCACCTCGTGCACGTGACCGGCCTTTCCACCCCGGAAGGGCAAGTTTGTCTTTTTTGGTAGTGAAATTATATGATTCGTCCCGAGTATTAACAGCACGTCTCTGTATTTTTCCACCACCACGTGTGCGGGTTGGACCTCTTGGGCGCCCCCGGCCACGTTTTAACATGGCCCGTCCATATCCTGGATCAACCCAATAATTATCTTCTTGTTGCAGATATCCAGCTTGTGAGACATTATCTCTTGAACTCCCACTCGCAGGGTAAATTGATGGAAATTTCTGTACATGAAATTTGAAGCACCAATTAAAGAAGCCTTTTTCTCCAAGGAGAAAACAATGGGGACAATTATCTAAACTTGGGTGTGAACAGTGTCATAAAACACAACTAAAACGAAATTTCTTACAATGAAATCCCCAGCTTCATTATCTTTCTGTTGAGCTGTATAATAGATGGACGTGTCAAGTTCCATGACCCTTAAAGCCACAGCATGTGTCGTCTGAGGTATCCATGGAAGGACTGTAACTGCTTCAATATCAGCATACTGTCTTACAACTTTATTACAGGACTTCAATATCTCCGAGGTGGTCTCGTACTTTGCTGACAAAAAATCCCTCTTGATGCTATCTTCCAGCAATGTCAGACACTGAACAGCAGCCACACAAAATCCAGTAAAGAGGGGCACAAACGAGAGGTGAACATAAATACAGTGTTGATTCAAAAAAAGAAAACCAAACACTTTCAGAAATTAGCAGATTAATGTTCAACGAACTAAGATGAATCTAGAAATATTTTGTGAAAGTAGCAAAATAAAAGGAAATGCAACCTTCTTTCCCTGTATATTATATTCAAAAAGCCATGAATAAAACACAAATGTTACATAGCAGAACACCCACAGACATAATACAGTGTGGAGAGAGACCTGAAGAAGCTCTTCTGCAGTTGATGCCAAATGCAACTTCATACCCCAAGATTTTCTGTACCCATCCAACCAAATCGATTCAAGAGCATCGGATGGAATAGAGGCCTGTAAAGCAACCACTATTATTAAACAGAAAAGAGAAGTTACTTGAGAATTTGAAGAATGCAATGCATTGAAGTCAAAAACAACACGTGGACTGAGCATATGCACAAGACGACCCTAACCTCAATTGTAGCTAATTGATATTTCAGCAATCTAATCCTCGGGGGAAGAGATACATTGACCTCATCAAACCCTTCACTCCGTTTCCTTTTGCATTGAAAAGTATGCTCTGCAAAATTGAATGCTCTCTCTGAAGTGCTGCAAGTCCTATGACAGAGAGGACAATGTTTATCCTCCCAAGAAAACAAGAGATGGCAACAATTGCAAATGTGGATCAGCTCTGGGCATCTTAATGATGCATATGTCTTTGCACCTAATGCACCAAAATGACCACATTCATTCCAAATCCACTCCTCAAAATCCCAATATCTTCCAACGATATCATTTTCCACAGTTCCATCAGATGGTCCTGGTGAATTAGAATACAATGAACATGCTATGCTCTTGGGGTTATCTGTACCAGAGTCAGAAACAAGCTTAGGTCTAGAGTCCAGAACTTTCTTCTTGACTTCAAAACGGGAATTAACACCAGAACTTGAGCATAAGGAGTTTCTCTTAGCAATTTCTTTGAAAGATGCCCCAATAGTTTGCAACATCGAATGCAAATTAGATTCTCTGATTCCACGAACATCCAAAGATGACAGCAAAGCATCGAACCCCTTACATGTAGCAGAAAGAAAATCTTGTCAATTATATACAGGCTTTGGTGTTCATCCATATACAGCGTTAAAAATAGCGATGGTCATGGCTGCTAAAGCAATACTACTAAAGAAACTAAAACATTTAGTAAATTCAGAACAATAAAAATAAATATTTTATTAGCTCAGAATATTTACCGATCTAGATAAAGAAGCAAATCATAAACCCAAGACTCCTAGGTGAAAACAAGAGAGAAATTATGTACCCCATATTGAGAAATAATAATGAAATAAATAAAATTAAAACAAAATGCAGACTGGAATACGCAATGTGAGAATCCAGTAAACTCAGTAGAACCCCGAAACAAGATGTTGAGCCACTCCCTCAAACCCTTAACATAGGAAACTAGATGAGTTGGTCAAAGTAAAATTGTCTTGATTAAAGACAACAATTGCCAAATGAACAGAGAAAGAACATCAGATGATATTGAAATCATATGATTGTTACCAGTGATGCTATCACAGCTTTTTTATTCCTTAAATAGAATGAAAAAGATAAAAGGCAGTTCTGAACTGCTATAGGGATAATTTCTCATTCAGAGAGACCTAAGCTGGACGAAAAGACGGTCCAATGGAAAATCATTCCACTATTAGTAGATACCACAGTTGGGCAGGAAGCTAGTGATTTCATCACATTTATGACAAAATATAACATTATCATAAAAACGGAAAGGGACTCAAAAACCAGCTTGATTACAAGAAATAAGATATCACCTATTGCACCAAGTTCAATAATAGAATCTCAGAGGCAAGTGATCAACCTCAAAAAAAGCATGCAGTCAAAGACAAGACAAAAATACCTCTTCAGAATCAATAAGTCTCCAACAACCATTGTATAACTCCACAAATATTCTACCAGATCCAGGATCATTTTGGGATGGAGATGTGATGAACTGCCAATATCTGTTGCGTCTGCGATCCTGGCCAAGAGGCAATGACCTATATACGTACATCTCCTCAGCCCGATGACCAATGAAAGCTTTTAGATCTGATCGTGACTTTTCAGCAGCGTATACAGATTGCTGAAGCAATAAGTTATCAGAAACTACAGGGAATTCTTGCGTTAAAGGGTTCTTCTCAGTACTTAGGTTATTACAAAGATTTTCTTCATTCTGTTGATCATTCAAGTCTACGAGCGGGAACACAGGGTTTTTAGATGATGACTGGTTTTTCATATCAACACTCGGTAGTGGACTCCTGCTATGCTCAACCGTGGAATGGGGGAAATATTGTTCAGCTCTGTTACCAGCAAGTGATGAATGCTGTAATTTCAGAATATGCTCCTCTTTCACACGACGCTTATCAAGTTGTGCCTCAGCCCACATTTGCTTCTTTAATGCACTTGCCGCTTCCAGGCGTTCCTGAAAAGTTCCCAATCAAGTAACAGAAATATAATGTGAAAGCAAAATATACCATGACTCCTTAGAGAACTCCAAAGTACCTCCAAAGCAATGCGAATAGCATTTCCTTCATTTGCCACCCCAATCAAGGCAACAAGTGCATTTAGACGCTCTTCTGTGCTAAGATCTGCATATTCCCCTTCACTAAGTCCTTGAACCCAGGGTTCTCCAAAGCTGCATTCATCAACTATTTCAAGATCCATGTATAGAGCATCAGATGTTCCATTTCTTTTTACCTCATCTACAGATGGTGTCAAAGTTGAACTGCTTTTTGAATTCCCATGGGCATCCAGAGGAGTTTCCATCAACTCACTGCAGGAGTTCTCCTTGCCATACCCAAGGACATCTTCAAATCCAGTTGTTCGGCTAGAATGAGAAGCTTCTTTTAGCTTTTCCACAGCAACCAAGTCATCAACATCAGGATCATCTGCAACATCACTTTCAGAGTCTTGATCTCTTTCAACATCTTCTGCTTCTTCTTCACCTGCACTTCCATTTTGATATATCCGAATTTTTTCCCTTGCTTCAGAGAGGATTACCTCAGCATCAGCAGGGTCTTTCCTATAAGGGGCTCGTACGCAATAAGTTGAAGGAGCTGTTCTCTCAAATAGCTTTGTATCCCTTGACAAAGCAGCAGAAATAGATGCTTCTGGTGTCTTACTTGTTGTGAGATCCCGAAGACCAGATTTCTTCATACAATAATGACAAGCTAGTCAGAAGCATAAAATGAGATATTGATACTGGTTATACACAACAAAGATTACCTGAATCTTGTCAGCAACATCCAATATTGAAAGCCCTTTACTTCCCTCCAATGAAAGAACATGAAATGCTGCGAATTTGACTGTTCCAGGAGTCAACCGATGCCTTGATCTTCGAGGATTTGAGAAACCCCTTTCTTGCATAATGGCAACAGCATTCTCAGCTGCCACTCCACTTCGTAAATTGGATATAGTATCTGCCCCATCATTGCCCTGCACTTGATAAAACTAATTAGAACATTGCAAAACTATTAAAAATTATAAACCAAGGGCAATTTTGAAGAAATGCCCTCCATTGATCTCTCTTTTTTATCCGTCTGTCCCAAAATTGAAAATTACAGATCATCTCTCTAACATGAAAAATTAAGATATTCCGGACAAGAAATAAAAGCAGCTATAATCTAAAATTTTGAGAGATTCAATTTGAAAATAATATAGTGAATGATTTATTTAAGATGGGAAGGAGACTAATGTATTTTACAGAAAATTTCGTTTGCCTATGACTCGTTGAACCAACATGCACATTCCCACATCGCGCCTCAGTTGATGAATTCAAACTAGAATATGAACATGTCCAGAAAACAATTCACCACCAAGGGGATCTTCCAATTAGTGATGAAACAGGAAAACATATTGGACTCCACAAAAAACCCATTTGCAAAACAGACTATCACAGAAGAACCAAAGACACTTATCTTTTTCTAATAACCACTTCATCAAGACTTACCTTCTCAAATTCTCTCGGAGTAAGGAAACATCATTAGACAAAGCTAAAGATACCCAGAAAATGAATCTAAATTTAAACAGTTCATCTAGTCAACAAGCATTAGCAAATTAAAACAGTTCCGTGCCTCATTCTCATCATGGAGTGATGCTGGTTTCATATTCCGCTTCTTCAGTTTTGGCCCAAAACCTGCAGATAGAGCAAATTGCCGCAATACTTCAGGCCAAGTTGATGGACTGAGGTGGCACTTCCAGCTAAGCAAGTCAAAACCCCAAGCATATGCCTGTTACAAATAATGAGATAAGTAACTTGAAATACGTCAAAATCAATCAATAATACAAAACAACATAGCAATACATACCCCTTCAACAATATGTGGATGTCCACCCACATGGACACCAGCAGAATTTTGATTTGCTGTCATTGCAGTAGCAGGTGTTCTTGCAACATCTTCAATGTCTTTTATAATGTATCTCAGAAGAGCTATATGGATCTCTCCCAACAACCTCGGATCCTACAAGCATTGGAACACAATCAGTGGTTAAACTACTAAATCCAAGCCACATCACAAATATCACTTTAAGATAAAATTGCAGGAAGGGACCTCCAAAACTTACACAATCATGCAATGCTTGAGTGAACTCATCCAGAGTGAAAGGCCATAGGCCAAGAACATCAGCAAAAGCAATTAAGAATCTCCAAACCTACATAATTTCACGTGAACAGAACCAACAAATATTGTAAACAAGTGAAGTAAAACTTGTGTCTCGCATAGGAGATTAACCCATGAAGTCACGTGAGAAAGCAAACGACTTGTGTGGTTCTCCACAATGAAAATAAAACTAAAACGTGTATATTACGAATGCTTTATGATAATGGGAAAAACAAATCTTGACAAAACCCATTTCACAAGGGAAAAATATCAATATACAACTTTTCAAGAAGCTTAGTCACACTCTCCTGCAAACAGACATATAGTCATGCTTCTTAACAAAATAAAATGCCCTAAATTCCAAAAAGGCTTTTCACAAAGTGATAAGTAACATAAAATCTAGAGAGGTTATCCCATTACTTGTTCACATTTAGAGGTGCGCATCTCATATATGCTAAAAGCATACATGATTCCTCCACCAAACCTCCCAAAATACAGTGCCAAAACTGCAAGGCAAACCTGAATCTCATACTGGTTTTAGAAAATATAACCCTATATCATCCTTCTGACTTTCGTGTGCATCCAGCAGCACAGATAAAGAAATCAAAGAGCTTCTTATTAGTCCATGTGGATGCACAACTGTTGTAGCCTATTTAATATTAATTACTGCTAAATGGATCAACGCAAAACGCAACTTGCATTTGTAACACAATACCAATACAAAAGCAGCACTGGCAGTGGTGAAGATCATGATTAAAACAAAAGATCTAATTGGCAGATGGAAAAGTAATCTCACCATAAGAAGATTGCCAACATTCCCCTCAGAATCAGTCCAAGGCTGGACTTGAAAAGGCTTCTTCAAGGCCACAGACTCTGGCGGGAATTCTGGGAGTTTATCTAAAGGATGAAAATTCATAAGGCGCTTAGAAGGCTACTACACAATGATAACCAGAAAAGAAGTCCAGGAAGAAGATGGTAGTGGCTTAGGTAGAATAAAAAAAATTCTTGAGAATTTCAAATTAGAGATCAATTATTCATAGTATGCAGAGATTAAGAAAGGAGTCAATTACACATCCTCAATCAATATGCTAAAACCATGTCTAATGAATAAGCAAATGAGATAGCCAAAAATAATAAGCAACAAGTTAGGTGCATCAGTCTTAATACCTTTAAACAAGTGAAGGTTCTGCAAAGTTCCACTGTCCAGAGCCAAAATCGAGGGCAGACCCGTGGTTAAGGCTGCAATCTCCATGAGTTCCAAGCGTTCATCCTCAATCAATTCCATTGACTCCTTTGCAATTCTGCGGGCTGCAGCCCTATCATTAGCAGCTTTGAGCCTTGCAGCTTCCTTTTCCCTGCGCATTTCTTCTTTAAGCCTGTTCTTCTCTGCCTGACATAGAAGAAATGATTAAGTCACCCACTGCTTTGTTGCAACACACCTAATAAAGAAAAGGCATGTAAACATAATTATATGAAAAATAATTAGGATTAACTCTGATGTATTCCTTCTGAAGAAATTTCTCCCTTCGTTCCAATTCACGCCTTTGCTCCCTCTGATATCTCTCCTCTTCACGCTGCTTTTCACGTAACAACCTTTCCTCTTCCTTCCGTCGTTCACGGTCCTGCCTTTCCATCTCTTTCCTCATCTGCTCTTCTCTCTAAGAATAATAAACAAACTTGTCACCAAAAGAAGATTGCATATGTGATTTTAAAAATGACCGACTCAGTTCGATAATGATTTGGAATTACAAAATACAACAAAATGGACAAGGGATAACTGAAGCAGTACCTTTCTCCTTAAAACATCCTGTTTCTCTAGCTCTTTCCGGATCCTTTTTTCATGAGCTTCAACTTCCTTGGCTATTCTAGCCTCTTCACTCTGTAGACATAATGCACAACTAAGTTAAGGAATCACAAACCCATTCTTAAGTAATCAATGACATAACTGAATTAGCCATGTTGTGCCATGGAGGTTGGGGATGAGGGTTGATTGGTCATTTTTCTTCTAAAGAAAGCAAAACAGCAAAACAGACATGATATAGTTACATGATCTTCGATTTGTGGCGAACATTAATTCCAAGCGAAAATCCTCATGGGGCAGTTCACCTTACATGTAAGGATGATACATGATAAATGATAAGTATGATGACAATTGGGATTACTCATCCCACCGCATATATGGGATGAGTAGACCAAATTTAAACCAAGTGAAGACCAGGTTTGCTCATTTATCACTGGCTTGCAATTATAAAAGTAAACAAAGGTTAACAGTGGATAGCAAATCATATCCCACCTTGCGTTTCCTCTCCAACTTCTCTTGGTCAAGTACAATGCGTCTATCTGGTGTTGTAATCTGATTATCCAACCTAGTGATTGGGTGAATGCGATGATGAGAATCAATGCTGGCATTCACCATGGACACTGTTGGTGGAGCAACATCAACTTCTCCAGGTGCTGGAGACAGGTGGAGATCCTGCCTGCCTTGCTGAGGCACAAGATTTAAACTTGGCGTCTGACCTTGAACATATCCAGAGGGTACTTGCTCATTGCTATGTGCAATAGATCTCCCACTGAATAATGGAACTCGAGCATTCAGGATATCAGCGGGTGAACCATAATAATGAGGTGGCACCGCTTTTTCATAGGCATCATTTCTTACAGATGGTTTCTCTGGAAGAAACTGATATTCATGGAGAGCCCTTGAAGCACCCTGATAAACTAGATTTTAGTTTCCCAACCAGTTCAAAATTTGGCCCATATCAACAAGATGCAAGTAAAGAACTAATTATATAGGAGCCACAACACTTAAGAACGAATTCCATTCACAGAAAGAGTGACCGTAACAATAGAAAACAAATAAGGGACATAATGTTTTTCCTGCCACATTTTTCCAACCAAACAAAGAAAACAGTAGAAAACAGATACTGGGGTATGGGAAAAGAGAGGATATTCTAGCCTATTATGCTTTCATCTTGCCCTTCCACAATATAGCATTAGATGTCAAATTTTATGCTTAAAGAATTGACATAAAAAGTCTTGGAGATAAACTTGCTGATATATGCATATGCCAGTAATAACTAGGTGCTGTATCCTCACTTAGGCGAGTGCTGTTTTGATATATAAAGCATCTCCTTCTCAATATAATAAGTCCACAACTTCAAATGCGAGCCTGGTATTGCACACTACTCCTGTAAGGACCCGATTTTCTCTTGCATTTTCTATGTTACTTATACATATATTATTTGATGCTTAAGTGTATACTATTTAAATGTTTATATGATTAATCTATGAATATTATAATATGAATTATGTGATTTTATCTCAAATATGTGACTTTATTATGAATAATGTGTATTATTATCAATGCATTTTGTAAAGTATGATTATTTCTTTACTAATGGTAAATTTTCAAACACTTATAGATATATATATATGTATATAAAAATACATATTTTAATTAGTTAGTTAGTTATACATTCTTTTCATTATATTAATCTTTTATGTCATTTTCATGTCATTTTTATTTCAACGAGCGGAAATAAATATAGCTACTTGTAAATATAAAGTAATTTCGGGGACGTTACAACTCCATGAAAAATTAGTACAGAAGAATGTGTTCTGGATTCTTAACATTTTGCTTGATGCGTGAAGCTCTTATTATGAATATTGTTTTATAGGTATCTTTGCAAAAATTGAATAAACTATTGGTATATTGATATTCTTATTCTAAATAAGGCAACTGACTTCTTTCTATAGCTTTTGCACACCTCTCAAAAAATGCAGGTATAGCAGTTAAGCTACAGGCAAAATCCAGTACCTTATGAAACAAAAAAAATGATTAAGTTCTGAATTTGCCCTCATTTTGCATTGTACATTTATGATTGTAGGCTCATAACTAACTTCACCCATATATGGAAGAAATGACAAACAAAATGGATATTTTAATCCTTGAATATCAACTTTGTTTTCTTTTCTAATCACCATGTTCTTTGATATAGCAGGCACCTCACATCAATTGTGGCCATGACATGTTACAAATACAAAAAGAGCTTGACCTTGGTGCTAAAAGAGCCTAGCCAGCAACGCTCAAATCTAAAGAAAATAAAAAACATAACTTCCCCAATAAAATATCCATGCAGCATTTTTAATCAAAGAACTTGAAATTAAAGAGGCTTTCAAGAGGCTCCCTAACCTTGACTGGCTTAGGATCTAGCCTCTCATATAATTGGGCATCATAGGACCGCCCAGCTGGTTTCTGTTGCTCTGATGTAACTGTTCCATGTGAAAATTATCAGGCTAGTCAAGGTGAGAGTGTTTACAAAATATAAAATGTAAGATAACAAATGCTATATCTTTAAAAAAAAATAATTTAAAAAAAAAACACTAACAAAAAACCCTGCATGCAGGAGAACGAAATCAAAACTTGTATGATTACCAGGGATTCAATCTTATAGAATTCTACAAAAATTCCAAACTACTTAGCACATGTTAAAAATATCTAGCAAACAATATCATTAAACATATTGGAAGAAACATCAACACCCAGCTTTAACGTAATTATTTGTAATTGTTGATGCAATAGCATCACCGCCCAAGTGCTAGCCCATCCAGACCTAGTTCCTCGGAAAGACTGCTTCAACTTTGCTACTGTTACTAGGACACTTGAGAGGACTAACCTATGACTATTGTAGTAAGAGTTCTCCGTCAATGCGAAAATGAACCTGTTTATTGTATTCACTTTAAATTGTTTTAGTTAAAAGTAACAACCATCCCACAGCATAAATCATGATTCCAACTGATAGTTGCTTGGAAAAACTCTATCAAAATGACTCACTTTAGTTAGCTTAAAACAATTCGCTCAATAAGCAATACAACTATACAGAGAATGTTACCACAATCAAATTGACTTGACAGTTGCAAAACAGGCCAGGCACATATTAACAGTGAAAACACGCATGAACAAATGAAAGTATCAAACTTCACCCACATAGCATCAACAATGTTTTCACGGAAGTAAAATTTCAATCAACAAACCCAAAGTACCAACTGTTACTGAATTTAAGAAGTATGTGGCAAGAGATATATATACCAATAGGTGCACCAAAAGCGCCAGGTGGCAACGGATCAAACTCCATCCCAAGAATGGGCCCATCCTCCCTCAATGGCTCCCCTAACTGTGCCTCCACAAATTTAATTGCTCTCTGTTCAGATATAGCAAGAGGTGGCTCGTAAAATCTCCTAATGGATGGCAATTCTGTAGATATCCTAGGCACGGCCGTCCCAACTTTATGAACTACTCTCTGCTGTGCATCTGTATTCCCAAAGAGACTTAAACCACCAGAGTCCTTTGCCTCATCTGCATTGTTAACTAAAACTTCATAAACGCTCCCACCAGAGGATCCTGCAGCTGCAGATGACGAGGCACTCTTTTTGTGCCTCTTCTCTGTGGGGGCTTTTCGGTCTTTTAACCTCCTATGGCAGAACCACATTTGCAGTTGCCGGTCGGAGAGGCCTAATTTAACAGAAAGCTCCGCTCTCAGTGCCTCTGAAGGATATGTTTCCACTACATACAAAAATTACAAGGACGCTTCTATCAACTTCTAATAATAAATTAGCTTCAAAACAAAAAAGAAAAAAAAAACCCAAAAATACATATAATCAGCCCAAAACAATGAATTGTTGAAATTTTGAGACAGAAAGAGAGAAACAATATAAAACTCACTAGCATAAGTTTTCTCGAGAATTTCCAACTGAGAAGGAGTCTTCATTTTGCGCTTCACCTTGGGCTCTCCCTCTGATAAGTTCCTCTTATCCACCTCCACATTTCCGCCGCCGCCGCCGCCTCCTTCGCCACCACTTCCTCCTCCTCCCCCTCCCCCATCGACCTCCATTTCACTCCAGAGACTTGGGCAGCCAACTCTCACCCACTCCAACAACCAAAGACAAAACTAATCAACCCAACATAATTTAGAGCTCAACAAGATCATCACTTCACAAATCATCCTCCATTGAACAAGAAAAAGAAAAGAACTTCAAATCCAATCCCCCCAGAAACTAGGGCTTGCAAAAAATGGCAATTGTTCGAAAAAGGGACATCTCTGTATAGAAAAAAAAAAACAAAAATACCCAAAAAAAAAAAAAGGTAAAGAAGAGTGTGGAATGAGCAATAGTTTCTCTCTCTAGAAAATCTATTGATTATTGTACACAGCAACAAAAAAAAAACTCGAGTTTGACAAAGATGTGCGGTGAAGATTTGGAGAATACCGATAATATAATACAATTAATAGTGCTGCTATTGATGATGCTAAACTCAAAAAACAATAAATACTTCTACTACTGCCACTGCTAGTAGTCGAAAAATAATAATTCCTCGTAGTATTAAAGTTGTGATTGTCTTGTTTGCTTTGGTGGTGTGCGGATAAAGAAAAGAAAAGAGTACAAGTATAGAATTCAAAGCCAAAAATACAGCTGAAATAATAATAATAATAGTTATAATAAACCCAAACCAAAACAATAATTCCCTTTCTCTTTCTAATCCCACCCATCACTTCTCTCTCTTCTCCTTTCTTATCTCTCTATCTCTCTCTATCTTTCTTTTATTTCTGTTTGTTTTTTGTTGAAAAGAAATTCTGGGTTTTGTGATTTATCGAATGTGATGCTGTAAAAATTAAATAAAGAAAAAGAAATTCTGTGTCTGTAGAGAGAGAAAGGGGGGGGGGGGGGGAGAGATAGGGGGGAAATAAAGAATGTGGAATAAATAGTGGATGTGAGAGACAATGAGTTTTGTTTTGGTGGAAAATGGGGACGCTTTGATTCACGAATGAATTTTTGGATTTGTGGTTTTGGGTTTTCTTCTCCCACACACACACCCCCCCCCCCCCTGCCAACCACACTCCCTCGCCCCCCCCCCCCCCTCTCTCTCTCTCTCTCTCTCTCTCTCTAGATTTTTTTCTTTTTTTATAATATTAATGAAAAAAGGAAAAGCTTTTCAGTCCTTGCAGTTCGTTTGGTACGATGACTCGGGTCGGGTCGGGTCGAGTGCTTACCTATTTGAAGGAAGTCACATTGAAACGCGCCTTGACGAGTTTGTGCCGCACGCGCAGAGTCTAAGCAGCAATGTGTAGATGGGTCTTGTAGAGACGCGCGGCTGGGATGTTGGGGAATGTTTCGATTCGAATGTACTTTTTTTATCTGTTAAAAGGTAAATATCAGATGGTGGGCCCATGGACACTTTGAAGAAGACCTTTGCGCTTGGAAATCGGAATTGGAGCAAAACATACGGAGTCTTTCATTTTCTTTTTCAATATCATAATCATCTAAAGTTTATTGCTGTCAAACTTTATTTTTATGAAAAACAATAATAAATTTAATTTAATTTAATTTTTAGATCGACTACTTGAACTAATTACCTTTTATATTTTTTGAGATGAAGGTAGTAATCTATTATTATTACGAACTAATGTCTATTGCTATATGATGTGATCAAATCTTTAGAGTGATAGTCGATTTGAAGTGAAATGATAATTTGACGGTTGTTGGTGGCTCCTTCACCTACTATAATAGCAAACACGTAAGTTTAGCCGAAAATGAGAGACAATTCGATGTTTAAATTAACAAAGTGTATAAATAATATAAGTAAAGAGTAGAGTTTTGGTACACAAAAGATATGTTATCTTTATGGAGAATTTTCTAATGGTAGTTATTGATGAAGGAAGATCCCACTAAACTCTATAATTTGGGGCTGATGTGGAGGGTTTAAGAGTACATACGGCATGATGGTCTACTATACTAAAGAAACAGCATGGTTCTACCAAGATGGTTAGTATACAGGTACTTTCTCTGTAAGGAGTAACGGCGTGTACTAGAAGGAACAGTTCCATAGTATAGAATGTACTTCCTGCTTGATGCACATTTCTCGAGATATGAGGATAGCTGGAGATGAAGCTCGGCCTCATATGGACAACCTCTCCACAAGGTAAGTCTTCTCCTCAACTTGTGATGAGTGCTCGAGGAGAGAGCGCTTATGTGGCGAGCTGCAGCTAAGCTTGGCAATGGATAGGATTTTACCCTACCATAATCATAATCCTAAAAATACCTGATTAAACATACTATATATTCTACCCTACCCGATTTAAATACTTACTCATTGGGTATATCCTATTTTTTGGGTAAGGTCTAATTATATATATATATATTTTTTTTTTTTGGATATGGTGTTTTTTTTAGCTCACACACAGTTAATATATACATACGCATTTACACACACACACACACACACAGTGATCAACTGCTTCTTAATTCCCTGCAAAACACACTAAACGAAATAAAAGAGAATAGAAAGTATACTGTTTAAGAAAGTGATCAGTCTTAAAAGTGTATACACTTTTAACTTTTGCGTGTGTGTTTTGAGTTGCATACAGAACCACTTGAGCTGTTTAGCTTTCAAAGTGAGATTCAAAGTAGCAGTGCAACTTGGAACGGACCTCTGAACTGTCTTATCCTGGAAGGAGTATCGCAGGCCCATTGCACCGGTCAGTGGGACGAATATTTTCTTTAAGACAAATCGGCTCAACCCGGTAATTCAGTCGTACCTTTTTAAATAAATACTGGTAAGTCAACTGTACTTTTTTGTTTATTTATTTGTTTACGGCATTGTTTAGTTTGGTTTTGGCTATAGTGTTTATACTGTAAAATTGTTATTGCATTGCATTTATATTATCAAATAAATCCACCCACGAGAATATCGAATTTTAAATATTCTGTTCAATTGTTTTCTGACAATTATTATTATATTCTCTAATTTTATTATGGTATAAAAAGTCATAAAAGTTATAAATTCTGTTCAATTTAATTTTAGAATCCCATTTCAAGTTAAACTAAACACTTGATTTCAACCAACAAGCAATAATGTCTTAGTTTATAATACATAAAATTTGTGCTTGAATATGGTTGAGAAAAGTATTGATCTCTAACATAATTCCAAATTGCAGCTACAAAAGCACCAACGTTTTGGAAAAACATTATTCATATTCTTTGACATGCCTTCAATGGTATGTTGAGCATAATACTAGCACGTTTTGGATGCACAAAATATTTCCTTATATGCATTAAAAACTTTAAGCGTGACAAAAACGTAATTGACAATCAAATAATCTAAAACTATTAATGAAAAATATATATTTGATTCATCCGGGAAAAAAAAATTCTCTTTCATTTCTTTTTTATAAAAAACATCATTTTTTTTCTAATCTTTCCTAAAATGCAAAGTCAATATATTACACTGATATAACTCTGACACAACTACTAATACGTACGTCTTTTATTTTATAGTCAACATATTTTTCAAAATCTATTACTAATTATATACGTAACTGTAATTATGTTTATATTGATATTAACACCTACGTTATTATTATTATTAGTATCTATGCCACTATGTTTATATCTGTGCGACAAATTCTTAGTTATTTCATCCGTCGTCCCCTATTAAAAAGTCATATTTATGTCAAATTGTCAATCAATGTTTACTCTTTTTTTTATGTAATTTTGTAAGACTCCATGTTTTTAATAAAAAAAATCTAAAAGTACTTTATAATTGAACCGTAAAATTGAGGGCAAGCTAATTCGTAATGAATAATTTTACGAAAACGACAAAAAAAAAAAAAGCAAACAATTTTTTTTATTTTTTTTGGTTTTTTAATTTTACTTAAACATCATACAAATTAGTTTTCAAAAAAAGTGCCTCTACGTAGACCCAAAATGAAAAATCTTGTGATTGATCAAATAAGTGTTAATCAATAATCACATAACGAGTATATTATATTAATTATACAATTGATCACTAAATTTTTTTAAAATACACATTAATTATATAATAATTATAATATATTTATTATATGATTAGTACTGATTAATTAAATGGTATTGAATTTGGGCAAGAATTTCCCAGCCCAAACTATATGTTTCTTATTACTAATTTGGATGTCAATGTTCAAAATAATTTGATTTTTTAGAACATTTGCATGTACTTTTGTTTGATGAAGTGGCGTTGTTCATCTACCGTCTAGTCGTCTACGTACCATCGATCTTAATTTTCTTTAAAGACTGTTTAGTAGGGGCTTATACATAGGGATTTGTAGGTATTCAAGGTACTGTTTTGTAATTGCTGGACTTTTGGAAAGCCCAATATAAAAGTTAGGTCTATCACCTAATAAGCTAGTGATTGTACAACCTAACAAATTACCTACTAAGTGTATTGTATTTAATAAATAATTTATCATTCTTTTTAAAATATCATAAAATATTCGTCACATAATCAATAATAATTCGATTGAGTCGAGTTTATATTAGAATTTTCCTACTTAATAGATATTTTTTATTATTGAATTTGAATTTAATAACGTTAAAAGGTGTTATAAATATGAAAATATGATATTATCATATTTAATTCAACAATTAAAAAATACAAATATTACTTTAGTGGATAGCATTATACGAACCATCAATAACTTGATGCACAAACGGCGACACCATGGTACACCTTCACTATAAGCACTTAAGTTCTAAAGATGAAATGTTTGAATAGTTAACCACCTGATATTTGGTTATACCCAAACAAGCTGATCCTCAGCTACTTAAAAAAAAGAAAAAAAAAAAAGCCAATTGAACCATCGTAAAATTTCACCACTGGGTATTATGATACTATCAGTTTTGCTAGCTAAAAGTAACGTTTAATTGAGTGTTCCAGCAAACTATTTTCAAATATTTTATAGCATTATAAGCACATATTATAACCCAAAATATTGTGTTATGTATTGAAACACTTTTTATATATGGAATGTTACATTTAGCTTATAATTATGAGGGTGTTTGGTTAAGTTTATAAGTTTTTCAAAATATCTTAAAAATATTTTAGAACTTATAAGATATGGTAGAGTATTTGACTAAATTTTAAGAGAATAAGCTTATAAGCTCTAAAAATAAAATATTAGGTAGCTTATAAGCTCTTTTTAAAAAAGTAAGGAGGTACTTACTTATTTTTTAAGATATACCAACATTCTTTATTTTCAATTAAAATAATTACAATATGGTCATCACTAACATCTAATAAGCTAACAACCAAATTATTTATCCAAATACTTTAATAACTTATTTTTAAAATTGGATCCAATATCTTATAAATTTCTTAAACATCTTATAAGAACTAAGAGTTATAAAATATTTCAAATAAGTTTAACCAAACACCCCCTAACACGTTTTCAAAAATATTGCATCACATGTATTACATTAAATTATTTTGTTTTAGCAGTACTTGTTTGTCTTGCTTTTCCATGGGCCAATGTTTTCTTGTTTTTCCCCTTTATCTCTCATTTAATTAACATAACACTCTTGTTTGTCAGGGAGTGGAAAATGGTGAATCGGTGATGTCCGTAACACGTGGACGAGCAAACTTATGTAGATTAAAACGGATGTTGGAAAATTTAAGAGCTGACAGTCACAAGAAAATTCATACATTATTGTATTTTATCATCTCAATTACACACACACACACACATCTGTGGAGCCTCAATCAGTCGATTATGTATTAGGTCCTTCGTATTGGAATTATAGGACTAAAGATACAATTTCTTTTTTTTTTTTGTATTTTATATAACCGTGTTTGTTGATATAATTTGAATTTTGATTGACATGAATTGTGATTTAGTTCAAGAAACCCACAGGTGTAATTTGCATTAAACCTATTATGTAGGTCTTATTGGTGATGTCTAATACTAGAGAGCGCGCATTCACTCCTATAGACCTATATACATTTCAAGGTCCGCTTTATAAGTTGTTAAAGGTGTAGCACAGTTAAAGAAAAATATAATTTAATATAATATAATGTGATACTTTTAAAAAATTATTTTAATTATAAATATTTTGATTGTGATACTTTATAAATAATACCATATTTAAGTAGAATTTATCTATTGTGATATTATAAAATGTTAAAAAAAAAAACACCGTGGCAACCCCTAATAGTTATAATCCGATCGGCTTCCTTCGGAAGGGATTTCCAACCAACCTCTAGCCGACTTTGAAACCCCATTTCTATAACAACAACGGATCGGGCTCCTTCTCATTACCCATTCTCTCCAATTACACTAAATATACCTTTAGATAGATGCTACATCATACGAAAATTCATCCAATAGTCTATAGTTAATTACCTTAACCACTCTTTTAACTCAAGTTAACCTCGATTTTTAATTTATCCAATCAATAAAGAAAATCAATATTTATCCCTAAAATATCTCTTATTTCATAATTTTTAACTACAAATAAACATGGCAAATTTCTACTCTCCAACGTTCTTTCATTCAGTCTCTCTCTGTTTTTCTTTTCTTTTTTTTTTCAATTACATAATTACACGATTTTCACTAAAAATAAAAAATAAAAAACAGGTAGATTTCTCACTACTAGAAAAATGACGATTTTCAAAGGAATTTGAGACCGACTTTTACTGAAAATCAGGCGCAAAACGCTTTTGCCACTGCATTGCGACCGACTGGAGCCGCTGGCAAAAACTTGAATCCCAAAATTTGATACAAAGTTTGCGACCGATTATATTTGCGACTGATTTTGCGACCGAAATGGTCGAGTCACAAAAATGCTAACGTGGAGCATAGGTGACGATGTTTGCACCCGACTAGGTTGGTCACAAAATTGGTAAGTTTTTTTGGTATTTGTGATCAACTGCATCCGTCCCGCATTCCATCCCTTAAAAAAAATATACCAAACTAATAATAAATTAAAAATCCCAAGATTGTGGTGGTCACAAACCTAACCCACCCACCCAATTGCCCCGCCCAAGCTCGTTGGAACCTGACTGCACGCCAGCTAACCCGCCAAAAATAAATCATTATTTTTCCGTCCAACCAAAGTAGAACCCTTGACATCATGGTTGTAAGATGAAGCATGTAACTATTGCACAACTTGAGCTTCTTATATATAGGATTGTTTGTTTTATACTTAATATATATTTATTTTATATTTTAGATTTCAATTATTTAAATAAATTTTATTAATTTTACCAATTTTTGTAATTTTTTAAATTTTAAAATTTATTATCCAATTATTTTTTAAAATAAAAAGTATTTACCTTTGACTTTATCAAAATTAATACCTTAAAAATATTTATTTAAATAATTTCAAATACTAATTTTATTTCCGTATTGAGTAAAATGAACAATAACACTCAATCAATTTAAATATGCAAGTCAAATATTTGAATTTATTTTATTGAAATTAGTTATGCGTTCTCAGAATAGCTAATCAAATTAGTAATTTTTTCATTAAATATATAAATCAAATATTTGTTCTTAAAACATATGTGTAAATGAGCACTGTATATATCACACTTATATTAATATTAGTAGGCATCTCAAAGTATGCAATCTGCAAAGTACGAATTTTATTAATAAATTTAACTATGTACTAGATTTACTAAATATACTATTGAATAACTGCCTCGGTCCGTCAATACAATACTGTCTTTTTTGTTTTTTTTTCACATTATCTCTCTCCTATTTTTCTCTATTCCAATTCAACGTTGTTTCTTTTTTTTTTTTCATTTTAAATTCCCAATATATTCTCTTGCTTTTATCTAATATCACACTATTTAATATTTTTTTAGTTTTCATATTCAATTATTTTTCTATTAATCATATAATTTAGTTTTAATTTAAATAAATTACTTTACTTTTCACTTGTAATAAAATTATATAGTAAAAAGTAATCATATATAAATTTCAAAAAATTTATGATGTAATTTATTAAAATAAAAATACATAATTCAATAATATATATTTAACTTTGCACACACATCGAGTATGCACAAATAACTAATACTAATTATTAGAATGATTGATACTTTTAAATTTATAACACTAGTAATACAAATCAAAAAACAAAATTTTCAAGAAAAAAAACACCATTGAAGTGGGATCTAAATTGATTGGTGGCCAAATTTTTTTTAAAAAATTAAAATAAAACTTTTGCGAAGGGCAAAATAGGTCGCAAAAATGATCAACAATACAAAAGAACTTTGCGATCTAAAAATTCGGTCGCAAGGTTGGTTGCAGAAACGACGATGAAATTTGCAACTGATAACGTCGGTCGCAAATCTCGTTGACAACTTTTGCGACAGATTAGGTATGTCGCAAAGTCGCTCCAAAATGTTTTTTCGCGTGGCTCGAACTTTACGACCGAATGGACTATTTTTGCCACTGATTTAATCGGTCGCAAAATTTTCGTCCAAAATTTGGTCATTTTCACTAATTTTGTCACAAAGGCGGTTGCAATTTGCGACTGATTGTTTCGGTCGCAAATTTTCATTGCAAATTACAGTTTTCTAGTAGTGTCTATTCTTTTTTCCACCATTGTATCGTCATTCACTTCATGCTCTCCCTCTCTTGAGTATTTTTTTCCTTTCAAAAATTAATATTTATCTCTAAAATGTTCACTCTCTCTCGCTTGAGTTTTTTTTCGAAGTCACATATCCATGGACTTTATTCTTGTTTATGAATTCTTTTCGTATACTAAAACCTTTAGCACCTGCATATTCATTATAGTAGAAATATGCTTCTTCTTCATTCCTAAACTCCATTCGTAGTTTCATCACAGTATGAGGCTTAGCTTCCGGAGTGTCCATATATTTATCCAAAGTTTAATTCAACAAAAAAAAAAAAAACTCGAGAGAGAGAGAGAGAGAAGATTTTAGACATAACTATTGATTTTTGAAATAAAAAAAGTACTCAACAGAGGGAGAAAAGGAAGTGAGCGACGATACAATGGCCGGAAAGAAAACAAAAATATGCTCATTCTTTGTTTAGTTAAAACCGTGTAATTGAAAAAAAAAAGAAAAGAAAAGAAAAATAGAGAGAGACTAAATGAGAGAATATTGGAGATGAGAAATCTGTCATGTTTATTTTTTAATTAAAAATTGCATAATAAAAGATATTTTAGGGATAAATATTGATTTTTTTTATTAAATAGGTAAATTAAAAATTGAGTTTAGCTTGGGTTAAGGAGTGGTTACAATAATTAAATATAGATCATTGAATGAATATCCTTATGATGTAGCATCCATCTAATAGTGTATTGGGTGTAATTGGATAGAAAGGATAATTGAGAGGGGCCGATCCAATATTCAGGTCCATACATATCATGAAATTACTTACACCCGTGTTTTCCCGGCAACGCAAGAATTTCACTTGATCACGATATAACAACCATATATACCTGATCATCCGAAAACATGATATTCTATTAATCCAAGAAATTCAATAATCTGTTTCTCTCACTCTCTCTCTCTCTCTCTCACACACACACACACACACATATATGTATATATACATATACATATATATATGTATATGTATATACGGCTAATTAACTGCGCGACAGAGGGAAGCCAATCCCGTGTCGCCTGGTCGGGAACAGAAGGAACAAGAGGCTGCATATGATCCCCACTGTCACCGGCACCGTATTGAGAATCTCCATGGCCTCCTCAGACGGCGACGGGTAAAAACAATGTATCACATTCTTGTCAAACATCGCCACCGACCCGAAAACTAGAATGGACAACAGGGCGTGGAAGAAATCCACGAACCGGAGGCGGTATTTCTCCGGCTCCGGCGGCAGCTGGACGGCCGCGCTGCCGTCGATGACCCATAATCCCCAGAACGTGGCGAAGACGTACCGAACCTTGCCCCGCCCGTCCCTGAAGCTGTCGGTGAATCTCAAGAGGAAGCATGAGACGGCGCAGAAGCCGAGGAGGGCGACGGCGGCGGTTTTGCTGGCGATGGATTTGCATTTGCCCTCGTGGGTCAAAATAGGGCATAAGACCTGGAACGTGAGGACGGTGCCCGTCGGGAGGAGGTTCGCGAGGTGGGCAGTCCCCTTGAAGGCCTTGCGCATGGCCCTCCGCGCCGGCGTTTTCGGCGGTTTCGTGGCGGCGCTCGGTGGGTGGCCGTCCCGGAGGAGCTGCGTTAGGAGGCCGCGGCTGTCGTCCGTGGATGTTTCGGCTTGATCATTTCTTGATGTTGATCCTGTGTCCATTCTTGGGATTTATATATATATATATATATATATATTGATTCTTCCCCTGCTTTGATGTGATGTGATATGATATATATATATATATATATATGTGTATGTGTGTGCGTGTGTGTGTTATATATGAATCCTGAATAATTTTCAGGATTTATTTAGCTTTGTGAATAGAATGATGGAGGATTTGTTGTTTATATGTAATTTCTCAATAGTTTTGCATGTATATATAGTGTTCGGGGGAGGACACGTCGAGGAAATTAGGAAAATAATTGTGGTGAATTGATTATAGAAACTGGGGGTATACTTCAAAAAATAAATAAATAAACTGGGGGTTCTTAGACATTACACATGTAGGACACTACACATGCAGATTTTAATGTGTGTTAAAATAGGTTTTAAAGAATTATATACGTTTGACTTTTGAAAGAGTGTTAATTTAAACGATCATAAATAGGTCAGGAGATTTAATTTATTACAGGTTTTATTTGGTTGATGTGTTATTAATGCTACTTTAACCCCGCAATGTCAATTAATTAATAGGAAACCTTTCATTTTTCATTTTTTTTTGACAAAAGGAAAACCTTCTTTTTAAGACATTATACAATGATGGATTTTCTTTTTACGACTTAAAATAAATAAAGACTTTATTTCGTTGGATGGAAAAGGTGAACACACACACACACACATACATGTGTGTATGTGATATTTCAGAAAAAAAAAAATATACCTTGTGTAATGGTATTTTGACATTTCATAATAAAACCAAATAAATTTTAGGTGGGAGCCGGGGGGGGGGGGGGGTTGGGGGGGGTACCTTTTTCGAAAAATATAAGGAATTCCATTGATATATTATTTATTTATTTTACAGTATCTTTTCTGGCCATTTTATATTTCATATATATTATGTGATGTGGCACACCCACGTATAGTCTGACATGTCACTAATCACTGAGAGAAAAGAGTCAACGCCACTGAAAGATGGTCTCAAAATGAGTTAAAAGAATTGGGTCCAAGCCCGTGGGCCCTCAAAATGGAGATAAAATCATTCAAAATGATATTTTGAAAAACCCGCTCCCCCCTCATAGCCCATGAAAACTCCCTGTGGTGCCCTCAAAGACTACCACATTGAGGGTTCGAGGACACCATGTTAGAGATCTTCTAAGAACGCTCGGGAGAGGCATAATGAGAAAGCGATTGACAAATTCATATCGGGAATTGTCTCCAGAGACAAATAATAATAGCTGACATACTCTGTTGTTCATACTAACAGACTAACAAACTAACCCCTATTAAACACTTCAAATTAATGCAAGTATATACAAACATGTTCTATCCCAATTGCTTGATAAGTTGTACAATATTAGCAATCTCTTGTAATATTACTATTTATCTTCTATCTTTTACGAAACAACCTAAAAATTGATTTGAACATTGGAGATCCTACGTCGAGGCAAAATCGACTAGTTTCATATGCGTTCACTCATTTTGTGTAGGAGGAATACCAACATAATATGAGAAAAAGCCCTTGATTCCAGTCATTCATTTCCAAACTGCATTATTATGTGTATAAAATGTTTTTTAAATGCATATTCGAGTGCGAAATTCGTACACTAATTGATATGCATTTATAAATTAAATGAAATCGGAGATCAAATTGAGCAATCAAATATTTTCTTATCATTTAAAGTGCATATCATTCAATACATGTCCCAAGTCCATGAATTTAAAATTTGCTTCGCACACACAAAAAGAAATTAAATCAAATTAATATGAATGTGATAATTAATATAATCCTATTATCCTATATGGTGCACAAAAGGTTGTAGACCTTGTGATCCATTTCCTATTTGCGTCCATGCATAAATTAGGGAACATCAAGCATTTAGTTATAAAGATTGTAACAATTTCATTTCGACATGTTCATTTTATATACATGTGAGAGCACGTTGAAGTATTTGCTATATACCTATTCTTAATTCACACTATTATCCTCGATTTTATTTTTACTGTTAATTAAAAGAAAAAAAATGAGAAATATACTTTGATAGAAAATATTGAGAATGTGCGAAAATGAAGTAGTTACTTATATGTAAAATTGTCCAGAAGGTATTGCCTCAATAGTAAGGTGGAAGTCTTATAACTTTTTATGTGATGTGGGTTCTATTCTGATTTGATACTTCTTTTATTATTGATGTGCTGCACGCTATCACAGCCAAACACGTCAACATTTACCATAGCCAAAAAACTCACAAGTGTGAGACTCGATACTCTCAAAAAGACTTACTGTCCTCGAGAGTGCGTCCGCATAAAAGAAGGGGAGCTTTGGAGTGCCAGCCACTAGAGGGGGAATACCCCCAAGCTTACCCATCAACGAGGGGCCTTTCTGAGCCCTCAAAACCTCGAATGTATGGCAAGTGAAACGGGGGAATAAGTGGTTTTAAGGCGCTAACTGCTATCGAACACTGTTGTATCGAGGGCATGAGCCTCCAACTAGGCCTTGCCAAACGTGATTGCCAACAGGCAAATCTTAGTTGGCACGGCTGACATGTCCTTTACCCACTATCGCCAAACACACGCTTGTTGCACATGGGACCGTCTCATCAGTCCCAGGTGCATTTAATGCTCTTTTATAAATATAATCATTGGATATAAATGCTCAAGATATACATTAAATACAAGGTTAATGTCCCATTAATGAGAGGTAAGGTCGATCGTCCTTTTGGAGTCCAATAAGTGAAAAAAAATATATCCACTTGTACTCTATGTATCAAATCTGCTGACCAACCCCCATTAACCATGTCACGTCAGAAGACCTATCTCATATAAATAACAAAAAGACTCTTCCTAAAGAGGTATCAAACACTTTTTACACGTTACATGCAAAGATGGCATTTTACTATTAATGTTATTCTCAAAAAAGACATGAAAACTAATTTGAGCGTCGGAGAGCTTATGTTGGGGCAAAACAGACTAATCTCGCATGCGTTCCTCCCTCTTTGACAATTAGGCCACCAGCATATCAATTAAAGCGTATCAAACTCCGTCACGTGGTGTATCAAAAAGACCTTGCATCAATTATATTGTATAGTAATTTGTATTTCTTTGCTAATAATTGCTTTGGTCTCTCAAAATGTTGGACCTTTACTTTTTTTTTTTTTTTTTTTTCCTCTTCTCTTTCTCCCCTACCATTTGATCCACTACACGTTCTTTACTTTTTTTTTTTGTTTCTTTTTCAATTGCTATCCCTTTCCTTTCTCTTCTATCATATCACAATATTAAATATTTTGAACTTTCTTATGTAATTATTTTTCAATCATACAATTTTATTTTGTTTTAAATTTTTTAATTGTCACGTATCATAATTTTCTTAAATACTAAAAGGCTTTCATTTGTAACTTAATTAATTCAAACTTTAAATATATTATTAAGTTATATAAATCTGTTTTAATTTTATACACGCATCGTGTGTGCATAATTACTAATTAATATTGTAGGGTTGAGTTTCTCTACATTGGGTTTAGCTGAGATGTCCTCCAGCAGATAGTTTTGTTTTTCTTCATTTTAGTTTTCTTGTCCAGTTTCAAAATGAAAAAGAAATTTATGGGCTTGGGCTAATTGCTTCACTTTTTCGAGATGGGCCAATAAACTTATACATTCAGAAACCTTGTTTTATGTAGAACTTGGGATGTAATTTTCCTGCAAATTACTATATTTTTGTTGTAAGTATTATATATTTAGGTTCTGCCAATTAAGAATTTCCTTAGTGGACATTTATTTTTATAATGTATTCATACGTAATATGTTTAAAGTGAAACAAATTTGTGCAGAACTATTTTTTATTTTTACATGGTTGGGAGATTGAGAAGTTAGATTTTAGTCTATCAGTGGCATAGTTCGAAAATTTAATCAGCAAGGTCATTTAACATATAAATACTATAAAAATAGGATATATTATAATTTAATGGACTAATTTTGTTTTTGTCAGCTAAGAACTAAGAAGTAATTTTACACTTATAAGTTTATTTTTTAAAATATTCATGCCGCCTTTTCATATTTATAAAGTGATATGTGATATTTTTATTTTTTATTTTTTTATTTTGTTGGTCTTAAGCGCCCGGTTTTGATCTATTGGCAGACAAATGAAGCAACTGAGTTAGGAGGATTGCCCCCATTAGGCCCTTGCATTACCCGATCCGTATTAGTTGACCAATAAGTCGAAATCGGGTGGTTAAGACAAAAAAAAAAACAATGCAAAACGTATTTCTCTGAAAAAATTATTTCACTCTTCAACTCGACTCCATATGGAAGAACTAATATCCAATATCTTCATTATTTTGAAATTTTCTTATGCAAGGTGATATTGGAGAACAAATAAACTTCAGCATATCAAGTTAAATAGTTTAGAAATTGTTATTGGTCCAACCAAACACAGCCATATAACATGGGTAATTGCATGTATTCATCAAATCCAGAGACTGCCTCTTGCCCATAAAATTGGGGTAGCAAACACAAACTATAAGCACCGTCGTTAAATTTGGAAATTTATAGCCAAACACCCTCTACAGATATTTGACAACAATTATAACGAACAAATTCAACAACAGACTCGGGACCTGGAATCCAAATCGCATTTGAGTCGCGGTTCAAAATATATATTTGTTTGGGTCCGAAAAATAAATTTTTTGTATCAGTTCGAAGTGGGCTGATATTGATCTTTTTTGCGGCGCCGATATAAAATTAATAAGGCCCAGATCACTTCGACACGTACAGGGAAGCCCATGTTGGAGGCCCAGGTCGAAATGAAATAACGGTCCATGGCCCAATCAGCAGAAATATAAAATAGGAAAAATAAGATAAATGTGAGAATACTCAGATCCCTTATTTTTGGGGTTGTTAGATGGGAATAACTAACTGGATAGGGATAAGGCAGGAGGTTATACCTGAACATGCCTAAAATAAAGGGCATGTACAGCTGAAAATTTGAAATACAAGTGACATGACATAACTGCCATATCCTAAAAATGAGGACATCTATCTATGTCAAAGTGATCAATCCATAATAAGGTGGTTAACTCAAAAAATAAAGGATGACGGTTGCAGCTTGAAGCCTATAAAAAGGAGCTGAATCCATCATTGACACATCAACAATCAATCAACACAACACAACAACTCTCTCAATTAAGAAGTCATCACTTCTCTGATTTTTTAGTCTAAATAAACAAAAGATTAGCTTTAGTTTGGTAGGTAGAAAACCATTACGAGTGTTTGTAGCCATACCTCATTTGGCTTAAATTGAGGATATTAATGCACTCATTTCGTAACGTCACGAGGTCGTAGTTATCACTCACTTGGATTGGGCTCGGTTCAAGGTAAGATATCAATGCGACGAAGTAGTACCCAGCATCCATATCGAGCGCATGCATGAAGAGGAGTGCGGACGGAGTGAATCAATGATCGTCGGAGTGAACAACCTCTGGATACACCCACTGGTAAATATGGCTGGAGTCATCAACGTGGCCGATTTGTAGCTAGAGTTCTTAGGGACTGCTCAATGCATCTTTGTCATAAATATGACCCGAGTCATCAATGCGAGTGTCTGTAGTCGAGTCCTGTAAGGTCCGTGTGGCGAGTAGCCATCTTCTTTGAATATATTTTATTTTCGATTTAAAGCTTTTTGACCATTTTCGATTTTTGAGAGTGCTGAATTGTTAAGTCTTACATTGAGTTTTAGGCAAGTAGAACCTTAGGGGTAATGTTTGTCTACTCCGATTCAGTCGCTTTCAGATAGAAGTCTTGGGCGCACCACATCATTTTTCACTTCAAACTACAAGGCTTCCACTTATGTGCTCCTACACATTGGCATACCCGCACCCAAACACCAAGAGCTCATTTCGAATTTGTTGTTTTCCTATCGAACTCAGCCGATTCGAACCCTGAGCAACCACTTCGGCATGACCGCAAAAAAATTATGCAAACAATATTATAACAAATCAAACAATATAATAAGTGATATTGAAATGCCACAAGCATGTAAATTTAAATACGTCCTGTTTGGCCCATAGTTGTTGCAATAGGATTGACGTCCCGCTCAAATCTATTTAACAGCTTGAGTAGGTACATTTAGAAAAAATACTTTAATTATCTAATCAGTGAAGGAATTAGGTGCATGCGCTCCGTCAAAATAAAAGACCTATTTGGCCGGGCCATAGTTGTTGCAAAACAGTAGAGTTCACCGTTCAGGAAAATTATATGAGAAAAAAATACTCTTTTTTTTTTTGAAGAAAGATAAACCTGTTACTACCATAATATGGTGTTCTCTTCGAAGATTCTTGGGATATCGGGAATCATTAAAGTTTTTAATTACCTTTACTATTGGCTAAGCTTATAAACTCGTTAAAATATCTTTTAAGTTGTTTGAGAGTTTATAATTTTTTTAAAAGAATTTGATATTTTTTTAGTAAAGCAGCTTATAAGTTTCAAATATAAACTTTCAGGAGCATATAAGTTTAAAAACAAAAAAAGTAAGCTTCTAGCTAACTTTTTTTGCAAACAATTTATAAGCTTTCTAATGTTAAAAAGTAAAATAACATACATACATACATATATATATATATATATATATATGTATTTCAATATTGCATTTCTACAATCTCAAAAAGTATTTATTTACATGAAATTAATTTTACTTTATTTTTTTCGATCATTGTTGCACTTAAAAAAATATATATATAAGCTCTAATTTTTACTAAATAAAATTACAACTTATAAGCTCAAAAAACATCTTATAAGCTACATGGTCTTATTTTCTTCAAACACTTTAGAAACTTATTTTTAAAATAAAATGTAGGAGCTTATAAGCTCAAAAAATATTTTATAAGTTCCATGAGCTTATAAACTCTTTAAAATAAATTTAGCAAAACACTTTCTATGTATACTTTTCCGACTGAATTGAATCTGAGTTTGATTGAACTTTGTGTTGATGTTCATTAGTTTGACTGTTTCATGCTTGAGTCGCATAGAAGTCCCTCTTGGCTCTTGGGATCAATATCATTAATCTATAGATTCTTTACGATATATAATGGGCCGAAATCTTAGAATAATTATTTTTTGATGTGTTTTTTTGTACATGAACAAAATTAATCTTAATAGAAAAGAAAAGGTAAATTCAAGTGAGTTTTTATCTTCATTTCTCCATCCTCCACATTTTTTGCGTTCTCTCAACCTATTCTTCTATCTACTTTAAAACAAGGGACAATTACATCTACTACTCTTCTAAAGTATTGAAACTACAATTGGTCCCTCCAAAATTTTTAATATTACAGAAAGTTACCTCTTTAAAATTCATAATTACAAATACCCCCAACTCAGCCAATTCTCGATCATAATATGATGACGTCATCAACTTTTTTTTGAAAATCCAAATCTACCCTTGCCTTAATTTTTATACATTTTTTTTTGCATGGGGATAATTATATCTACTACCTCTCTAAACTATCGAAACTATAAACTAGTCCCCCAAAAATTTTCAATATTACAGAAAGTTACCTCGATAAAATTCATAATTATAAATACCCCCCACTCAGCCAATTCCCGATCATAATATGATGACATCAATAAATTCTTCTTTTAAAACCCAAATCTATCATTGCCCTAATTTTTATACATTTTTCTTCCATGTTAATTTATTTTTATGTGTAAATGCAATATAAATATATAAATAAATATGTATATATACACATACATAATATATATACATACACAAACATTACACATACACACACACACGCGCATATATATATATATATATATATATATATATATATACACACACAAACTGCCGCCCACTGCCGTCGCGGACTAAACCCACCACCTGCCATGAGAGACTGAGAGAGAGATCAAGAGGGAGGGAGAGGGAGATCGAGAGGGAGGGAGGGAGGGAGGGAGAGCAATCGATGGAGGGAGGGAGAGAGAGAAGATCAATTGAAGGAGGGAGAAAGAGGAAAAAACGAGGGCGGTGTGGTATTTGTAATCGATAAATAGGGGGTATTTGTAATTATGATGGAGGAAGTTTAGAATAAGTTAACCGGATAATCGGCAAATAGGGGGGTATTTGTAATTATGAATTTTATTGAGGTCGCTCCCTTTAATATTGACAATTATTGGAGGACCAGTTGTAGTTTCAATACTTTAGAGGGGTACTAAATGTAATTATCCCTATTTAGTATTAAGAAATAAAGCGTAAAATCGGAAATTTAGAAAAAGTCAACCGGATAACCAGCAAATAGGGGGTTATTTGTAATTATGAATTTTATCGAGATAACTCTCTATAATATTGAAAATTTTTGGGGGATCAGTTGTAGTTTCGATACTTTAGAGGGGTACTAGCTGTAATTATCCCTTAAAAAAATGAAAAAAAATTCATTCATCTTCTCATTAACATTATTTTATTCAACTTTCTTATACATGTCATTTTATTTAATAAACTCAAACAACTATATACATATATAACTTCAATAATTAATAAAACATACTACAACAAATTTAATATAACTAATATAATTTATTACACCATAAAGGGCAAATAAATATTTTTAATCTTACATGTATTGAAAATTTAAGTGTATATACATGTTGAGTATCCCATCTACGATAGCACACATAATTAACTTTTTTGTTTTATTTTTTCAACAGAAATTAACTCTTTTGACAATCCAAATATATCGAGTCCAGGGACGTAGCTGATGGGGCGATGGGAGTAGTCAGTTGAGATGTAGGATGCCTCGAAATTACCCATGTGAGCCAATCTTACAAGTCCACGTGTATTGCAAGCCACGTGAGCAACCCCATGCTTGACATGGCGCCTCAAGTCGAAGAAGAACCCTCCTCGAGGTTTGTTGCATCTCAAGGATAAACTTTGGCCAGTGGCCCCGCTGGTCCTCCTATGTCGAGGAAACCAAATTGAGCAACGAGTACGATTCGTACCACTGCGACTCCTTTTTTCGACATACATAACGATTAGTGAAGGCACACATTCACTCTGTCTCCAGAGCATAACAACACTAAATTTCTGGTATAAGGGACCATCATAACCTAAATGCTTCTAAGGCCTCTAACTCAATCCAGTTGAAGAGATCAACCTTCAATTACAAAAACCCTGGAAAAACACACCAGACAAGTAACTATTCATATATATATATTGAAACTCTACTTGAGTAAACTCTCATACTCCATATTCACTTTACTAACTTAAGTATCAGATGGTCTTTGCTGAAAATACTTCTAACTAAACTCACGTGTGTTCCATCATAGTAGGTTGAGGAGCCCACCAACATTTCGTCAAGTCAGCAACGCTACCTCGGATTGTTTGCCTCAACAAAGATTCAACCACATCATTTTTGGTGCTAGAATGATGGCCTTCTCTTGATAAGCTAGTGAACATGGTTAACACCCAACGCGCTGCAGTTAAGATGAGGCCATCTAATGCCCCTGCTCATGACCCACTACCAAAAGGTAACCACGACCACAACAGTGAAGTTTAAAGCGGTTATCGAAGAGGGGTTCCTGCCCCTCAAAACCTATTGTAATGACCTATGAGCAACTTGCCATGCTCCTGAACGAGACATGCGTGCCACGTACCAGCCTTAGAATCTTGTCTTGAGGCCAGCCCTGGTGCCGACTGCCTAGCCCGCCAACCTGCATAACATTTCGATAGTCATGCAAGCTGTACAACACCCTCATTGTTCACGTGAGAGTGCCTCACCACGGCCCTCAGCAGGATGAAGTGGCGGAGTTCCAAGGCCGGCCTCACATTCGAACCAAGGCGCTATGTGCCACACATACCACGAGTAGAGGTTTAGGTTTGTCCCCTAAGACTTTAGGAATGATGTCGAGGAGATGCCCGATCAAGTCTTCGAAATGAACAGATGGCTAGATGAATTAAGGAGGCGAGAAATTGCTTCACCAGCCGTCATGGAGTGGTCCCACCAACTCGAGAATCTCAACTGCCGGATCAATGAGACAACTGTGGAATCTAACCAGATTGAGCTCGTCCAGCTCAGGCGGCGCCATCGAGGAGACGATTCCGACCCTAGGAATGAGCTTAGCTACTCGTAGCAGATCAGGAATGAGCCAGCTTGTATGTTATCAACATATTTTATAAAATACATCTTATATTATAAGGTTTGTATGACAACTATTAAATATTAACAAGCAAAATAAATATGTACTAAAAAATATACATGATACATAGAATACTTGTTCGCAAAAACTATATATATATATACATATATCCAACACACTATATCGTTTCCAATATTTATGTTAAATATGTTGTCTATATTCATGTATGCTAACACAAAGTCATATATACACATATATGATAATATATTGGTAGTATTAAATAATTTAATAGTATATTCAACATTGATATTAAAACTATATATATTGATAAACCCATATCCGTACCTTATACACAGTGGCCTCCCCTACGAGGTATTGTCCCGCCTGCCGTGGATACCTCGGGGGGTTCCCTTGAACCACGGGGGGGTTTTGTCCCAAAAGGCGCTTTACGAAGTGAGGAGATGGCTAACATGGCTAACACTCACCGGCCCGTCCAAGCTCAGCGATCTAGCACAAGGCTCCCTCTTGTGAGATATTGTCCCGCCTACCGTGGATACCCCGGAGGGTTCCCTTGAACCACGGGGGGGTTTTGCCCCGAAGGCGCTTCGCAATGGAGGAGAGAACTTGGGCTCTTATAGCACACAAGTGATTCATCTTCAACCAATGTGGGACGGAAATATGTCTCATCACATATCAACATTCACACACATATATGTATAGATATACACAAGCATATTCATATATTTTATTTTTGCACACATTCAACATCAATATAAAAATACTAGAGATATTATTAATTAAATACAACAAAATACATATATTGTACTTAATTCAAATTGTTAATTATGTTTCTTATATAAGGATTATTTTTTTCGTGTACTCACTTTATTTCCTTTCCTACCTTCATTCATATTTACCAAAAACATGTAAATGAGAATATGAGATAAATAAAGACATTTTGATTAATTTCTTTTCTCATTATTTGAAAATATCCAATCTAGGAATGTTACTTAGAGGGAGTTTGGCCAAGCTTATGAGCTAGTCAAAGCATTTTATAAGATGATTTGGAGCTTATAAGACGTGATAGAGTATTTTGTTAATTTTAAGGGAATGAACTTATAAGCTTAAAAAATAAGATGTTCAGGAGTTTACATTTTTAGAAAAGTAAGGAGGTACTTACTTATTTTTTAAAATCTACTAACATTCCTTTTAATATCATTCATTTTCTACTTTCATTTCATTTCAAAATTCATTAATTTTCCGCCTAAATTCTTCCATGTATACGTATTAGCGGACATCCCCTTTGTCATTAATGTTTCGATTTACAATGAGCTTTGTTACCAATTTCATTCACCTAAGTCAATTGAACATAAGAATTGTCTTCAAATTTAGTAGGTGCAAGGTAACCTGAACAAAAAAAGTTGTCAATTGAATGCGTATGAGTCACTTATTGTAACATACTAATATTCTCAGTTTACATTCCATTTGCAGTAATATATCGAAATAGGAGGGTTTAGCAAAAATTCAGAAGATATCAATAAAATATATAGTATTTACGAATCATCGAAAAAGTGAATTCAATTTAAACTTTGTAAATATTTTTCTATATACCGCTAGTCGCTAGAATTTGAGCTAAAGGGTGTTAATGATCCAAGTTAAAAATATTAGGTGGTACTTTTGCACAATTCCAAATGATAAGGGGTGACGTAGAATCAATCCTAAATATTGTGGATAGTTCGTGATTTACCCTAAAAATTATTTATACAACTTGGAAATTAATGTTGTTATGAGAACACTTTAAATTAAAATACTAGAGAGCTATTTCTTGATAGTAGAGATGTGCACAGTTTGGTAAAAAAATCAAATCGTGTCGAAACAGAAATTTCAGTACAAATCCAAAATTTTGGTTTGGTATTCGATATTTTTTTAAAAAATTTTCAGTATTCAATTAGATTTTTATTTTGAAGTTTAGTATATACCAAATTGAATGTTGAATTTTTATACATATATATTATATTTATTATATATATACATATAATAGTTTTGTTCATGCTATTCATATGCTTATCGTCCAATTATTATTTTTAATTATTAAATTTAAATATAATAATATTAAAAAAATAAAATATTATATTATAATACTCAATTTAATAATTAAATATTCAATTAAATACTATTCACATTAATAGCATCTGCCCCCCACGTATAACATGGTATGGTTCGAAAATGTGGTCACACTGAATGTGCAATTAGTGTGACTTTGGAGGCCAAAAAAAAGTACAAAAACCCAAAAGTGCCAGATGAGATCACCAACATCGTGTCCAATGAAACTGCTGGACCCCACATTTTGGAAAAAATGCTCACACTTAACACCCCACGCCCCCTTCAAATTCCTTTCTTCTTTCCCCATGAAAAGTCCCACATTTCCCCCGCTACCCCCCACCACTCTCTCTCTCTCTCTCTCTCTCTCTCTCTCTCTCTCTCACACACACTCACATACACACACACACACACACACACTAGCACAATTTCCACCCCCTTCAAAAATCCAAAACACCCCACGAGAATTTCCCTCTATTTCACACACAACACACACAGACAAAAATCACTCTCTCTAAAAAATCCTCCATCTCTGCATGAACCCCAGTGCTCGCTGTACTAGTATAGCAGCAGCCATGCATGTGAAAACCTCAATATCGCTTCAACTCATAGTCATTTTGATGCTCCACTTGAATCACGTCTCTCTTGCTCTGAATCAAGAGGGGCTCTACTTGCTGAGGCTGAAGCTCTCCCTCTCCGACGCGGCGGCTCCGCCGATCTCCGGCTGGTCCGTCCGCGACGCCACCCCCTGCAACTGGACCGGAGTCGCCTGCAACCGCCGCGGCTCCGTCGTTTCGCTCATTCTCAGCGGCTATTCTCTCTCGGGTGCCTTCCCTGTTTTCATCTGCCGCCGGCTCCCTTATCTCTCTACGCTCTCTCTTTCTAACAACGCCCTCAACTCTTCGCTTCCCCTCTCCATTTCCTCTTGCCGGAACCTCACTCACCTTGACCTCTCCCAGAATTTACTGGTGGGCCCACTCCCGGCCGCTCTCTCCGACCTCCATTCGCTCAGGTGCGTAAGTTATGATGTTCATATGATTTACTGAAAAAAAGAAGAAAGCAGTGAAAATTTTTCGAATTCATGATTTCAATTTTCGCAGTTTGAATCTTAATGTTTTTCGCTGTTGTGTTGTTTTATCTTTTTAAGGGAAAAAAGTCAGAAATTTCTGCTTCCCGATAGGCATTGGTAAATAGCATGATTGATAATGAATCAAAATTAACGGCTGTTCTATTTTTTTCTTCGATTTGGTTAACTTAAATGGGCATTCACGAATTTTCCTTTGTGGGATTTTTGGTTTTGATTTACTCTGACGTTGGCTTATTAAGTGGTGTGGTGTTGATATTATCTATTGTCATTAATTGTTTTACCAATTTTTTTGTCAGCATTTATGAGGATTATACTCCTTTCTGCGTCAAGTGAATCTAGAAGTTCCCTGCCACTTACGTCTTTCATTTTTTTCTTTTTTTTTTCCCACATGTTCACCCTTCTTTTGATTCTTGAATTTTGACAAGAAAAATAGGGTGAAATTATTTTTCTCTGATTCAAGTTATAGTAATTTATGTTTTTAATTTTTATTTTTTCTATTTTTCTTCCGCTTTTTCTTACCAAAATTCTTATTTCAAACATAGCACTAATGTTAACATACTGTATTAAGAATCTCTACAGCCATTTCCCAGCAAGCCAATTTTGTTTCATTTATTATTATTGTTTAAATTTTGTTGAGTATTGTTATAGATGCATATATATACGTATACATATACATATTTAACGCTGACATTCTTTGCAGGTACCTTAATCTCGAAGGCAACAGTTTTTCAGGTGAAATTCCAGCAAGTTTTGGGCATTTCCAGCAGCTTGAAGCTCTTATACTCACTGAGAACTTGCTAAGCGGCAACATACCTGCTGCTCTTGGTAACATTACGAGTTTGAAAAGTCTGGTGTTGGCTTTCAACCCGTTTTCACCGGGTCAACTCGCTCCGGAACTTGGCAACTTGACCAACTTGGAAGAATTGTGGCTCGCTGATTGCCATCTTGTGGGCTCGGTTCCAGAGAGTCTTGGCAGGTTGAGTCTACTAAAGAATCTCGACCTGTCCAATAACGGACTTACTGGACCGATACCTAGTCAGATTTTTCAGCTCAGGAGCATTGTGCAAATGGAGCTGTTCAACAATTCGTTTACAGGGGCATTGCCTGCTGGAGCTGGATGGTCTAATTTGACGGAGTTGAGAAGATTTGACACATCGATGAATGGATTGACTGGGAGGATCCCGGATGAGTTGTGTGATTTGCCCCTGGAGTCCCTAAACTTATTTCAGAACCAACTGGAGGGTCGGATCCCGGAGAGCATTGCCAAGTCCTCAAATTTGCATGAACTCAAGCTATTTGGAAATCGGCTCAGCGGGTCATTGCCGAGTGAACTTGGCAAGAATTCACCTTTGGTAACTATTGATGTGTCATACAGCAATCTTTCTGGCAAAATTCCAGAGTATCTATGCCAAAATGGTGCTCTTGAGGAGTTAGTTTTGATAAACAATGCATTTACAGGGAGTATCCCAGAGAATCTAGGGAAATGCCGGACTTTAAGACGGGTCCGTATGCGGGAGAACCGTCTTTATGGGGACCTTCCAGCACAACTGTGGGGCTTACCACATGTTTACTTGCTTGATCTTGATGGGAATGCTTTTTCAGGAAATATCTCACACTTGATTTATGGTGCAAGTAACTTATCTACCCTGTCAATCTCCAGAAACAAATTTTCAGGGAGTATACCTAGTGAAATTGGATCATTGGATAGTTTGATTGAGTTCTCAGCATATGACAATGATCTTAGTGGAGAAATACCTAGCAGCATTGTGAATTTGGGGCAGCTTGGGAGGCTTGATCTTAGAAACAATGATCTCTCTGGCAGTATTCCTGTGGGAATTCAATCGCTTAAGCAGCTAAATGAGCTAAATTTGCGCAATAATAGGTTATCCGGTCATATCCCAGATGAAATTGGGAAATTGCCTGTGCTTAATTACCTTGATCTTTCTTGTAACAAGTTTTCCGGTTCGATTCCTCTGTCATTGCAAAATCTGAAGCTTAATAAGCTAAATTTGTCCAGTAATATGCTTTCGGGCAATATACCCCCACTTTTTGATAACGGGGTTTATCGGGATAGCTTTCTAGGGAATCCTGATTTATGTGATGGTGTTTCCGATTCATGCAATACCAGATATGCAAGAAAACGAAGTCGGTTCTTTTCATGGGTGCTAAGGTTGATATTTCTAATAGCTGGAGTTGTTTTTCTTGTTGGTGTCGCTTGGTTCTTTGTGAAGTACAAGAATGTCAAGAAAATGAAGAAGGGAGTTGGTATGACTAAGTGGACGTCATTTCATAAGCTGGGTTTTAGTGAATTTGAAATCATGGATTGTCTCAAAGAGGCTAATGTTATCGGACGGGGAGCTTCTGGGAAAGTTTATAAAGTTGTTCTAAGCAATGGGGAGACTGTTGCTGTCAAGAAGCTGCATGAAAGACTGTTAAACAAAGATGACAAGAAGTTTAACAAAAGTGTTGACGTTATTTCTGATATGGATGAGTTTGAAGTAGAAGTCAATACGTTGGGGAAGATTAGACACAAGAGCATTGTGAGATTGTGGTGCTGTTGTGACATGGGGAGCTGTAAGCTTTTGGTGTATGAGTATATGCCTAATGGGAGCTTAGGAGATTTGCTGCATGTTAGTAATGACAAGAGATCAAGGTTGTTGGATTGGCCAATAAGGTTTAAGATTGCTTTGGATGCTGCTGAGGGGCTCTCGTACTTGCATCACGACTCTGTTCCTCCGATTGTGCATAGGGATGTGAAATCCAACAATATACTGCTGGATAAAGATTTTGGAGCTAAAATCTCTGATTTTGGAGTTGCTAAAGTTGTTAAACAGGTCAACGAAGGCGTCCAATCCATGTCTGTAATTGCTGGCTCATGCGGTTACATCGCACCAGGTAATAAAATGGCTCATGTCATGACACCAAAGTGGTATATACCAAACTTAGTTCTAAACTGTCTGATCGTAAATGATGATCTCAGTTTTGCTTGTATTACATCATTATATTCGCATGCAATGATTTACATTTCAACTGGGCATATATACATAATAAATTCTGGTGACATGAAATTTCCCATAATTTATATATATCTTTCGAGTCTTCTAGTCTATATTTTTCATCATCACTAACTGAAATTTCTTATTCCAATTGTTTGAATGTTTTATATACCATCACAGAATATGCATATACACTCCGTGTGAATGAAAAGAGCGACATTTATAGCTTCGGCATAGTTATCCTGGAGCTTGTGACTGGAAAACTGCCCGTTGATCCAGATCAGTTCGGGCAGAGAGATATAGTAACTTGGGTTCGGACAACCTTGAACCACAAAGGAATTGATCACCTTGTTGACCCTCGACTAGATAATAGATTCAAGGGGCACATTTTCAAAGTTCTTGACGTTGGGCTGCTATGCACTAGTTCTCTCCCAATGAACCGTCCTTCTATGCGCAGAGTGGTCAATATGCTGCAGGAGCTGAGTGCTTGCATGCCTAGTGTGCCAGAAAAGGATGGTAAGATATAATCCCAACATTTTCAAAAGATTTGTTTACAGGTTTATGATTCAAGAAATGTTAGGTTTTGAAAGAGAAAAGGAGAAGTCTAGATTGTGGGAGCTGACCATTTGAGTTTTGTCGCCGAGATTTGTGCTCTGGTAGGCATATGAAAGAATACAAAGAAACTAATAGTACATCGTGTCTAGTTTTTATGGATGAGTTGGATTTTCATCTTTGAGCCTGTAAAAATTCAATTCAAATTCAACTAAAAGAAATTCTAGATAGTGCCTCATTTCCGTATAGCAGCACATACGTGTGCGCGCACAAACTCACACAGTCATATGCATGTATGTTGGGTGAAACTCGGTTAGAAGTAGAATCTGTGATCTAATATAGACATCCATCATTGATTTTGCAAATCTGTGTAAATAGTATTTGAATGTAGATGGTAACATGAACATGGTCCCCAATGTCCTGAAATGTGCCATCTCTTTGAAATGTCCTCAAATAGTTTGAAAAGTAATGCGATTTGTCACAATTTGTAATTTTCATCATCAAAGCTGAGTGAGCTGTAATTGATTGGGAGCGTATTGTTAGGTGCATTTAGTGTTGTTGAGTCTTCCATTGCCGACCCTCATTTAGTGAAAATGGGACCTGAAAAGACAGTTGGTTAAGTGTTAATTTTGTACGAAAGTTCTAGTATTTTGGGTGACTCAAGAATTTTGATATTTTTTTGACCGAACTTTTACTATCAATAACATGGTGTGAGACACCGATTGGAGATGCAATAATGAATTATGCTAGGGGATAATGAGTCACGATTTAGCTGTACCAACCTAATCATATAGTAGGTATAATATACTTGTTATGTGATTCGTCAGGTTCCATAAATTGTATACAAATTATACGGTAAATATAAAATACTTATCACGTGATTAGTTTAGGTATGATCGAATCCTGTACGGGTAAGAATTTCTCCTACTTCAAAGGGTGGTTCAGATATTATTCTATATTTATAAATAGATATCATGTATATGAATCATTTTATTAAATATATTCTGAATGTGGATCCTAATTAAGCACTTGATTGATTTTTGTAAAGTTTAATGAAAGACGAAACGTAGTATAAAATATGAAGATGATATTGACACTTTAAAATTTTATATTGAAGCTCCATTACTATTGTTTTATTAAGAGATTAGCTAAAATATTCATTAATTTTGCCCAACAAATTAAATTAAGTAGTAGGAGGTTATTTTAATCAAATGACTAAAGTTAAAAATTGAAGTAGAGTTCCAATATAAAAATTTGGAGTGTTAATATCTTTATTCATAAAATAAAGCCCAGAGCTAAGTTTCCCTATATATTGTCTGCACCAGAATTGCTTGATTTTGACTAAATATTATTTTGTCGCAATTTTGTGTTTTCCAAAATTAGAATGAAAATTTCTCGTTGGTTGAATCTTTAAATTTAAAAGTGTTCTTTAATTTTGAAATGACGCAAAATGTTTTGCATTTAATAAGGATGGAGACATGTAAATTAAATATTTCTTTTTTTGTTTTTTTTTAAAGAAAACTTGCAATTAATGATCACCAATATCAAAGAAATGCAAAGTATCTATTATCTATAATATTATAAAAATAAAATTATTTTTGTGTCTAAAGTGGCGGTTATTTATGTGATTTTATAAATTTTGCCCTTCAATTTTATGTGGAATAAATAAAGATATGTAAAATTATGACTAAAATTAAAAATTCACATGAAATCTATTTAATTTGGATACCAAATTTTGATGTGTCAATTTTACCATTTTAATTAGTAAACGCATACAATAAATCTATACTATTATAAAAAGGTCAATATTATAATATTACATCCAATTTAAAAAACTCATGTTTTTAACCCACAAACCACTTTCTCTAATTACAATTACTTGGTTTTTTTTTCTGTGTTTATTTTTTATCATATAATTTTATTTCATATAATTATTTTATTTTAAAATTATTATAATTTAATGAATTATTTCATGGCGTCTGCAACTAATCATTTGTTTTGAGAATTTAGTGAAGAAAAAAAAGGTTCATCAGAAATGGCAAAAACTTATTTGATTAACCAGGATCAAAGTAAAATTGAAAAGCTGAGAAGATTTGCAACATGAATCAAACTTTTATTCGACAGCATTTGTTACAATTGCCAGATATAACCCAAAAACCAAAAAAAATGTAGTTATTTGCTCATAAATCGTTTTCGATTGTTTTCTTTTTGTTTTTCCCACTCCATTATCCTTAGCCCTCCGTTTGGTTCTAGGATTTTGGTAAGGAAAATAGGATGGAAAATTTTTTCCTTGCTTCAAATGATAGTATTTTATGCTTTCATTTTTGATCCTTTCCATTTTCCTTCCACTTTTCCTCATCAAAATTCTTGTTCCAAACATAGCCTAAGTGCTACTTTACATAATTGGGTGGTGTTTACTTTTTAAAATCATTAGGTCAAAAGGGATTTAGAGGGTGTTTGGCTGAGCTTATTTGAAACATCTTATAAATTTTTACATTTTATAAGATATTTTAGGAGCTTATAAGATATTATATCTTATTTTAAAAATAAGTTATTAAAGTGTTTGAATAAATAAGTTAAGTGTTAACTTATAAGATGGTAGTAATGACAATATTGTAATTAATTTAGTTAAAAATAAAAGTATTGGTAGATTTTAAAAAATAAGTAAATACCTCCTTATTTTTTTAAAATGAACTTATAAGCTCCTAAATATTTTATTTTTGGAATTTATAAGCCCCTTCCCTTAAAATTTAACCAAACACTCCACCACATTTTATAAGTTCCAAAACATCTTATAAAATATTTTAAGGAACTTATAAACTTGGCCAAACATTTAAATTTTCCAAATGAACTTAATCCCAAATTTGTGATGGCTCACTTGATGTTGCTATTGCCCCGATAAATTTAATTTTTGTTTTGTATATTTTATATTATTCTTTTGTTGAGTTCCTAGCTTTATTTGATGAAAGTCCATAATTGTTTATTATATACATCCTTCATATCTCTTTTACATGTGATAATTTTTCAATAAAGAAATTTATTTCGTTTTCATTATATCAAAGTTGCGTGTGCTAGAGATTTATAGGTAGGATTGTGTGAGTTTATACCTATAATTATATTTCATAAAATATTTTCAGGCCCATTACAAAATCCGGGCCCGATTTCTCATCCATCAGCTTATCTGATAGCCCAAAACCTCACGGGGTAGCTACAGAACCGCAAGCCCAGAAGGCTTGAGTGGTGAAATCTAAGGGGTTGGGTGGTGCAATACCAACGGACAGACTGGGTTTGTATCAATATCTTTAACACGCAACAGCAGTGTCTGCAACACATTTCCTCCAACCAAGTTGCTTAATACTATGTTTTGAGTTCTAGAAAAGTACTAGTAAATCACTGCAATATTGTGCACTCAAGGATAGAGGTTGTTCATTTGTGCACTCAAGGATAGAGGCTGTTCATTTGTGCAGCTATTTAAAGACCAGTTTCCTAATTAACCTTATTTCAGGTATGTCACAGGCACCACACACAAGATGCAACAGAGGATACTTCGATTGCTTCTCCATATGTGCACTGCAGTTCGTTCTTTCCACATCAGAAAGGTATTCATAACTGTCATATCAGATAAACAACTGTGTTCATTTCACTATTTGCCTGCTCCATAAAGTCCATTCCTTCCAGAAATAAAAGCATCAAGCATGAAGGTAATTTCAACTCATACTAGTGTGTGTGTATGTGTGTGTGTGTGTGTGTGTGTGAGTGAGAGAGAGAGAGAGAGAGAGAGAGAGAGAGTTCCTATAATTCCAATCCAAAACTAAAGATCAAGGATGGATGTTAAGCTAAGCTCTCATGAGCGGTTTTGTCCATAAACTCTATGCAGTTAAGATCAATGAACAATAAAATGCAAGATCACAAGAAGATTAACGGTCCTGTTTTGGTCCTACTCTAAGTGCTTTCAGATGGATACTTTAATATGCTCTCCCACACGCGCACACACACACACACACACACACGCATAAAAAATAAGAAGGACCCGACATTAAGACATGCACTCACTCTGTTGCAGTTTTTCGCCAACACAATTCGTGTGAAAACGGCCTAATCTCCAGTCACCTCATTCCGTTCTTCTCCTACAACTCTACAAGTAAATAACAATGCTAATAGCATCAAAGAAACTGCGAGTTGGTCTAAGCAGAGATGTCATTACCTTGTATACACACCAACCAAAGATTACATGTTGCATGTATGATCATGACATAGATCAAATGAAATGACAACAATCACACACCAACATAGCAAAATGAACTTCCCAACCTTTGGCTTGCGTTCTCACGAAATTAGATTGTATCTTACGGCTGACCTTCCATTACTAGGTTCTTTCTCATGTTTGCAGCTCAATTATGACGAGGTATCCATGAGGACAACAATTCCCTAACTCAAGGATTTCGATGTTTGAGTTTGGCTCCTTTCGGCCTAGTATGGATCAAGCAACTCAAACTCAGTCATCATTCCAACTAAATTTCTGCTTACACAACATTTGCTCAAAGCTTATAAATAAATCGAAGCAAACACAAGAACTAAATCAGAATCTATGTCAGAATGCAGCAACATCTTTCATCCTTACTATCACACAACCACATAATCTATTTCAGAATGCAGCAATATCTTTCATCCTTGCCATTCTTTTAGAAGTATTAATGTCACTACCCACCAGCTTTCTGAGCAACACATTTCAAAACCAATCTCTTACTCTACAAATTTCAAATGCATAAATGATAAATCTTGTGTATCAGGTAAAATCGAGAAATACCAGTCAAGAATTCTTCTTCTTCTTTCTCAAAACATAAACATCAGTCTCCTCGTATGCGTACTCCGGGTGCAAATGCTCATGTGGGATCTTCTCAATCTCAAACACCTCACCACACATCTCCCAGAACAATTTATGCGCCTCCGGCGACCTCAATTGGTACCCCAATAACACGACGCCGCCGTCCGCCAGCAAGGCCTCCATCGCCTTAATCAGCGGCGCCACCGTCTCCTCCAGATAAACAACATCCGTCGCGACTACGAAATCGAAAGGCGGCCTCAGCGATTTCGTCTGCTCCTCGTTCCCCCAGTACAACTGCGCCGTCTTTAGGGTTTTCTTTAGCGCGGGCTTGTTGCGCTTCAGGTTGTGCTTCAGTGCCGGCATCACGGGGGCGATGTCGGTCACGACGACGTCGTGGAGGCCGAGCAAGTAGAGCCCCATGGCGGCGACCCCGCACCCGGCCCCAAGTTCGATCCCCCGCTTGTTGGTGAATTGTAAGAGGCCGGCGTAGGGGTTATCGGCGGCGGCGCATCTCAGCGGGTGCCACCGCTCGGCGAACTTGACGAGGACTAAGGAGCAAGGCCAGACGGAGGTGCCGACGTGCATCGTGCCGTTGTCTTGCTGGATTGAGAGGCGCGTGTCGTGCACGGACAGCTCGATCACCGGCGAGTCTGTGTATTTCATTTCCCCTTTTTCTTTTTATTTTTGAAAAATTATTAATTTCTTTATTTTTCTCTGTCTCTTTTGGCTGAACGAGAGAGGTAGCTGAGTATGTTCAATACTTGCGGAACTTGGGTTTTGGTTGGGCTGAAATGGGTGGACCACGGCCCACCCAATTTTTGATTCCCATGTTCAAACCCAATTTTCATTTCATTAATTAAACTTGTTTCGTTTAAAATACAGCAAAAAAAATATTAGATATGCACTAAGAGATTATTTGCTCATCTTTAAAGCTTTTCAACACATATTTCAGAAGAACAGTTTAATTATATGACAAAAATAATTTGAATACGATTCTTATTGTTATTAAACTTGTAAGAAGCAATATTATGGCAAATCAATTTTTCGTATTATTTAGTATAAATTTTGTATTAGCACATAATTATCGTCATAATTTGTTAATTTTTCCACCTTGAAACGTGTTCCATGGTGTGCGTGCGAGTCACTATTGTTTAGTTGAGAGAGGTATAAAGTACCATATATCTAGCCCTATATACATGACGATCATCGCACAAAAGCCCAACATGAGAGGCGTGCGTGTTTGGATTAAAGATGTAAGATGCGTCGTTCTGCCTTATAAATATAATGAATTGCCTTATGAATGACTGGATTAGATATATAGCTACAATCAAAATTATGCAATTTCATTCTGATTTCGCAATATTTTTTCTCCACTAACAAGTTTGGAAAGGCTAAGCAAAAAAGAAGTACAGGCTGTATATCTCGCCTCACCAAAACTAGAGTTAGCCTTTCTTTCACACTAAAATCATCTTTTTCAATTTCAGTTTGAGAAGATAACAACTAAGAGATAATTGGAAATTAAACACACACACACACACACACCAATAATGGAGTTCGAAAGGCCTCTTTCCTTTGCCCCCCCACCACAAATGCCCTTTCAACCGAAAAGAATAAAAGCCCACCTATTTTCAAAGGGAACATCTTTTTTTAATTAAAACATTAATATTGGGTTCAACATAAGAATATGCACGGATCTTATCTCCCCCTTGAGGCTACTTTAAATATTTATTCTATCTATGCTCCTTTTTAGCTCTCAATTGCTACCTTTTCCTCCTAGCTCTACAAAGTTTGCAAATACTAAATTCTTTTTCTCTAATTTATCTCACTTGATTCCCTACTTTGGATCTTGTATTAATTGTACTATTTATTACTTTTTATTATAATTTAAAAAAAATACTTCATACTTTTTTTTAATTGGTGCCTATTTTCACATCGACATTGTAACAATTCCGTTGGAAAAATTCTACTTGAATTTTTATTTTTTTTAATTGTTGGTATGTAATTACAAAGTACAATAAAAGGCGTGACAGAGAACTGAATAAAGGATTTTAACGGATTTATTTTGATATTTGATTGACCTTTCCACGATACAAAATATTGATATGCAAATTAATCATCCAAATTACAATAATATTATCCAATTAAAAATCATATCCATCCATTGATTGATGATGGATGGCAGATGGGCTCATGTATCCCAACTCCAAGAAAATCCCTTGTTTCTCCACCGTTGATCTCCTCGTCATTCAGCCGGCGGCGCTTCATCTGATGGTTCACGGAGCTCTCCACATCACTAGCTGCTGATGAGCTTGTACCATACAATCCAGAGTACAACTTGTTGCTCCCATGATCTTGAACAGAAATGTTAATCTGATCACCGCCCTTGATCAGCCCAAAGTGTCCCACAAATGAAGGGTCATGATCACTACTTGTGGTGGCTCCAATTTGGGCAGCTTTCATCAACAAAGCCGTAGCTGAGATGGTTGCGCTAGATGGTTGGTGGGGGGTATTTTGGTAATTTTGCGTGCTGAACAGAGATGGAACACTAACTTCCTTCACATTGCTTAAAGGGATCATTGGAATGTTATTGGCTAAGTCCTCAGAGTTGATCTTGTTTCCAAAATCCCAATTCATCAGCTGGTCATGTGTGAAATGATCATTTTGCCCTCCAGAGGTCACGGAAATGCCCATTGGGTGCATTTCTTGGAGATTAATGTTCTTGGGTATGGAATCTTGGCCATGAGCCATGCTCCATAGGGATAGGTGGTCTCGTCGCATTGGATGATTGATCGGGTCGATGTTTTGGTTGTTGCCACCCGAGATTGGCTTGAATATGGAAGGGAAATGCTGGCCTAGGGTTGCTTGGCCGAGCGACGATCCAATGAAATGGTAGTTGATATTTGGTGCATGCATATGGTGGTGGTTGTTCAAGTGAGACGCGGCTGTGACTCTTGCTGTCTCCTCGGCTAGGGCATCGCAAAATGCTCGATGAGTGATGAAGCTATCTCTCCTAGTTGTGCAAAATTGAAAAAGAAATTATAAATTAGAACTTAATATGTGATATACATATTGTAATGTGATCAACAACACACACACACACATATATATATATATATATATATAATCTTCATTCTTTACCCAAAAAAAAATATCTTCATTTTATTGACTAGCGTGGTGGGACTTAATAAGTTGTATAATTTTTTTACATTGGAGGAAGAAAAAGTAGGACCCTAGTTTTAAAGGTGAAGAAATTTATATCCCTTGGCTAATGTAACATTGACCTGGGGGCTGAAAATCAACACTTCTTGACTAGATATTTGTCTTCATCCTCAGCCTCTCTCCTCAATTTAGTGGTGGGAGCTTTCTTCTTTTTAGACAAATGATTTGATTTAATTACAATACTGAATACTATAGTTAACCATTTTTCTAGAAAATATAAAAATAAAAGTCTTGAAAATTTTAAATTTTAAAATTTGTTTTTGATGATTAAAAACGTTAGAAAGGGCGATTATAGCAACTCTGCTTAGGCTTGACTCTATGCATTTTGGATCAAATATTATATCATCGATTTTTGTTTCTCTATTGCATTTCATACGTATCTGCTGAGAGTATGTTATCCTCCATCGATTGTATTTTCAAAAATTATATCACACACTAGGCATGTAACCTATATTGTAATAAAAGACGAACACCGAAGCAAATAGATGCTAATTTTAATTAAATTATACGAGCTTCTACTATAGTTAAATATCTGTTTTGGACTGCCCATAAAACGAACTCGCCATCACAACTCCACTAAAACACGTGTCAAATCAAAACCCTCCGCTACACAAAATGAACTAGACAAAAATATCACCACACACAAAACTTTGAGAGGGGCTGAGAAAAACATTTACCTGGAAAAGATAGTCCCACAGTCGCATTTGTATTCCCTGGTACCACAAGTCTTGGAGTGGGCCTTCCAATCCGATTGCACCGCGTAGCGCTTGGAACACTTGTCGCACTTCCATTTTTTCTCCCCATGCTTTCGGCAAAAGTGCTTCTTGATCCCCGTTAAGTCCCCCAGAGCCCTCGACGGGTGGTGGTGCACGCACGTCTTCTCTGGGCACACATAAACGCGCTTTCTCACTTCCTTGCTGCTCCTTTGCTTCAGCTTCCACGGCAGATTGTGCCCTCTCCTGTGGAGCTGCAAATTCTGATCCCTCTGGAAACCCTTCCCGCATATCTCGCATAGGAATCTGTTCGTTGCCATCAGGGTTTTTGGGGACAAGGCTATCACTTCAGCCTCAGGATCTGTAACGCAGATTGTTGGAAATACAGATTTTCACGATAATGACAGGCCCAAGATATATATGATTAACATGTAACTCGATTCCAGATATGATACCAGTTAGCGAGATAGATAATAGATATATATATATATATCTATATATATACAAACACACACATATATACATATACATATGTATGTATGTGTATGTATATATGTACATCTAACCTGGGGTGCCTGGGAGGTTTCTCTTCTTCTTGGCTGGGGGATTGTTGGATCCATTGACGGGGTTTTGAGTGGAACAATTACTTGCGATTACTTCTTCTGTCATATTTCTTGAACAGCTTTTTGGCTGGTGGGATTCAATTATCTCTGCAAGATAACAACATATTAATGATGTGTTATTATTAAAAGGGGAGAAAAGAAAATGAACTGCTACTGAAAGATACCTTTTGTTATGATGTCAAATTCAAAGAAAACTAGCTGATAGATGTAGACTTGGAAGGGATATACTCACTCTCTCCCCACTCTCTCTCTCTCTCTCTCTCGCTCTCTCATCCAATGGTGATATTAGTAATTGAGGTAAGAAAAACTCCAAAGAGGCTAAGTGGGCGATTAAGGTTTTCAAATCTTATTAACACAAAGATAGTAATAACACTTGTAATTATATAACAGGAATTTGATTTTAACAAGAATATTACATCTATCACTGCCTCGTGTGCTACAGATGTTTAACTGCTTCCTGTCGGAATAGAATAATATAAACTATATATTTTCCCAATGAAAGAATATTGGCTCGCTCTCCCTCTTTGTGGAAGGCGGTGAAAGTTGGAGAGGGAGGGCTAGGGTGGGTGGGGGAGGGGCAGGGCACAAAGAGTGTATGATGACACATATGATGAGGTCCAGGGAAAGTTGGAGTCCATGCCTTTCTGATTGGAATGATTATCCCATAATTGTTTTGCTTTTTGTTTTTTTATATTATTGTACTAAAAAAACTTTGTTCCAATCACCAAACACGAATATATATGTCTAATGGTGACCCATTGGTTTTGATTAATCTCAAAGAATTGTAGATTTTTATTTCACCCCCTTATTCCTCTAATATGGATTATAATTTTACCATAAGCAATTTTTTTTTTGCAACCCCCTCCAATATTAATATTTTTGATATATTGACCTAACTCTAAAAGCTTATTTGTGAAGGCAACAACAAATGTAATAATGTTATAGTGAGAGTTATACCCAATTCTCCTTATTTTAGGCGATATTATCAATAACATCTCTTGTTTTGAAAATTATCAGTATCCCTTAAATTTTATTCTCTTATTTGTTAAATTAGACAAAATTGGTAAAATATCAATATTCCATTTCCCTATAAAATAAAAGTTTCATTTATGAAAAAAATGGGATGGAAAATGGTCGGAAGTGGCAGAACTGCCATGATAGAGGCGCACAGTGGTGGTGGCTTCGCTGCTTCCAGCCATCTTCATGTAAGTTTCTTCATATAAACAAGGTCCTCATGTCATGGACATGTCAAAAGCGTTCAATTTTGAGATTAGATAAATTTTGGATGATTAATTTTATGGGGTGTGTTTTTGTGTGTGCTTCAAATATTTTTTGGGTTTCTGGATTTTAAATATATTGCAAAACACCCCTAAATAATTTAAAAATTTACAACAAATCCGCTATATAAAATAAAATCTTATAACTACACCAACATTTTCGAAGCACAAAAAAAAGTAGAAAAATTGATTATGGGTATTTTAAAAAAATCACTACAATTTTTAATGAAAAAATGTCAAAAACCCTAATGATAGCTAACGACTGGGTTTCTTTTTTAAATGATGACAAATATTAGAGGGTATTAGTATTTTTCAAAATTAGAGCGAATTCTTGGTAAATTCGCCTAAATTCAAGGAAAATATTGTGTATAATTCTCTCTATTGTTATATAAAAAAAATTAAAAAGAGATAACATCTTGTTTCCACCCCCCCCCCCCCCCCCCAACACACCCACACCCACACACACACTTGGTATTGCGGCATAACTTAAATAACTTAACTAGGCTACATAGAATTCTCAACATATCCCTCATTTTGTCCTTCTGATTATATATATTTTCTTATTATATATACCTATATAACGTAACTTTATAGTGTTGGTTCAAACTCAATATTAGGTGACATAAGTCTAGGGACTTTGTCTTAATGGATATGTACTTCGATTTTAAGGCATGGAAAATATAGTGTTAGGGTTTGATTCTTAGTAGGTATGTGTGCGTGGGTGATGACATATGTATTATATATATACATATATATATATAATAAAAATTCGAGGTAACATAAATTCAGTTCAAGAAAGAGCCGGTTTTTGGCTTTTCATATATTTGTGAAACGAAGTTAAGTGTAAACAATTCAAAACAGAAATAAAGATTAAACTCATTTGAAAGTCAGATAAATTCAGTTCGTGAAAAACCATGCCAAATATTTTTGAGTGCTCTTCATATATTTGTTAAATGAAGTTAAATGCAAACAATTCAAAACACAAACAAAGATCAAACATACAATATTGTAACATTCTCCATGTATATTTCTTCAAAGCAATTGAAATATTCTTGAAATATATCTAGAAAAACAACCGCAAAATATTCATTTCATGTGTGTGGTTGCAGCTAGCTTCTACTAATTTTAGACAACCGCAAAATATAATTGAGGAACTAAATACGTTCTTTAGAACGATGTCCATACAAAAAAGAGACTAATTAAAAGGTAAATATATATGGATGAGAAACTATATATATATAATTATACACACAAAATAACATTATAAGGATTGCATTTGAAATTGTGTTTGATGAATTAATTAATTTAAAATAAACGACAGACTTAGGTGAATATTTTTGTAATCACTTCTATTTTTGTAGAAGTAGAACTAGTCGTGGAAAAAGTTGAAGAAACTGGAGTAGTGTTTGAAAAGAAAAAAAATAAAAAAATTGTGGTTGAATTTTAAAAAGTATTTTGAAACTAGAAAAGCAACCTGAAAGGTGTTTTTATCTTTATTTTAACTTTTTTTTTTCAGTAAAAACAGCAGAACAAAGCCATGATCAAACAATTATGTTTTTTCTTTTTTGGCAATAAAAGCAGGAAAAATACTTTTTATATTGTTTGGAAACACCCCGGTAGCTAGTCATAAGAATTAATGTGAAAATCCAAGTACAAAAATTTTTGTACCCAAACACAAACCCTCGTGAACTAGTTGAGCAAACAGGTAAAACTGTATCGTGTATTGGGTTTGTGAAGAAATGCAGAAGCCATGCACGTGCCCCAACTGTCAAACGAAGTAAATCCAAAGAGACCGACAACCAAACTAGCATAAAAAGGAAATAGTCGTCCTAATGACAGTCCACACCATTGGCTTATAATCCCATCTCACTTTCCCATAAGATTTTTACCCCACAACTGTACTAACTAAGCTTTCAAATTAAAAATTTCAAAATAGGAAAAAATAGAATCCCACCTGAGTCTTGACCGGGGAAAATTCTTACTCCACTCCGACTTGATTACATCCAACAACAAATATATACAAGTCATTTGATAAATGTAATGGGATTATTGTCATTTTCGTCCGTTATGTTTGCGGGTGTATGTTTTTTGCCCGTTAAGTATTCATTTTATAATTTTGGTCCTATATGTTTTGAAAATATTGCAATTTCAGTCCGATTTCATCGGAATCCGTCTGAATTCACTGACTTGGCATCACAATTTTATGCGCACACGTCAACGAGTTCCGACATATTTCGGTGAAATCGGACTGAAATTGCAATATTTTGAAACATATAGGATCAAAATTGTAGAGATTATACTTAACGGGTAAAAAAACGTATACCCCAAACATAACAGACGAAAATATGAAATATCCCTAAATGTAATTCACTCGTTACATGATTATTGTCTGTATGCTAGATTTCCCCCCCCCCCCCCCCCCCCCCAAATTTCTAGTTTCTAATTTTCGGGGATGGATATTAATCTAACACAAAGCCTTTTTGTTGTCAACCACTGTATTTTTAGTAACAATATTGTAAAAATATCTAGACCGTATATTTTATAAAATTTTGAATCGATTCGCATAACATGCATAATTTTGTGATATAAACGAAGCACCATGCATTAACGATAAAGTTTCTAAATTATGTATGTTGATGAATGAAGAAGGGCTTGGTCATGGAAAAAAGAAATGGTTAGTTTGATAGTTGGATATATGGTTCCTTAGCATTGAAAGTTAGCGGATGACCACTTTATTGATTCTCCTAAAGTTAATAAAAAGCAATCTTTGCCTTAAAGTAATGTGTTGGAATTCAATTTGCCACTTTTCTATTTCCAAATGCACGATGCGTGTTCCCTATTTATCTGAAAAATAATATAGTCCTATAACTCAACAAGTGTGGCAAACCTAATTAAATTTGACTAAATAGTATGTACACTTATATCATATTACATCGTATATATATAGCTTTTGAAAGTTTTATCAACTCTTATATTTCATATTGTTGTGAGGGGTTAAATGCAATCTACAATTAAATTATTATGCCCTTCTGCAACGAGCGATGAACTTTTTCAGAAGCAAAATTAAGACTCTTCCCTAGTTTGGTTATGCTTCGATTCTTGTTTTATTTTTTTTATTTTTTTTTATATATATATTTTTTGTAATTTTTCTTTATTTTGTGTATTTACTAGATTGAAAAATAACAGCCCGGTTAATTAAAATGTTCCATTATTTTTCTTTTGAGTAACATGAGTCAAATTGTGGTGAATTAAGAAATTGATATTTTAATTTAGTTAGGGCCAATTACTTCGAATGGATACAAAGAAAAAATATTTTATATTTGATTAACTTTAGATGAGGTGTAGGTAGGTTTCAAGATGATGATTGTGGGTATAAAAACACAAAAGAAACACATTTTCAATTTAAAATTGTTAGAGTAGTGCCCAGCAAGCCAATATGTTTTAGCTTGTTAATTACTCTTTGTATCAAACAGTCTATTTGATTAAATAATAAATTGGAAGTTTCACACTTTATGGCCATCTTCATCACATAGCATTAGTTATATTATTTATATTTAATATATGTGGTTGAATCTCCATGATCACATTTAAGCTATGGGACTTGGCTTCACATAGAGATGGAAGTCTTGAAACAAGTCTCTAAGGCGTGATCAAAATTACTCCAAGTCATTGAGTCTAATAGAGATTGGGGTATCGACCTGACTCACTAAAAGACTTGCATTTATGACGTATCTCAAATGGGAGGATGTCTTGTTTCATGGACATCGAGTGTAGTGACACTCGTATGCATAAATGGGTGCTCATTAGGGAATGAGTTCACTGAGGATCCCACATGGAAACTCCTAAATGGGAATAAAAGAATTAGGAAAGTTTCCAAGCTTATGACGTGCTTTAACTAGTCCTTAGACTTGAGATTTCATAGTAGTCTTGTATATGGGCATTTATACTTTGATATAGGCGTCGACTCCATGGCGAGTCTTAGTACTCCTATATTGGGTATAGGTCTCCCATATATAGAGACTAGTGAAAGTCAATAAAGGATTCGTTGCTCGCCTAGTTGAGCGAGTGAGTTTTTTCATATATTCTATTTTAATTAGTCCACTTAAATCCTTGCGCAAGGTGGAGGACAATGATTAGGAAATGAGTTTTCTAAGTCAATTGTCAAATGGACTATTTAAATGAAATTATGAGAATTGAGGTTAATAGGATTTCTCAAATCCCATGTCTCAAACCTCAATCGGAAAACTAGACAACGAAGGGACCGTATTTGCACGGTAAGTCATAAGTAGAAAGGTTCGCGCTAATACTTCACCTATTGACTAGGTATTCGTGGGCTTGTTGCAAGACATCGACCACGATGGATGGGGACCATTAATTAGAAAGGGTTCTAATAAAATGGTGATTGATTAAAGGAGTTTAATTAATCATAGATAATTTTATTATCTAAAATGTTGCTTTGATTGCAAGCCCGTCGCTAATCGATTGGTGAACCTAAGGGGTCACACACAATAGTTGACCAAGCACACAAGTATATGAATTGATTAATAGTGATTAATCAAATTGAATTGATTAATGAGATCGATTGAATTGAGGGCTAATTCAATTGACCTATCTCATTAAATTGGTGGATAGGAATCAATTTGGGAAATTGATTTGGAAATTAATTGATTAAGAATCAATTAATGAAATTGATTTGAAATTAGATTTCAATTGATTTATTAATTGAAATAAGATTTCAATTTAGGACTAAATTAAAATTTGATTTTAATTTAAGTACTAAATTGAAATAAGTTTTCAATTATTGACCAAATTAAAATATGATTTTAATTTGGGGATTAAATTGAAATTAGAATTGAATTAATTATGAATTAATTTAATATTTCAATTTAATTCTGGAATTTTAATTTAACTATAAGACTATGAGATAAATCTTATAGTTAATAGATAGATTCTAGCAATCAAAGATACCAAGGAAATAGAGATACTAAAGAATGGAGAAGGAGAAATTTGAGTCCAAATTGGACTCAAATTTGGCCGGCCACTATTGGCTATAAAAGCCAAGGCCAAACCCACGTGAATGTACAAAAAAAAAAGAAGAGTTCTTTGTGGTCTTCTTTTCTTCTCATCTCTAGCCAATCACCATCTATTTTCTTGGTTAGGTTAATAACTTTAGTTTATTGTTTAATTGATAAACAATAGATTAAAATTAGCTTACAACATATCCACCTTCTTTTCATAGTCCCATATACTAAGTGTTAGTATGAATTCATACATATATTTCGGTTTAAATTCAAGTCTTGCATAGGATTTAAATCGTGGTGTGGTTAACGTGTGGATACGCTTAGAGGGAAAACGATTGGATTCCTACGAAAGCTGCGAACGGTTCGTGACAGTTTGGGAACGTAAGCCGCGTATTTGAATACGCTCTATTCCCTACGACAACAGGAGTGCTAAAAGGTAATTAAAACCTCTAAACTTGTTTAAACGATTTGGTTATTAATTTGCATAGTAGATCCGCGTCACAATAGTCACGGGACAAATATAATTAGCATATAATGTGTTATATGTTTATATGAAATTTTTAATATTCCGCTGCGTATACGTCCCGGGACCTATGTGAATCTAACAGTGGTATCAGAGCCAATATTATGCAATCCAAATCGTTTATTTATCTGTTGTTATAATTGAATAGTGATTCGATTCGTATAATTGCATGTTTATGATTAAAATAGTTTTAATTGCTTTGGTTTTGAATATGTTGGGTCGTACTTTAATTTCATATATGAAAAATAGTTTTTCACAATTCGTTCTTATTTATCCTGAAATCGTGGATCATGAAGAAAAGAATGATTAGTAATTTTATATTAGACGTACTGTTTCCAACAAATTGTGAGTAACAGTAAAAGAAAAAAAAAAAAAAACATGGGCTGTTTTGGGCTGCTGGGCAGCCCAACAATCTGAAAATCAAATGGGGCCAGCACGATGGCTGGCCCTGGCCCAGCGCATGGTGTGCTGGGCCCTACCCTTGTTTTTTATTTTTTTGATTAGTTTAATTAAATTGTTTAATTAGTTTCTATGAAATTAAAAGTGAACAAAATTAATTTTTGAAAAAGGAGTTTTTCAAAAGAAATTAATTTTTGTGACCCAACTAGAATTCAATAGTTAAAGCCTTACATGCAATTAAAGTTTGAATTTGAAATTTTGTTTTCTAATTAGATTTGGGATTTTGAATCCTAATCAAATTGGAATTGAAAATTTAAATTCAAAGTTGGAATTAGGAATTCTAATTAGAATTGGATTACAGATTCCAATTGAAATTAGAATCAAGAATTCCAAGTCAAAATGGATTATTATTCTATTTGAATTGGGATTTAGAATCCTAATTAAAATAGAAACCAAGTAATCCAATTGAAATATGATTTTGAATTAAAGAATTCAAGAATCATTTAAATTTTGATTAAGGAATCAAAAATTACATCTTGAATAGGATTCAAGTTTTGAATTTAATTGTTAAATTAGCGAATTGATTAAATTATGGGTAAATTTAAATTATTTTCGCATTTATTTATTCATGTGGATGAATGGGATGATCATGGAGCCTAGACCCCTTATGTATTGGTTAATTATTATTAAATGATGTGATTGGTTTTAAACGAGGCCTGCGCGTCTCTTAAGCTCCCTTTATATTTTCCTTGATGTAATGAGAGTAGGAAATATTTAAGAAGTGAGGATAGTTCTTAGGAGAAGGACTTTTCAAGAAAGCAAGGAGTTTGGAGTAAGAAGCATTCAAGACCCATGAATGTATGGGGATACATTTATGTAATAGATAGGATCTATTATCATTTAAATCTCTTACACACCCTAGATTGACCAATTGATCCATGATTGGCTCTCATGGATCGCATAGGACTTATGGCTCATGATCATCCACTTTAGGAGCATGCTAGGTTAATTTATTATGCTTTATATTATCTATGTGATACATGTGATGCATATTAGATAATTAAGGCAAGATAATAATTGAATGATGAGGTCTTGGTTATTACCTACAAGAAACCCTTACTTAAAATGTTTAAGTTATTTAATATTAAGTTAAAATGGGCAAACATTAAAAGGAATTTTAATGGCCCATGCCTTCCATCAATAGGCATCAACTTGTGATTGCTATCATGGCTATTGCATTGTCTCACGAGTCGTGGAATGTATATTCTTTGAAAAGCCAAGATTGATGTCTAAGTAAAGAGTTACGTGTTTTTATTATCTTTATTATGACATGGTCTCACGAGTCGTGGCATGATCATAATTAAGGTAATAAGACTATAATTGATGGGTCCAACTTACATCTAGTAGCATGGATGTCTCACGAGTCGTGGGTCCATGTGAAAAGTGAGCCAAATAAATCAAGAGTTGCATAGAGATGCAATTGGCAAGGAAGTTGCCTACCTTAAGATTATTATTGGATGTCTCACGAGTCGTGGGTCCAAGGATAATGCTTAAGGATCTTGATACCCATTAAAGAAAATATGTTTTCTTCGAATTCCTATGTGAGGGTCATAGGATTTGATAAAATAGTGGGAGGTAACTTATGATAGAAGACCATATCATATTTACATATTATTTTAATCGAATGAATGCTAAAAGGTTCTCCGCTTCTCTATGTGTAGATTAATTGATACTATCTGCAAAATGGCTAAAAACCCACTTCACACAAACCTCGAAGCTAATAAACTTACTGGCCCAAACTATGCTGATTGGCTAAGGAATCTCAAGATAGTCTTGGATTCAAAGGAAAGAAACCTATGTCCTATTCGAGGATCCTCCACTGGATATCCCAGACGATGCTCCTGAGGAGGAGCAGGCAAGAGTTGCCAAGTGAAAGTTGATGACCTCAAAGTGAGGTGTTTGATGTTGGCAACAATGTCAAACGAGCTCCAAAAACAGCATGAGCATATGAAGCATGCCTCTGATATCTATAGGCGTTTAGATGAGATCTATAAAACGTCATATAGATTTGAGCGTTATGCTACATCACAAGAGCTGTTCAATCTAAAAATGACTGAGGGGTCCAGTGTTCGCGATCACGGTATCAAAATGTTGGGTCTTATCGAAAAATTAACACAGATGAACGTGATCGGGACCCTGAGCCTTCAAATAGATTTGATCTTACAGTCTTTTACCGAGCTCCTTCAGCCAATTTGTGGTCAACTTCAATATGCACGGTATGCATGTACCTATTGAAGAGTTGATTAACAAGTTGGTCACTGCAGAATCCACTATGAAAAAGGACAGGCCGGTGCTAATGGTTGCCTCCTCTTCTAAGACTGTAAAGTCAAAGAAAGGAAAGGGAAAGAGTTCCAATAAAGGCAAGAAACCGATGAAAGCACCGGTGGGATCAAGAAAAAGGCAAAAGCCAAAAAAGGCCAAAAAATAGCAATGCAAGAGGATGTCGTTTCACTGCAAGAAGCCAGGGCATTGGAAGAGGAATTGGCAAGGAGTATCTTGCATCTCTCCAAAAGAACGGTATGTTTCTTGTTGAGGTTAATCTTTCGATTAACGCAAGTTCTTGGGTATTGGATACCGGCTGTGTTGCTCATCTATGCAATGATTTGCAGGTTGATGACAAGACGCGGGAGCTAAGTGAAGGAGAGTATGTCCTATCGCTTGGAAATGGAGCAAGAGTTGCTGCTAAGGCATAGGACTAGTTCACTTAGTTTTAGAAAATAGTAATAGGCTTGTTTTGAATAATGTCCTTTATGTTCCTAGTTTAGTGAAAAACTTAATTTCCATTTCTGTACTTGATAATGAGGGTTTTGAATTCTCAATCAGAGGTGGAAATTTTTATCTAATAAAGAATAGTTCTTTTCTTTCACTTGGAACTCTCCAAAATGGACTTTATTTAACTAACACGCCTAATACTATTCTAAATGTTCAACAGAAAACAAACGTAAAAGAGATAACTTAAGCCTAGCACAACTATGGCCACGCTAGACTTGGGCATATTTCCAAAGAAAGGATCAACAAGTTAACTTCTTTAGGTTCGTTCTCTTTGGATGAACTAGAGGAATTACCACTTGTGAATCTTGTCTCTAAGGGAAAAATGACTAAGTCCCCTTTTAAAGGGCAAAGTTGAGCGAACCAAAAATCCATTGGATTTGATCCATACGGATGTGTGTGGCCCACTAAGTGTTAGTGCGCGAGATGGATCTCAATACTTCATACACGTTTACAGATGAATTTAGTCGTTTCGGATATATATACTTGATGAAGCATAAATCCGCGGCTTTTGAAAAGTTCAAGGAATTTAAAAGTGAGGTTGAGAACCAAACGGGTCGAAAAATAAAAAGCGCTTCGATCAGATCGAGGTCGTGAATATTATAAGCGACGAATTCCTAGGTTATCTAAGAGAGAATGGGATTCTCTCACAGTGGACTTCCGCCAGGCACACACCCAACTCAATGGGGTTTCCGAGCGAAGGAATCGCACTTTATTAGATATGGTGCGGTCCATGATGAGTTTCACAACCGTTCCTCCTTCCTTTGGGGTTTTTGCTCTAGAAACCGCTGCGGAGGATACTTAACTTAGTACCCTCCAAGGTAGTGCCCAAAACGCCATATGAGATGTGGCGTGGAAAACCACCCTCTTATTCTTACTTGAAGATTTGGGGGTGTCCCACTTACGTTAAGAAGATTAGTGGGAGATAAATTGGATTCAAAATCCACCCTATGCACTTTTGTGGGATATCCTAAGAATTCAATAGGATATTATTTCTATGATCCACTGAACGAAAGGTGTTCGTTTCGAGAAACGCTGTCTTTTTGGAAAGACAATTTCTATTAGATAGAAATGGCGGGACCATAGATCTTGATGACATTCAAGAAGAGGCTTCGATCCCACAAGCAGTAAAAGCATCATCACAAGCCGAATCCCAAGCAGTAAATGCACTTCCTCGGAGATCCGAAAGGACTCCTAAAGCGCCTGGAACGACTAAATCTCTTAGTTGAGACTGGTCAGACGGATAGTGATCCGAAAACTTACGATGAGGCTGTGTCAGACATAGATTCGGGAAAATGGCAAGATGCCATGCAATCCGAAATGGACTCCATGTACTCCAACAAAGTATGGACTTTGGTGGATCCACCTGAAGGTGTTATGCCTGTTGGATGCAAATGGATCTACAAGCGTAAGCTTGGAGCTAATGGAGAGGTAGTGACCTATAAGGCTAGATTAGTTGCAAAAGGATACACTCAAAGGCCGGAATAGACTTTAGAACCTTTTCACCAGTCGCAATGCCATAACTCCATTCGAATAATACGAGCCATAGATATGCATCCTATGATTATGAGGTATGGCAAATGGATAGAAAACGGCTTTCCTCAATGGAGATATTGTATTAGGATATCTAACATGGAGCAACCAAATGGTTTCATATCCAAAGGGAATGAGCAAAAAGGTTCTGCAAACTCCCAGTAAGATCCATTTACGGACTCAAACAGGCGTCCGAGTTGGATATATGTTTTGAATGAGACAGTCAAATCATTTGGCTTTATCACAAATGTGTATGAACCCTGCGTTTACAAGAAAGCTAGTGGGAGGGCCATTCAGTTTTTAGTGCTTTATGTGATGACATTCTTCTCATTGGGAGAGATGATGCTATGGAGTCAAGCTCTAAAGTTTGGTTGTCCACGCAATTTCTCTATGAAGGATTTAGGAGGAAGCTCGTTCGTTCTAGGTGTCAAGATCTATAGAGATAGATCGAGAAGAATGATCGGGCGCTCAAATCTAACGTACATAGATAAAATACTAAAAGATTCAGTATGGAAGAATCCAAGAGAGGATTCTTGCCCATGAGACATGGGGTTGCCCTTTCTAAGTCAATGTGCCCACACACTGTATAAGAGAAGGAAAGGATGTCTCGTATACCTTATGCATCCGCAATTGGAAGCATAATGATGCTAATGCTATGTACTAAGACCGGAACGTTGCATACGTCATGAGGTGTACTAGTCGATTCCAGCTAAATAATCCCGGTGAAAGTTCACTGGTCCGCGAGTCAAGACAACTCCTAAAGTAACTGAGAAAGACTAAGGATATTGTCCTTCGTCTAGGGCGGGAATGGAGAATTGAAAAACTCGAGGGATAATAACCAGATTCTAGTTTCAATCCGGATGTGGACGATTCAAAATCTGTTTCAGGAATATGTATTCTGTCTTAATGGTGGCGCGGTCCTAGTTGGAAAAGTTCGCAAAACAGGAAACAACAGCTGATTCAACCACTGAGGCAGAGTACATTGCCGCGGCCGAAGCGGCAAAAGAGGGTGTTTGGATGAAAAACTTCATCCAGAGTTGGATGTTGTTCCTAGCATAGCCAATCCAGTAGTTGTCTATTGTGACAACAATGGTGGCGATTGCTCAAGCAAAGGAACCAAGATCTCATCAAAGATCCAAGCACATAATAAGGAGATACCACCTGATCAGAGAGATCATTGGTAGAGGCGACATAAGAGTGGATAGAGTCGCGTCAGCGGAGAACATAGCAGACCCATTTACTAAACCTCTCAGCCAAAAGGTCTTTGAAGCACATCTTGGGAAGATGGGACTTACGACTATGGGTGATTGGCTTTAGGGCAAGTGGGAGATTGTTAGAGTAGTGCCCAGCAAGCCAATATTTTTAGCTTGTTAATTACTCTTTGTATCAAACAGTCTATTTGATTAAATAATAAATTGAAGTTTCACACTATGGCCATCTTCATCACATAGCATTAGTTATACTTATTTATATTTAA